>CM031243.1:727331004-727865360 GCA_018340775.1 Taxus wallichiana var. yunnanensis | reverse complement strand
TATACCACTCACCCTACACCTTCTCCATTTTTGAAATCCCCTCAAATCAACATGATACATGTCACTACACATGCACATAAGGGTAAAGAAAAGGCAATGACCCACCAACCAATCCTATACCCAACATACCATCCACACCCATACCTATAATAACTATTCATGGCCCCACGTACCCCATTTCTAATGGTGTCACACATAACACCATGCTCAAACAATTACACCAATCACCCTCAAAATTTCCTTTTATGACCTCATACAAACCTCGAATCCCATCGTCAAGCTCTCATGGAGGTTCTTCAATCAATTGAGGTTTTACCTAATGACCTTACACCCGTAGCCTCCATTATCACACCCCATCATGTAGCCTCTCTCACCAAATTACCACCTTCATCTTCACCCCACCTTTTTCACCAAGTGGCCTACCTTAGCTTCTCGGTGGGAGAGATCGCGCCACACCAAAACAATGACCCGGACCCATCCCTTTTCATCTTTGTCCACATTAATGACATATGGGTATGCCATGTGATGATTAATGGGGTGCTAGCATTAACATCATTTCATCCCATGCATTCACTCAAATACGCATACCGATAATTGCATGCATAAACACCCAGTCATGTTGTGTTCATTTAATGACATTATCACCTCTACAAAGAGCACTTCGTCATCCTCCACTTTCACATGGGCCCCTCGCACTGCTCTCGAATTGTTTTATGTTTTGGAGCGGGAATTCCAATATAACCTTTGTTGGTTGGTAGACCCCGGATCCATGTCATGGGTTGTGTTCCTTCCACTTTGCATCGTTGTCTAAAGTTTGAACATGGAGGACACACCTACACCATTCCAAAGCTGACCCATCACCTTTTAAAACATGCAACATACTTTACCGACCAAATGATGTGCTCATACCTATCAAGCCATCTACCTCCACGACCACTACCACTTCACCTAGACCTCCACCTACTAGTACAACCGTTTCTTCCACCGCACATACCTCCTCCATGCCTACCACTTCCATAACCTCCATGGTTGACCCATCAGCTTCTCAATCCATTACCTCCACCTCCACATCAACCTCGACACATTATCCATACCAGCTATGTACATACCAACCACTAATCCCTTGGAAGGTGTTTTTCAATGCCTCACTCTAGGGGAGTACCGCCTATATAGTGTCAACACATTTATTACTCCACAAGAGTATGGAAGCCTTCACCAACACCCTCACTATGATCACTATATAGGAGAATGTATCCTTTATAGTCCTCCCCACCTTCATACTAGTCTCACCTATGGGGGATTTGATACTACCACTTACCTACCTAAACCACCATCACAAACCCGCCCATTTTCCACTAACTTCCAATCACATACCAATTGTCATTTCACCCACACCTTCCTGCATCGTTGTGTGTGGAAGGGTTTTGGTTTTGGATTTTACGAGAAAGGCCGCCATACCATTATTCCATGTACCACCCGTAAAAATAATGACCGAAGTGGTATCGGCTTCCCGAACCACCTACCAAACAGGCCCACATTGAACTCATTAAGGACACTAGCCCTTCTCCACCTTCTTCGCCCACTCCAACTTCATCACCACCTTTACCGACGAAGTCGATGGATCTTGAATCTATCCCTCCTAACTTTTTTTTTTCATAAACACCATTCCCGGGGCCCTCGACTTATCAATGCGAGGGTGAGGCCCCTTCCACTCTTCCCTTCCCGTATCTTGAGATGATCGTTGACGACACACCTACAATTAATGTTAGTCAATGTCAGGATGATGAATCCATACTCACCTACCTTGGTGCAGAAGACTCATATATTCATCGGTCATTACCCTCTAAGACGTAAACCATGTTGAATGAATCGATTATCGATATCAACATAGATACTCAGGATGACCCGCACATCCTAAAGATCGGACAATCTTTAGATGTTGTTGAACGGGAAGCCATCACTTATTTTCTCAGAGATCATAACCACAATTTCACTTGGTCTTACACGAGACATGCCCGATTTTGACCCCACCATAGTTGCCACAATATCATAACCGTTCCCAATGCCAAACCCATCAAACAAAAGCTGAGGAAAATGCACCTCGTATTACTCTTCTCATCAAAGAAGAACTTCAGCGCGTTCTTTCCCTTTCCTTCATCTTACCCATTGATTATCCTTGTTGGATTTCTAACATTTTCCCTATTACTAAAGCAATACGGGGACTCTGCATTTACAAAAACTTTCATGACCTCAACCTAGCCTTCTCGAGAGATGACTTTCCCTTACCCGGTATTGATCAGTTGGTTGACCTCACCACTGGTCATGAGATGCTATCACTCATGGACAACTTCTCGCGTTATAACCAATTTTTATTTCCTCAGAAGATCAACACAAAACCTCATTCATCACCCCATGGGGGACCTTATGCTATTGATTCATGCCTTTTGGCCCTAAAAACGTTGGTGCCACATATCAGCGGGCTATGACTTACATCTTCCATGACATCATGCATCGCATATTGGAAGATTACGTGGATGATATCTTGGCCAAATCTAAACGTCGCTCCGAGCACCTTGCCATCCTCAAAACCATATTTGACCGCCTCATTAAATATTGCATCCATCTTTAGCCTAAGAAGTGTGTCTTCGCGGTTCTCTTAGGAAAGCTCCTAGGATTTATTGTTTCCCTCCATGGTATAGAAGTTGACCTTGCTAAAGTCAAGGCCATTCTAGAAATGCCTCCACCCACTAACCTTAAACAACTTCGTAGCCTACAAGGTAAGTTACAGTCTATTCACCGTTTCATTTCACAATTATCAGATCGGTGCCAACCATTTCATCATCTGCTTAAGAAGGATGTCTCCTTTCAATGGGATGATGACTATCACAACAATTTTGAGGCCTCAAAACAATACCTTCTCCAACCACCCATACTCATCCCACTTAAAGACGATCAACCTTTTTACCTATATATATCTGCTACTGATCATTCCTTGGGAGCCATTCTCGCTCATCGCGATGAACAACACAAGGAGCAGGAAGTTTATTATATCAGCCATACTCTTTTGGACTATGAAACCCGATACACTCATCCCAAATTTTTTTCTTATCCTTAGTTTTCATTGCCACCAAACTCCGTCATTACCTACTCAACCACAAAACCTATGTTGTGACCAACACCGACCCTTTACACTTCATGTACACCAAAACTTATCAAAATCAGCATGCCACATGATGGCTTATGATTTTAGCTGATCTTGACCTCAAATTCATTCATCAAAAGTCCATCAAGGGCTAGGCTATGACTCACCAATTAGATGACACACCTATTTTTGGAAATCAACCCTCTAATTTTGACTTTCCAGATGAGTCAATTGCTACCCTTTCCCTGGATGAACCTCCTTATCAAATGACACTCACTTTTGACGGTTCCAAGTGTCAGCATGGGGGTGGGGCTAGTATTATCCTCATTCCTCTTAATGGAGAACCCATGCCTTTGTCTTTCAAACTAGATTTTTAATGCACCAACACTATTTCCGAATACGAAGCACTCGTATTTAGGTCTCCAAGCCACCTATTCCCTAGATGTCAAATCAATCAACATCTTTTGAGATTATCAATTAGTCGTAAACTAAGTCAATGGTATGTACCAATTTCATAATGAGATACTTAAAAAGTATAAACATCATGTAGACATACTTTTGACCACCTTTGATCATTACACCCTTCAAACCATCCCACGTTCAACCAACAAATTTGCAGATACCATGGCCTACTTAGCTTCCCAAATACTCGCTTCACCCACCGATTCTACAATCTTTGTCACCGTATAACGTCTCCAATCACCTTCTTATTTACCTCACGATGTTTACTCAATTGGAACCGCTACCCCTGACTTGAGTGACCTTTGGTATAAACAATACTCCAACTACCTTTCTCTCTCCATCTTACCTCCTGATCTCACCCATAACAGACAACACACCTTCCTTAAAAAGGTCTCTCGTTATGTCATTGGGGGGACTCCTCTATAAACGCAACTTTGATGGTATTCTCAAGTACGATACCTCACAAGTTCTAAAATTCCTTATACTATTAAGTAGGTTCATGATGGCATATGTGGAGGTCACTTTAGTGGCCTTACTGTTACTAAGCATATTCTTTTCCTAGGCTATTATCTTGGCCAACCCTTAACCATGATTGTTGCGACTACATCAAATGTTGTTTAAAATGCCAAAACATTCCAATATTCATCATACACCCAATCATGCCTTACGAAGTCGCTCATGACCTTTTTCCCTTCTCTTAATGGGGTTTGGATCTTATCGGAGAAATCAATCCTCATTCTTCCCAATGCCATCAATGGATCATCATTGCTACCAAATACTACACAAAATGGGTAGAAGCCATCCCACTCATTTCCACGAAAGCCAAGAAAATATGTGAGTTCATTAACCACCACATCATTTTTCACTTTGGTGTTCCCCATCGCCTCATCATTGATAATGGAAAACAATTCAAAATCAAAAACATTGTAAAAAATTTACAACTCCTTCAACATTTATCTTAGTTTCTCATCACCCTACTACACAAAAACCAATGGCCAAGCTGAATCCACTAACAAAACCATCAACAAAATTCTCATGAAAGTGGTTGACAATATTGGGAAGGATTGGCATACGCACATTCCTTTTACCCTATGGGCATACCGCACTAGTATTCACACTTCCACTATGGACACACCCTTTTCTTTGGTCTACGATACAAAGGTTGTTCTGCCTCTCGAAGTTTAGATCCCCTCACTCCATATTTCTCTCCATGACATGCTCACCGACGATGAATTTCGTCAGACCGTTTAACACAACTAGAGTTATTAGATGAATGACATCTTAGCACTTTGGATCACCTTCAAGTTAACCAACAATGTATCAAATGTGCCTATGGAAAACATGTTCATGAAAAAACCTTCCAATTCGATGGCCTTGTCCTAAAATAAAATCAACACGTAACCATAGTAGAAAAAAATTAAACGAGGCAAATTTTCTCCTAATTGGCTTAGACCATATCGTGACTCATACCTATGGATCGGTGGTTATCATTTATCTTCTCTCGAGGGTAAACCCAAACATGAGCCCCTTAACGCATTGCATCTTTGACCATTTTATTGTTGACTCGTCGTCCTACCTCACCCTTTGTCTCTTTCCATGCTCATCCCTTGAGCACCATCCACTCCATACACCTCCATAACGATTAAACAAGAATCATGTGAGTACCGCACACTCGCTCGTTATCTTCTCTTAAATATGTGTACCACGGCATCTTTGCACATAGCATGATTCTCATGGATATTTTTCATCTACCCCTAGATGACATCCCATGGTCATTTAACCTTTCCTTTGAACAAGAGTCCTATCTTTCACCTTGGTCTTGTCCATGACGCAAAGACCTCACAATGGGACCAAACTCCTTGAGTCAAAATTCTAATAAAAAGATGACTCCCTCAAAAGGACATCTTCCTCTCGATCAATTGCTGTAATAAATAGACTGCTCCCATGAAGGACAGCTATGTAAAGCTCTTTTAAAAAAACAAACGAGAGCAAGCTGAAGCTTCCACATTGATCGGCTTCACAAAGACCTCAAGGAGTTCAATTTTTCCCATATAGACTTCCCGCATCGATCAATCTATCTCAACTATAAGTCAAAACAAAAAACCTTTTTAGTCATGGACTTGTCCATTGTGACTTAGGACCTCTTGCCCGAAGGGCTCTGCCACCTTATACCGTAAAAATTTAGAACTCCCTAATCTTCACCTCGTGAACCATGCCCACTCTCATTTCCTATTTCCTCAAGGGAATTCTTGGAACTTAGACATTTGGTGATCATGTGACTACTTTTATCATAGAACATGTCAATCGTGTAATATATTTAGGGTCTTATGTTCATGACCTCCTCCAAGGTATGATCTACTCAGTATGATCCTACCCAATCAGGTGGCTTTATTGCCCGCTTTTATCTTTTAACCATATTTGTTTACATTTTGATTACCTTATATAGGACTTGGTCCTCGACGCTTACCTTTGGGGTAATCCTCCTCTTTCGCCACAATCACTTTCACGTACATCATTTTTACCTACACACCTAAAAACCTAAACCCACAACATGTCTAAACACCTACCGAATCATTTTTACACCTCATTTTCTTCCCTATCTTATGGGAGAACTACATTGGCCTAAGGTCCATTTTTTGCGGGACTATGTAGGCGGGACTCTAGAGGCATGGGGCCCTTGGAGGTTAGCTCAACCATTCTCTACCCTAAACAATTCCTCAACCATGCCTAACTCACCATTTACGTCACATTTCACTTAGTTCCCCTTTTATATACAAAATTGGAAATTAAGCCACATACATAACAATTTGCTACATATTTTATACATTTATTATGCTTACCAATTATCTATCATCACTATGCATGGATTATACCACATCTCACATATGACCCATAGTATCATTCATTACAAAACAATAATGAATCACAACTTCACCTACTTTCAATACAACCATGCCTAACCAAATCTAACTCAACCATGCCTAACCAACCTAACTCATCCATGCCTATAACCTAACTCAACCATACCTAACCAAACCTGACTCAACCATGCTTATAACCTGACTCTATCATGCCTAACTCACCTAATTTCCATCCACATCAAAGAAACAAATCCATATCTCATCTAACACAAGCCATAAACCAATTTCTCATAAATAAATCAACAAATCACAAAATACCATGTATCTCATCATATAAATCAATCAATATGTATCTCAACATACATGCCCATCTCATCATGTCCATCATCTCAAAATGTTGGCACGTAGGCCAATATACAATACAAAATGTCATCGACACATAGGTCGGTCTCATATATACAAAAAGAATGAATCAATACAAAATATCTTCAGCATGTAGGTTGGTATATGCTCAAAATATACAAATCACTCGTACATCCTCACTGTCTTGGCACGTAGGCCGACATATGTATCAAAAAACATAACTAATATACATCAAAAATCAGGTGACCGCATATCAGGCATCTCGTCGGATGTCCTCCATCTCTGTGTCACCTGTACCCTCGGCCTCCTGTGTCCTTACTAGCACCTCACCTATCGATGGTCGCCACATGCTTTGGTGGCCTCACCCTAATCGGGCCTCAGAGCTCGCTGACCTCCTGTGCTCTCCACACTATGAGTGTAGGATCTCATCCTCTCACTGGATGCCTGTTGTGCCTGTACTCGGCATAGGATATAAAATCTATCCTAGCCACCATAAGATGGTCCTGATAATATCTTGCCTCACCTAGGGCATCCCATAATTTGGATACATGCATAGTTTGTGGTGGTCCCATAGGTCTCGGCCCCTGTACCTACTATACAAAAACCTACCCCACGCCTACCTATGAACTAGGACCTGCTCCTAGTGCCTATGGTAGTGGCCCCTACCCCTGTGCTCGTATCTCAGCCTGTAAGGCCCCAATCCGTTCTGGGTTATGGTCAACTAGCCTTGTAAAATTTTCACCTCACTGTAAGGATGCCACCGACCATCCCCCATGAACATATCCATCTCCTCCATCTCGCCATCTAAGCCCTGCAAGCTAGGTACTGCACGCGTAGCTCTGCTACCTCTACCTCCAAGCCCTCCAGCTAGGTCTATAGTATACCCAACTAGGTAATCATCGTAGCTACCGCCCCGTAGGGTGTCTCTACACTATAATGGTATCCAAGTCTGGTTGCCCCAGTCTGGGTGGTATGGTTTGTAAATGAGCCGCCCATCACTACCTGTATCTATCTGTACATTCGGATTCATCTATCCACTGATCCACTAGCTGCTCCTCCTCCCCTATGGGCACTGTAGGTTATGGTAGAGGTAAGGGCCTCTCCATGTCATCTCACCAATACTGTGGGAAGGGCAGAGAAATGTCCTGTAAGATCCAAAACTACTGTCAGACTCTATCTACTAGGATCATCTCATCCTCCCCGGCACAATGACCCTGTATCCACCTCTCTAGTTGGAGCTCAGATAGCTCCTCATGCATATGCCTATATAAGGGGAATCCCACATATGGCCTCCATATAATGTCCACTCCTGCACAACCCCTCTAAGAATAGCTCGCTGAAAATGGGCCACATCATGTGTTGGCCTATCTCGATCTCCACTCTCCTATCACTAGTACCCATCTCCTATATGCCACCGCACAAATCTAGGTGGGAATGCATATGCTCGAGGAATCCTATAGGTCACATGTACACAATGTGCACGTATGCCCAACAATGTAGTATAAATGTACATCATATGCTAAACCTATGCAACTACCCATATGCCCACAGCTCTCTGTATAGTTTCACTAAGAATGCTAGTGCCAGGGAAAAGTGTGTCTCATCCACCATCATATCGTGGAGTACCCAATCAATGACCGGGAAAGCATCCACCCATTACATCTAGTAGTGCATAGTACCACACTACCTCCATCAAAAAAACCACTAGCCTCATCTCATCCAGGACGAGCTAAGTACATCTCTCCATAGCTCAAATTGGTGCTTTATGGAATCTCAAATCAGCTGCCCCCTCACCAAAGACAAGTTCCCAATCAACTCCTCTCGAGGCCTCAGAGGAGATAGAATACACTTGGGTACCCAATATGGGTAGTCATGAAATATGGAACACGTCCTCCAGGGTGATAGTCATCTCACCCATCGAAGGTGGAACGTGTTGGTCGTGGGATCCCATCTATTGATGAGCGTCAACATGAAGTTGGGCTGTGAAATAACATGTCAATAGCGACGAATCCCACTCAAGCCCACTACCTCCACATGCTAGAGCTCCAAAGGGGTCGCTATGCCACACAATGTCACCAGTAGAGTAGGAACCTTGTCCCACATATGTAAGTGCAGCCTCCCCTGCATCCAATCCAAACATGACATTAATCCACATTTACCATGACCATATTCACCAATTATCATTACCCTCCACCCTATTTTCATTCTACCCATGTCAACTACCTAGCCCACATCACTTTTGGACTCTTGTGCCTAAAATCTCGGATCGGTGTCGGTTCATCCTAACCGACTCCGGTCACCCTTAAACCGGCATCAGCCACTTGTTTGGTGGACTCGATACCGGTTCACCTTTACTGGGCGATTACACATGTAACGGCGCATCGGTCACCTTTTGGTGACTACTACCGGTTTTACCTAATAGATGCCAACCAACCTTGACCGACGCCTTGATTATTGTCGAGGAAACTCCCGCGACTTCCCAAAACCCCCATTTTCTAAAATCACCCCCCTTTCCTTTTTACCCCACCTACAATGACCTAAAACTACTCCCGGTCCTCTACCCACCCCACTTATACCATTTACTACCCTTCCCCTCCCTCTTTTAGCCCGTTATTCCCCCCATACCCAAATTTTATTTTTACCCACCCATAAAAACAAAAACCCACAAAAACCTTAAATAACAATACTCCAAACTTCTAATCTATCTAATCAACAATGTAGCGTTGGGTGCTTACCTCATCGCGCTACCGCCATCTTGGTGGCACATCTAGCTGCTATGTTGGTGGCCCGCCTGATCCCTCTCTAGCCTCTACCATCACCGAATAATTCCTCGTAACCTCCGCCCAATCAAATCTCTCACCCTGATCTCGTGGACCTGCTGCTCACCAACCCAACCCTCGTCCAATCACACTACCAACTCACTGTCCCATTTCCTTCAGACACTTTTCTCTCTTTTCTCTCCTTTTTGTCATTTTCTCACTTCGCAAATAACAAATGAATAATCAAAACGTGGATTTTTTTGTTTTTATAACCAACCCGACCTAGCCAATCAATCGGTTACTAATGACCAACATCGGTCACGTGCCCTACATCACCGTCGTCGAGCTTTTCTTATACCAACCTCGAGTTCTCCATGAGCACCATCGGTCATCGTCACCTACACATTGCCCTTAATTAAGCCCCCTTTTACCCCACCCTCACCATGATTCCTTACCTAACCCATTTACCTTACCTTTACCGGCCTCCTCATTTACTACCTCCATTTTTCCTTATTTGGTGACTCATTATTTTACCCCTACCTTGGCCTTACCCATGCCATGACCTCGATATTTGAACTTGGACCATCGCTAGTGACCTTTGACCTCATGTGCTCGTTATACCTTGTGGCACTATTACTGTGTTGTTGACCTAATGACCTTACCTAGCCTATTGTTGTGACTTGTTTATCATGACCCTACCTTTGGTGTACTGGAACATACCTAAACATTCTTTCACCTAACCTACGTTATGTGTCTTGACCATATCCTATACCTTGGATACCTGAATCACTTCAACCTTGTTTGGATAAACCTATCGACATTACATGATGTAGAGTTTGCCTACTCTTCAACTCGTTAGCGTGGTGCAATTTATCTTTATGTGTGCATTGACTATTGCTACCTTTGACCCTAACCCATTACCTAGAATGGCCCGAGTACACCGTTTCCCCTTTTTCCCCGAACCCAACTTCCTTTTCATCACATTTAGCTTTTATCAAACCACTCAAAGACACTTTTTCCTTGCCTCATCCGTTCTGGTTTGAGGGGGATCACCTTCACCCACACATGGGGCAACCACATCTTATTTTTGTTAGTGTCACTTACCAATACAAGCTATGCAACAAAAGGGGCAAAATGTAGACACTACAATTAGGTCACACTCCCCTTTGGTCCTCGACAAATAGGCACCCTTCATCACATTCACCTAGCCATGACCCTTGTCACCCCACAAATATTAATTTAATTAATTTAATTATATTAATGCATTATCCTCACTATATTTATTATTTAAATATCTTATATTAAATAATATCCACACATGTAGTTCACTTAGACACCTCACCAAGCCAACTCAACCTAAGACCTATTCTTAGTAAGTTGCCATAACTAACTAAGACTTACCCAAACCCTAAAAATCAATGCCTACATTACCTCTAACCACATTCCTACATGCTCACAAGAATATCGCAGTCTAATCTGTGGGTTAAAGACACAATATCTGAGGAAAGCAAGAGAATCTCCCTAGTTTGGTAAACCTAGGAAATCCCGCCTTGACCGATGCTAGTTACCCCTAACCGTCGCCGGTTAAGCCGTAGCCACCGTCGGTTACCCTTTTAACCCAAAAACAACCTTATTCTCAAGGTTGGAAGTTGGAAGCAAAGAGGTTGGTGAGAATTATCACATCTCAAAGAGATAACACATCTTTAGAGAGTGAATTCCAACGAGACCACGCATGCAAGGAAGGAGATCAAACATCTTTTCCTGCACAACCATGATTTGACCTAACCAAGCAAAGAGAAATGCACATACAACCCATGCAGAATCTTTCCTTCAGCTGGTGATCATTTGCAGCCTTCAATCCCCTCATTAGCACCTCCATCCTTCACACACATGCATCCAGGACCAAAATCCAAGTAATTATAATGTCATACTTCTCTGGTTTATTTCATTTCAACATTATTTTATCATCTATTACTTACCTAACCACCTATTGACCTTCTCCAAAATTTCCACCTCCATATACCCATTAAAGCTTCACCAAAGCCTACCCCAGTCACCCAATACCTCATCCCAACCAACCAAAGTCCTTTGTGCAATCACAAAAGAGACCTAAAGATTGTTTTGTGACATTTCCAGATTCCATAGTAATTGACAATGATCACACCTAACCACCGTCGGTTACCCCTGACCGACATCGGTCTCTGTATTTGCCAACACATCCCAAAACAGAGACCTACTGACTTAATTTCATCTCACCCTCATCCACCTGTGATCTACCGTAGACCTCTATCAGACCTACAGAACCCAGAACCAATAATTTGACCTTTGGATTCTATTCTAACTTATCATCTTAGATTAGATCTATTTATTATTGTGTTTTAAGTGAGATACCTAAATCATGTCAAATTACAAGAGGATTTACTTTGTTAACAACATTAAATTGTTTAAAATAATGGAGTGATAACCATCTAAGAAGTATCACACTTCACGGATCTAGCATACGCTAAAGAGTTCACTTTACCCATATTGTTTAATTCCTTATTGTGGTCTTGCTTTTCATTACAAGTCGTTCCTCCTATCAAAAAGGAAGATCTCACAATCAAGCGTGGATTCGGAAGTCATATGCGTGCACAACAACCCATCAACCAAAGCATTTGAACAGGCATTCCTCCTATGCCCGTTACCCTACTTGTTTCATCAACACTCCAAAGAAGCAATCTAAGAAAAAGGTGAAACACGGTGAATGGAAAAAAATCTGTCTAACCAAGAATAAGTAGAGGAAAAATAGGGATACGCTAAAAATCATGTACCCAAACTATTTGGCTTTCTTCCGAATGTAAATTTTAAAGTAAATTTACGGAAGAGAAGCACTTTGGGAATGGAATGGTCTCTAAATAGAGAGAGGACCATTAAGAAATGTACATGATTGTAATATTCACGTAACAAGACACAAGTGTCAACAATCGGAAATAGCATAGGGGATAAAAAGAGAGAGGAGACATACATAGTTTACTTTTGTAATATAGGACACTTGAGTCCTCCTCTCTTTCAATGTTTGGATCTTTTGGAATTCCTTCTACAACACAAAAACATGGCCAAGCATCTTGCAATGTTGCTTTTGAAGTTCATGATCTGTCAAGGTTATTTTAGAGGATCTTTTATTGTGAGTTCTACATACCTATAAACATTTATCACAAAACCATCTTCTCCCATGTCCACCGCACAATGGATTTGGTTGTGATGCATGGGAAATGTCGAGGAGTAAGGGTGATCTTTCCATTTCAAATGTCCTGTGGGGAAGGTGGTCCAAGTAGTTAAAAAAATGAAACATTTGAGGCATTTACATACCATGGTTTGGAGTACTGGTTGCTTGTAATTTATACAGGCGGCTCAGCTACAGAACACATCAATGGTTGTAATCTTTACAATTGTGTTGCCCTTTTCAGGGATGCATATTGATAATCAATTTAAGTTTTTGCAGAGTTAGTGTATCTCGTTGTATATATTGTCTATAGGTGTAATTAAAGGGAACATAAATTTATTGTGGAATAATTATCTCCTTAAAGCCGCTTAAATAATTTCAACCCAATGCAAATGCATTTTATAAGAAAGAAATTCAATTATCTAATAGAAAATCATACTAGAACTCATTGTCTATGGGATCAAAGATTGTTTTCATCGATAGATATAGCTTGATAGATATGATTTTGAGAATTAACTTTGTATCTACATAGTACCTTTACCTCATAATGTAAATTTTTAGGCCGATTGTTCTTGGATTTTATTTTACAACCTAAGTTTTTGCCACACGGACAATTTCAACAGTTACAACCTAGCATAATCTGCATTATGGAAGTATAACAACACTTCTCACATCTTTATTAAAGAAGGAATCTTTACATTGGAATGAGGTCGATGCTATTAAAAAATTTGAGAAGTTAAAGGAGGCCATGTGGACCACTCCAATCTTGGCTACTCTAGATTTCTCCAAAATAATCGTTGTTGAATGTCATGCTTTAGAGCCTAGTATGGGGGTAACTTTCATACAAGTAGGTTATACTATTTCCTTTTGTGTAATCAATTCAAAGGTAAAAAGTTGTCAAATCCAATTTATGAGAAGGAAATGTTAGCCATACTTCATGCAAGAAACCAATAGAGACCATATCTCATAGGAAGACACTTTAAAGTGAAGACAAATAATGATTGTCTGAAATACTTCTTAGACTAGTGCTTATCATCTATAGAACAACAAAAATGGGTCTCAAAAATGTTGGGATATGATTTTAAGATTATCTACAAGAAATGGAAGGACAATGTGGTTTTGGATGCTTTATATAGGAAATATGAATCAGCCGTAACATTGCTATGTGTCATATCCATCTTACATGAAGATTGGGTAGAGGAGGCAAGGTATGAATGGAGAAATGACCCAACTACACAAAACCTCATTCAAAATCTCTAGAATGATCCAAGTATTTCTGGAAAAAAAATATGGAAAGGGGATGATTTATGGTATAAAGATAGTGTTCGAGCTCAATTTGACCTCGCCTCGTTTGTTCTAAAATTCTTCAATCATGGGGTCTGTCATATTTTCTATTTCCCTGAATGGATGCATGAAAGGTTTTCTTCATTTGCATGTTGTTGAAGATCCTTCGCATGTCGTGGATCACATTTGGGCCTTGTATCATTTCTAAATTCTTTTTCCTTAAAGAAATATTCAATTATGGGTGCAAATGGTGAAGTTCTGCGCATCTTACTATTTAATGGGCGTGTTTTTCCCATCAAATTATATCTCAACATATTCAGCTATGTGGTATTTCTTGATTGGATGCGGCCCGACGGGTCTTTTTAGTGAAATTTGCCACTTTGGTCACATTTGTAAAAAATACCACATTAGCCTCGTGGCCTCGATAGTCTCCGATTGGCTATTTAGAAAATATGAAGCGATAGGGAAAAAGTCTTCCTTTGACCTTGAAGAAGGACACGTGGTCACATTTCCAAGATACAAGCAGGGAGGTGGGTTGCTGAAGCACTTTGAAGTTTTTTGGCTCAACATTGTAAAGTCAAAGCGGGAAGGTGGGTCGCCTTAGGATTTTGAAGATTTTGCCTTTTTCGAAAAGGAGAAATGTATAAAAATGAAGCGCGACTCCGTTGGGACCCACATCAAAAGATAAAAGTGAGAAGCGGGTCGCTAGAGGAAAATTTGAAATTTTACCTTTTTGTTAAAAAGGGTAAAATTGTAGAAATGAGTCGCGACTCCATCAAAGGCCTAGATTAAGCCACGTGTCAAGCCCAAATTTCAAAGTCGAGGGTGGGGAAAAATGTGAAAATTGTACATTTTCTCCAAAAGTCATAAAATGCAAAAGGCAACCCCAGGCCCACTTCAAATAAGATTTTTCCACGTGGATGACTCTAATCTAAAGTTGAGAAAGGGCATAATCAACAGTTGTTGTGCATTGCATCTGATTTTGCCACCATTTTTGCTCCAAGACTCCTGGAGATGCGAATATGCATTGTTTTTCATCATTTTTTGATGAAATTCCTTGTCATTTTTGTCTGCAAAGTGCATTGAATGGATTTAGAGCTTAATTTGTGAGTCCAAGGAATGTAAAGGTTGATATTTTGAAGTTGGAATTGCTCGGGCACTTATAAAAATGTGAATTACCAGAGAAGTTGGATGCAGAGCAAAGTTGCAGAGGAAAGAATGGGAAAAGGATGAAATGATGGAGGTTGCATGCATGAAGGATGAAAACGTGCTCCCAGTTAAAACAATGATGGAGATATTTGCAATGATTCACCTTTTTGAACAACTAGCAACTTTTTGTTGCAAACCTATTAAACGTCATTTTCTAGAAATCATGATCAAACATGTAACAAACAAAGGTTCCTCGAATATTCTTTTCTTAGGGGGAAGCTTGGATGTAAATTGAGTGTTATAAAAAGCATGCTTTAGTCATGAAAATGGTCGGGGTTTAATTATTACGATAAAATTTGAGAAATCCCATCTTCCTAAAAGACCATCTGAGAAACCTGTTAATCTCTTATGTTTTATATTTGATCATGTCAAGTTGGTTACAAGTGTACATCCATTGACAAGGTATGGGATTGTTCAAGACACCTTCCTCTCCCGATGAATCAAATAAACTTCAAATTAATCTATGTTAATCTTAGGAAAATTTGTGTATGCTTTATATTCAAAATGTCTGCAAATAGTATTTCTTGTTCCTATTGCAATCTTGTGTTAAAATCCTCAGAATCACACGAATCTTTTCCTGTGATAGTTTAGTGTCATTTGTAATTTCATTTCAAGAAGAGCCTTCATTTTGTAATGAGATAAATAATTTAAAATCATTTCTTGTCATTTTGTTGATAAATATTATCTGTAAGCCTTTGAGTGTATCTAAGGCATGTGGAACCAGGGGTCTTTAATATTTAATTGAGTCTTTAGCTTGAGCCTTCGTGTTAAATTATTGGAGATTGTGTGAAACCATGCAAATCTGGGCCTCCATTGATGCACACCTTTTGGTTGAAGGAATATTTTAGCTATTTTGTCATTTAGTTTTCCAATTGTTGTGAAGGTTCTCAAATATCGGCAAAATAAGTTTATCTGATTAATCTCCCACCAAAAATTATTCAAAAACAATGAATCCTACCGAACTACCCATGTTTACCCTGTATGTCCAAAAATGAATAAATTCTCTTGCCAAAATATGCGAAGCAATCGGGATTTCATAAGTGTCTTTAGTAACCCAAACCTTGCTCAGAAAGTATCCCCATTCTTTAAAAGTGACAACTTGTGAGAGTTAAATTTTGGCTTCTTGATCATATTTTCTCTAGGTTTCCCTGAAAATTTTGCAAAGAAGGATCTCTTCATGTCCTTCACCAAAAAGGTTACAAAATGGGTCCTCTCACCCTTGTTAAAAGGCACAACCTAAAGTAGTGAGGATAGATCAAATCCTTTTGAAGGTGTTATCCATTTCTCCAACATCTAAGTGACAAAGAGCCAGCTGAATCACCTCCTTAGCTACAAAATGACATACATGATGATTTATCTATCTCTAGGCTTCTTGTTAAATCTTTGATGCTTCTCAACTTGCAAAGGAGAATCAATTTGGATACCAACACCAGATTGATGCCGCTACCGGGATTTATTTGTGTGGAAACAACACCTGATTGGCGCCATGGCGAGTGATTTATGTATGCAACAATAACACCTGAATGGCACCATTT
This sequence comes from Taxus wallichiana var. yunnanensis, assembly GCA_018340775.1. Lineage (NCBI taxonomy): Eukaryota > Viridiplantae > Streptophyta > Pinopsida > Cupressales > Taxaceae > Taxus > Taxus wallichiana. Next base: position 727,848,543 of record CM031243.1, on the reverse strand, counting down.
CGGGGTTTATTTGAGCTCTGGGACGTATTTGTGTGGCAACAACACCTAGATTGGTGTCGTTGCTAGGGACTATTTGAAACAAATGTGTACACATACCGACCTTGGTAATGTTTCTTACATGATCTAAGTGTAAATATGTTGTTTAAATGTCATCCTTTGTTGAGATCTGTAAGATTTGTGAAGTTACAAGTTCTGCGTGTAATATTTCTAGTTTTTGTTGGTTTTTGCACTAAGTTTACATCATCAATGTTAAATACGGGTAAAGGAAGGTCAGATCTATGAAGCTTTGCATGAATTTAGTGTTGACAAACATTTGAAAAATCAATTTTAGTGCATTTACACAGCTAAGGTGAAAATCCTTAGTGGCGACTCTGTGTTGATTTAAATTTTGATAAATACCAATGCCTTAACCTATATTAAGTGAGATCTATCACTAATATTTGCAAAGATGGAAGAAAGAAGATATTCCTTCACTAAAGACCCTACTAGAAAGTTGTTTCCAAAACGGGAAAGACAAATTCTGAAGGAAAAAGAATCTAGAAAGTTGTTGGAGATCAGAAATCAAGAAAAGAGTTATCAATTGTGGAAATTGATCATCTGTCATTGAATATTGCCATACTTCCTCAAGTGCTTCTGAATTAGGTAGTCTTTTTGTAGATCAGAATTCTCCATCTGGAGAGGGGCCTTCATTTGTATTTGAAAATTTTGTGTCTCATTTTGTCCCTGTGTTTTCCAAAGCTGATAGGATCTTCCAAGAAACAGAGTTTTTAGAGGACATTCATTTTGAAAATTATACTCCTGTGTTCCAAAGACCCCTTGTCCCTCATCATTTTGTTTCTCCTATAAGATCACCTCCCAAAACAATATGGCCCAACCCCCACCTAGACCTTTTTTTGTTGTGAACACTTTTGGTCCTATAGATTTTAGAGGTATGGATGGATATCCAAATGTCATGCCACAAGATGTTAGAAATATACTGCCTAAATTTCAAGAAAATAATGCTATTACTGGTGATCAACATTTAAAACTTTTTGTTAATATGATGGAATACTTTGAGATCGAATTTGAGGATGTGTACATAATTTTTTTATTCATACTCTAGAGGAGGATGCATGGGATTAGTATAAGTATTTTCCAAATAACTCCATTGATTCATGGACAAAAATGAAAAATGATTTTACATTGCAATATGGGGATAAGACAGATCCGTGTTTCTTTTGTCTCGAATTTGAAAATATTAAGAAGAATCTATTGACAATTTTTGTGCTTGTGTAAAAATGGGCAAATCAAAACTTTGTTACGATGGATAGCATTGGTGAAGTATACCTAAGCTAGGGCAGATCACATTAGATTATGTCATTACTAACGACTTATTTAAAAGATTACATGAAATCTACAACTAGGTGTGTAGTTACAAAACATAACAGATCACATAGTCTATAATTTCATGACCATCCTCAAGAAAAGAACACAAGCCCTAAAGGATAGTTGCGTTGTCTTGTTGAGGACATCCATTACTGAGTAGGTGAAGTGTAAATTTTGGAACAACAAACATAAGTGTAGATCACGAGAAAATTAGAGTTCATTACTAAATGTTACAAGTTCTATTCAATGTTCTTTCCTTCATGATTAAGACATTCAATTATGTTACTGAGTTGTTTATTTCATTATACAATCCATACAGAAAGATAAAATGCAGAAAGAGATATACAACTCATTTACAAAATTCAATGTTTTATTCACAAGGAGAGTCAAATGTTTCCCACACAAGCGTGGGATGTAAATGAAAAGTAAAGTACATCTACCGAAAAGAAAGATACACATGAATGAAAGAGAAAGTAAAGGAGTATGAGTGAACCATCATTTACTTGGGATTTATGTTCTTCATTTGAAGCATCTTCATCTCCATCTTTTGTTTCTCCTGCATCTTCATTATAGAAGCCATTGTGCACGAAAAGAAGAAAATTTAACAACTAGTTACAAGCTCGGGATTAAATCATATTCCTACACTATCCTAATTTGTTCATATGAATATTCCCCTAAGCGGGAGATGTATTCTACTTGAAGGACAAATTGCATTCATGCTTTATTCACTCGTAAAGAAGAAAGTGAAAAGAAAGAAGAAAACATGGACATAAGAGAGGACAAAAAGCCTAAATATTTTCTAACACTGTTCCTAAGTGTGTAGATACAGATTCTGACCAAAGAGAGAAATAAAAAGTCATAATTTCATGAAAGAAAAGGAAGAATGTAACTCAAAGTTCCAATAGTTGTTCTAAAATGGAAGAAGTTTTAGTGTAAAAGAGAGTGGAAGATAGAAGTACATTTTTTAGTTTGCAAAGAAGAGGGAGAATCAGATTTCAAAAGTGAAACTAACAAAGAAAAAGGGATTACAACCGCAACAGGATGAGAGAGAATATTATGGGAAAATTTTGATAGGGCTTCGCCATGTAAAATGGATATTTACAAATTTTCATCATGTTGTTTTGTTTTGTTACGGGGTGAAGATTTGAAGCGGAGAATCAAAACAAAGAGCAAAAACTGATATGCATAGATCTACAATTACCCAGATTAAGCCAATGTGAAACTTATGTAAAGTCTCGAAAACACGTATAATGGAAGGAAAAATACAGGTGGCTATAGCTTTAGATAGATACCCCATATCTACTCTGAGCGAGGCACAAAATCTACTATATAGATCTACAAGATATCAATGGTTTGTTGTTCTAAGTAGAAAAAAAAATGACAAACTTTATACTTAGAAAATAGAGATTTACAAGATTTAGATAACAAAATCAAGCTCAAAGACTCAACATTCATGACTAAAGCTTGGAGACCCTGACCACAAGAATAGAAATCGAATGGCCAAGGGTAAGCCTAGGGATCACATGAGGTGCAAGGAGGAGAGAAAATAAAACAATTACCAGATGAACAGAGTTTGAAATAACATTCAGAGCACAACTCAAGTGGAGGATCTTCGAATCAGGAAAACACATGCATATCCAGGTTAAAATATGTTTGAGTATTTCAAATAAAATTGTCTCTCGAACTGAAATAATATTCAAGTTTCAATATCAGAGTACAGATCCAGGCCACTAGTCAGAAAACCCATGGATGGGTATCAAGAAATTACAGAATTCACAAACATCTTGAAAGTTTTCAGAAATATATCTAAGGAAGAAAGATGAAATGGAAATGTATGTGTGCAGAAGCAGAATTAACTCACCAATGAACACTCGTGGTAGTCGATATCAACTAGGGTTTTCTCACAAAACTCAAAATCAGTGGCCGCATGACTTCGCAGAGCTTCACAAACTTACAGAGACCATTTTGTAGAATAATAGAGCTCTAAAACGATGATAACTAGTAAAATATCAACCAAATCTTACTTAGAAGGAGTAGCTGAGAGCTCAAAATCTAAACTATACCAGCCATTAAAAAGAAGACCAAGCTCAGAAACAACTTTCAACTCAAAGACAACCAAGGCCGAGCCCGAAATCACACAAAGAAACCTAAAAAAAACCCGGAGAAGGCAGTAAAACCTTTTCATCAGAAAAGTCGAGCTCTAAGACATTTCAACAATGGCGGTAGCATCCAAAATCACCTCTCTTGGAGAGCTTGAACAGAGAAGAACAAGAAAGCAAATGCAACAGAGCTCAGAAGGCCAAAAGAAGTAGAAATGGTCGAGCTTCAAAAAGAAAAAATGACATCTAAGAAAATTTTCTAGGGCTTTGCTGCTCTCTGCAAGCAAGCCAAAAATGATCAAAATGAAAGGGTTCGAGTGTTTTTACTCATTCACCTCAGGTGAGTTAATAAAACCCTAACCAAGGGTCAAGCATCAATGATCAAGCTTCAGCTAGGTACGAAGATCAATAACCAATGATCGTTCACTGAATTCAAAGAAACCAACCACAGTTAAACAACCGACCACAATCAATGCAGATCGAATGCGAGTAACCACAGGTCAAGGATCAATGGCCACATAAAAAAGGACAGAGATCAATGAACGTGAGCGAAGCCAGGTTCCAATGCAAACCTAGGAGTTAACAAACCCTAACCATAGTTAGGTCAACTTTAAAAACAGAGCCACCAACAAAGCGTATGAGGGGTGAGTCACCATGGGGAAGGGGCCAGCCCACGTCACCAAACAAATTATCATTTGCATTTACTTTTATAAAGTCTAAACCATAGTCCAACACGAATGATGCAAAACCTGACCATACATAGCAAGTAATCATCATTCAAAAGGTAAAATCATAACCTTAGTCACTTCAAATACGCAAAAGCTAACAAGAAATTGCAATGCAATATTAATCAAAGGTGGCTAGATGAGATATGGTCCCCTTTTAAGGGTATCCTTGTATTATTTTTAAAACCATAGTATATATGCTAAGTCCACAAGAGTGGCCAAACCCAACGAAGGCAAGAGTTCACAACCACAAGTGGCCCCCACTGATGGTGATAGATTGTACATGAATTGGAATGCATTTTTCCATGTGATCACTAGAAAACAGAATAAGTGTCAACATCAGAGACAAAGGTGGTCCCAATCAGGATTAATGTTTGGATGAATTATTTTGCAAAATATTGCAATTATTGTAATTATTTTGTTCACTCAGAGGGAGTTGTATTTTTGCATGCCTTCACAACAAGATAGAATAGAGAAGAAGACAAAGTTGCATGCCCATGGAGAGAGACTTTCCTAGCAACCAATCTTATTTTTAGCAAATTATTCTCCTTCTTTTCTTAAAAATAAAACAATAAACTTCAGTTTGATTTGTATTGTACTAGTACTAATTAAGGCCAATAATGCCTATTTGTAATTGCATGCTCTATTTTTATTCCTTTATCTATTATTAAATAAAGTATAAAAATAAGATGCATGGGTGAGCACAAGCCTTAGTCTATTTTTAGGAAGGGTGGGAAAAATTATTTTGCTATATATTGTGTGCCTTTGCAAAGCACAAGAGGATTTTTCTGGAGGACATTTGGATATATGAGTATCAAGTAATTTTTTCCAATTTTTCCCTCCGAGTGTGAAGTGTTTTCGCCTTTCCAAGTTATTTTGTAGTTTTGTGTAAGTTATATTAATCTTGTGAATGTAAATTCCCGATCGATCATCTTACCCCCGCTGCAATTTTCAATATTTTCTACTAAATTTTAATGTGCATGTTAACTTATCAAGATCTTGTTGTGATTTTCCCTCAAGATAATCAATTATTTTCCCTTAGATATTCTACAAAAAAACTATTTATTCGTGCATCAAGAATCCTTCACAGATCAGTTGTGCATATATACTCGGTCAAATCCCTCACACAAATTTTGTGTATCACCTTAGTTTTAATCATTTTACAAGTCATCTTTTACTCTCAAACTCCCGAAAGTAGTTTAGGATACACCAATAAGGAACCGACCTTGATATCGAGACTCACCTCAAAATAGGTATAACCACGGACACTGAGGTGTGTCCATTGTATCTACAAAAGAGAGAGATCATTTATGCAAGCTTAAAAATCCCACAACCATCTCTCTATAGGGTACACTTTCGAGAGATAACAAAATCCTAATGAATTTGTTCATGAATTCAATACTCAGCTCAGTAAGACCTTGAATAGGCTACCTATGATCTTGAGGAAAAGTGATGTTTCTTGTTTAATAAGATATTATGATGTTTTTGACAAAAAAACTACCTATTATTTAAGAAAAAAACCCAGAACTTTGAGACATGCCTTCACCATGGCTTTGCAGATTAAAAACAATATCAAAGTAGTTGGTAAGCCTCCTAAGAGGGAAGGTATCAAGCTGATCAATCCAGAGAAGCCTTAGTTAAGTAATTCTATGGATCTAGAAGAGGTTGTAAAAACATTGGCCGGAGCTGTTAAGGAAATATCCTATAAACTTTCCAAAGTAGAGAAGGGGATTGGACAAGGTTCCCAAGGTAAGCACAAGCCAAAAGGTCAAGAAATATTTGTAAATCATCCTAGAAGTGATCACAGATCAGATGACATGGGTAAAGGGCCCATGGGATCAAGAAATAGACATCCCCAACCCCGAGAAAATAGATTGGTGCTTGATCCTTTAGCTGCCATAGTTGTTGATGTTGAAGAATCCAATGAAATTGAGTGGTGTGATAGATGTTTCTTGCCACATTCTCCATGTGTTGTTGAAAAGGGAGTTGAGGAAGAAGTTGATGATGATGAGACAGATGATGATGCATGCACGATGGATTGCTCTACAAGTTCACAGTAGGGAGCAACCTCGAATCGAGGCGATGAGTACCGAAGGCTGTTGAAAATTTGCAGGATTGCATTCACCGGGTATTGCCTCTTCCTCCCATTAATGATTTTGAGTTTCCTAATAATGATTTTGAGTACTTAAGGGCATTAATGATTAAGAAGTATGATGGAGGAATTCCTTCAGAAGAGGACAAACAATTGTTAATGAATGTAGTAGTTGGCCATGAAAAATAATATAATACTAGGAGCAAAGTTGTCAAAGGGGTAGGGCCTCAGGCTAAACCAAAAATTCTAGTGCTTACTAGTATCCCTAAGGAAACCCCTAATAAAGATGCATCTGGAAAAGGAATTGTCACCCCAAATAAAACTTGTGTTCCTCCCCATGCTCAGGATTGTGAAAACTCCTGTGCCATCAGATGAATTTCTAAACCTTCCTCCTAACATTGCCTTACCCAAATATGTTCCTTGTGACATAGCCCAAACCTTGAGTCAGATCAAGATTTTGTTCCTATTTTTGAATTGCTTAGAATCCTTGAACATAGGAACAAAGCATTCAAATATTTGGGATTTAAAGAAGAAAAGGTCACCCAGGGTAAAAATGTAAACAATGTAGAGGTTCCTCCTGCCATTGCAGAATTAGAAAAACCACAAGCATTGGAGGAATTGGGTGAACCACCTGAGGTTTATTTGGGAAAATTTTTGGTTGAGTCTCAGCTAAAGGTGGATCCATTTTTCACTACTCTGATTATTAAGGATAAGTTGTTACATAACTATATGTTTGATTCAGGAGCCTCATGTAATGTAATGCCTCTTGAGGTCATGAATGAGTTGGATCTCAAAGTAACAATAGCTTATGGGAAATGCACTACCATGGATTCAAGAGAGGTGCCAGTAGTTGGATGTGTCAAAGGCTTAGTAGTGTAATTGGCAGCGTATCTAGGCAAGTACTTAACTTTGAATGTAGTAATTGTGGATTGTCCTACTAAGTGGGGAATGTTACTATCCAGAAAGTGATTAGCTAGTGTGGGTGGAAGTGTGTAAATGGGACCTGTCTTATACCACCATACCAATTGAGGGCAGCCTTGTGAATTTACTTGGTGAAAATAAAATTTTATATATCATTGAGGACCCCAATAATACTTCTTATGAAGTATTAAACAATATAGACACTAATGTTGATAACTATGTGAGCTATCTTGTTTTCAAGGAATATGAAATTGATCAATGCAAATATCCTGAGTAGGTTGATTTTCCTAGGAATTTGATGTTTGATGCAGCCTTGAGAGATGTTGAAAAACTTGATATAGGCACAAATGATAAGCCTGAAAAAATGTGGTCAGATAGTAACTTGGATGGAAAAGAGAAATAATCATATGACCAGTTGTTAAAGATGTATCAGAATTGCTTAGCATGGTCATATCCAAAATTGAAGGCACTTGAAAATTTTCCTTGATTATTTTCTCTAAATCAAGGTGCACACCATTGTATAGTGTATAGTCTTTTTGTTTCATTCTACTTTTGTTTTTTTCTATTTTGGTTTGTCCTGGTCCCCAGTGACCAGTTTTTGTTGGTTTCTCAATTCATCTTGGGAGATTTGGTTATTGTATTTCGGCTCTACAAGCTTGTTCTTTGACTCTGTTGCCCAATGGATTTTTGGCACATGGTCTATTGTTCTTGTGGCACTCGTAGGGAGTACCCATCCCCGATTGAGCCCATGTTGGTGTTCAATTTGATCTTGCCTCATTTGTTCTAAAAATTATTCAATCTACGGGTTCTTTCGCATTTTCTATTTACCCAAATGGATGTGTGAAAGGTTTTCTTAATTTGTATGCTATGAAGATCCTTCTCCATGGTCGTGGATCACATTTGGGCCTTGTATCATTTCCAAATTCTTTGTCCTTAAAGAAAGATTCAATTCTGGGTGCAAATGGTGAAGTTCCCCTGCATCTTACTATTTGTGTGTGTTTTCCCGTCAAATTATATCTCAACATCTTCATCTACGTGGTCTTTCTTGATTGGATGCGGCCCGGAGGGTCTTTTTGGTGAAATTTTCCACTTTGGTCACATTTGTAAAAAATACCAAATTAGCCCCGTGGCCCCGATAGTCTCTGATTCTCTATTCAGCAAATATGAAGTGGTACGGAAAAAGTCTTCCTTTGACCCGAAGAAGAAAACATGGCCATATTTCTAAGTTACAAGCAGGAGGCGGGTCGCGATCACTTTGAAGTTTTTTGGCTCAGCATTGAAAATTCAAAGCGGGAAGGCAGTTGCAGAGGATTTCAAGATTTTTATTTTTTGTGAAAAGAAGAAAAGTATAAAATGAAGCGCGACTATCTTTGGGACCACATCAACGAGATAAAAGTGGGGAGCAGGTCACAGAGGAAAATTGGAAATTTTACCTTTTTGTTAAAAAGGATAAAATTGCATAAATGAGTCGCGACTCCATTAAAGGCCCAGATTAAGCCACGTGTCGAGCCCAGTATTACAAAGGTGGAGTGTCGGGAAAATGTGAAAATTGCACATTTTCTCCAAAAGTCATAAAATGCAAAAGGCAACCCTAGGCCCGCTTTGAATCATATTTTTCCATGTGGATAGCTCTAATCTAAAGTTGAGAAAGGGCATAATCAACGGTTGTTGTGCATTACATCGATTTTTCGCCATTTTTTCTCCAAGACTCCTGGAGATGCGAATACACATTGTTTTTCATCATTTTTGATGAAATTCCTTTTTATTTTTGTCTGAAAAGTGCAATTGAATGGATTTAGAGCTTAATTTGTGAGTCCAAGGAATGTAAAGGTTGATATTTTGAAGTTTGAATTGCTCGGGCACTTGTAAAAACGTGAATTACCAGAGAAGTTGGATGTAGAGCAAAGTTGTAGAGGAAAGAATGGGAAAAGGATGAAATGATGGAGGTTGCATGCACAAAGGATGAAAATGTGCTCCCAGTTAAAACAATGATGGAGATATTTGTAGTGATTCACCTTTTTGTTACAAACTTGTTAAACGTCATTTTCTAGAAATCATGATTAAACATGTAACAAAAAAAAGGTTCCTCAAATATTCTTTTCTTGGGGCAAATCTTGAATATAAATTGAGTGTTATAGAAAGCATGCTTTAGTCAAGCAAATGGTCGAGGGTTGAATTCTTATGAGAAAATTTGAGAAAGCCCATTTTCCTAAGAGACCATTTGAGAAACTGTTAATCTCTTATGTTTTAGATTTGATCATGTCAAGTTGGTTGCAAGTGTACAACCATTGAAAAGCTCTGAGATTTTTCAAGAAACCTTCCCCTGCTGATGAATCTAATCAACTTCAAATTAATCTATGTTAATCTTGGGAAAATTTGTGTTTGATTTATTTCAGAATGTATTTAAATAGTATTTCTTGTTCCTATTGCAATCTTGTGTTAAAATCCCTCAAAATCACAAAGGGTCTCATTCCTATGATAGTTTAGTTGCATTTTCAATTTCATTAGAAGATCCTTCATCCTATGATGAGATAAACAATTTAAAATCACTTTACTATCATTTTGTTGATAAATATTGTCTGTAATCCTTTGAGTGTATCTTAGGCGTGAGGAACCATGGGTATTTAATGTTTAATTGAGTCTTAAATTCTTGGATATTGTGTGAAACCATGCAAACTGGGCCTCCATTGATGCACACCTTCTCGGTTGAAGTAATATTTTAGCTATTCTCAAGCATTCTTTCATTTAGTGTTCCAATTGTTGTGAAGGTTCTCAAAGATCTGGCAAAATCAAGTTTATCCTACTTAATATCCCACCAAAAATTATTCAAAAATAATGAATCCTACTTGAACTACCCCTGTTTTCCGTGTATGTCCACAAATGAATAAATTCTAAGTGCCAAAATATGCGAAGCAATCAGGATTCCATAAGTGTCTTTAGTAACCCAAACCTTTCTCAGAAAGTATCTCCATTCATTATAAGTGACAACTCGTGAGAGTTAAATTGTGGCATATTGATCATATTTTCTCAAGGTTCCCCTGCAAATTGTGCAAAGAAGGATCTCTTCATGTCCTTCACTAACAAAGGTTAGAAAACGGGTCCTCTCACTTGGGTTAAAAGGCACAACCTAAAGTAGTGAGGATAGATCAAATCCTTTTGAAGGTGCTATCCATTTCTCTAACATTTGAGTGACAAAGAGCCAGTTGAATCACCTCCCGGCTACAAAATGACATACATGATGATTTATCTATCTCTAGGCTTCTTGTTAAATCTATGATGCTGCTCATCTTGCAAAGGAGAATCAATTTGGATACCAACAAATAGATTATACCTATGTAAGAAATCCACCCTTAAAAAAGGATTCTATCCGAACTTCACACTTCTCTAGTATGGAGGCACTCTAGTTTATTGAAGACTTATCATCGAATCAAACAAGAATTTTTATGGGAAGATCTCAAAGGGGATATCTAAAAATTTCTGGCCGAATGAATGGTTTATCAACAACATAAGGGTTAAATAGTTCAGTCCCCTAGTCTTCTACAATCTCTATCTATTCCTAAGAAGTGGCGGGAAGAGGTTTCTATGGACTTCATCACAAGAATTCCTAAATCAAGAGAAAATTTTTATCATGGTTTTCGTGGATAGAATTATCAAATATGATCATTATTGTGCCTTATGAAACCCATTTACTACAAGCACAAAAATAACAACCTTCATGAACATAGTTCAAAATCTACATAGGACAATGAAGAATATAGTAAGTGATCGGGACCCTATATTTTATAGTAATTTTTGGATAGATTTATTCTCATGTTTCGTACTCGTTAACTCATATCTCTTCTTATCATCCCCATTCTAATGGAAAATATAAGTTGTAAATAAGTTTTTGGAGGGCTATCTTCGTTTCTTCACCTTAAATAAAAGATCGAGATGGGTCCAATGGTTGCCACTTACGGAATGGCGTTATAGCACTTCCTTCCATATTTCATCATACATGTCTCCTATTTTGGTACTCTATGGGTACCATCAATCACATTATCATTGAGAGGAAAACCAATGGTTAGATCAGCGGAATAACACATTCAACATCAACAAGAGGTCCCCTCTAGCCTCGGGGAGAACTTGGACATGGCACAAAACTGCATGAAAGAGTAAGATGATCAACATCATACCTGAAAGGCATTTTGAATTCGGTGACTAGATGTTTGTGAATTTACAAGAATATAAGAAAATGTCTTTTTAACAACAATGAAGGCTAATAAACTATCACCTAAATATTATGTCCCCTTTCAAATATTGGATAAGATTGGTACTGTAACATAAAAATTAGAACTTCCACAGCATAACTATAATACATCCAGTCTTTCATGTTTCTTTCTTGTAGAACATAATTAGACAGAGGGTATCATCCCAAATAGTGTTACCTGAGCTTGATGAGGAGGGGAGAATCATATTAGAACCTAAATTCATCCTTCAAAAACACACTAAAATATTGAGGACAAGGGTTATTACTGAGTACTTGATCAAGTAGAAGAATATGGAAAATGGAGATGCAATATGAGATGATATAATGTTCATGCAACAATACCCATAGCTTCTCAACATTAGGGACAATGTTTCTTTGAAGGGGAAGGGCATGCTACACCCTTAATCATATATAGTGTATCAGATGGAGATGCTGACATGTGGCACACATTCCCTTGGTTATTCATATGTTCTTATCATTTTATATTTCATTCATATCATTAGTAGGTTAGCCTCAGTGGTGGCCATAACATAGGAAGGGTATATATAGGAGATAGTAGTGTGTAGTTAAGCATATATTGAACACTTAAGTCTTATTGTATGGTTTGGAGGTTTCCCCCTGAAGTGGCTAAGATATTATACTTGCATATTGAGATCATTTATCTACATTTTTCTGTCATTTGGTTTACATTTATACTTATGATTTTATTTATCAAAGTAATTCCATTACATGTTTGGTCTAGGAGTATCAATTTTAGATATGTAGAATTATTACCTCAAAAGAATTAAAATAGACAATTTAATTTTGGTAGTAAATTTCAATCATTGGATTGAAATTTAGGTTGCTAACAAACTCTTTCTTTCCACTCATGTATATTATTCTTCTTGTATGATTACTTCTAATAAGGGGTATGAATATTTGAATGAACTAATTTGTTAATTTGTATGGACCAAATTTGATGGAATTGTTAGGTTTAGAGCTACTCCTTGGTCTCGTTGCATCAAAACTAAACTCAAAGGAGAACTACGAATTATTGACACAAAAATGTAGCGTATATGTCGTATTGTTAATTAGATCACGACGGTGGTTAAGGGAGATGAATCATTGAAATATATGATAAGACACAATTATTATAGATGCAACTAAAAACAATTGGACAAATGTGAGGTGGATGCACAAGATACTTCTTGCTCCATTTTTCAAATTAAAGTTTCACTCCTCCCTATTCAATCCATTCAGAAATCCTAGTAACATGTTTGTAAAATTTTAAAATGGAAATAAGATTCATTACAACATGGATTTAGTTTTTTGTCTTCTTCAATCTAGTGGAATAAACATATTCAGTATCAAGGACAAACTTTTCCTACAAATTTTCCAGAAAATATTGTTATTTGTTCGAAAAAGGGATCCATCAATTCATTAATATCTAGGATTTGACTACATTACGGTGGTTGCCTTGGTAGATCAATAAAGATAAATTTTCTTAGTTAATAAATTTCAGCAGTTTCTCATTTTTGTCCAATCCTTAGTTCATGTTGAGTTAACAATCAAAATATGCACTCTAACTTCATGCAATTAGTTAAAATACTAGCATTGTCTTTACTAACATACCTTTTCATAATTTTCCTTGAATAAAATTTACAAAATCCTCCTTCCTAAAATGTCTCTAACTCCCTAATTGAATATTGAATGGAAATGCAAATTTATTTATAAGTTTTGGGCCAAATTAAGTCCTCAAATTTGGAATTCGAATGTAGATCTAGAAGCACAATTATTGGATTGGAAAATGTACATTACAAGTTTCCTATTATTGAAAAAATGAAATGTATGATTGTTCATCCAAGTGAATGTCCTTTTCAAAAAAATGAAAATTTGAAGCAGACATTTGGGAATTCCACTTATGTTAAGATTCAAATTAAATCTAATGAGATGTGAGTGAATATTGATGGGATGTGGGAGTATAGTGGTGTAGAATGTGTTCTATAACTAATTTGGCACATTGTACATATGATAGGGATGTTTAGGAATAGGTACATGTATTTTTATGGCATCTACAAGAGTCTTAAACATATCTAAAAATCTAATTCAAAGTAAAATCACAAACCTAACTTGTGTTTTTCAAGGCCCAAAATACTAGAAATTGATCTATGAAAATATGTTGAAAAATAGTAAATTGCATCAATTAAATAGCTGCATGTATACATTAAACCCTATGACATGCACCAAAAGTGTTCCATATGAAATACTAGCTACATTAATGATAGTTGGTGCTATAACTTAATATTGCTTGATCCTTATAAAATGATTTTGGGTGTTAGTTTATGAAGGATTATCATGTCTCCAAATAATTTGATAAGACTAGTGCACATCAACTTTTGGTTAAATGGTGAACGATTATATTAGGCACTCATATACATAAAATTTTCGCATGCACATGTCAATTTTCAAAGGCTGTGACCTAAATATGAAAAATATGAATAGAATATATGAATCAAGAGATAAATTCGAAGGGCCCTAGGTCTATTGATTTTGATGTAAGGCTTTTAATGAGCCCACAAGGAATCAAGTCGTGTTGAGTATAAGGCCTAGATACAACTGACATGGAGAAGTAAATGGTTAAGGCCAAAATAGTGCTCTAGGTGATTTTGACGGCTTGGATGCCCCTTGTTCGTAGCTGCTTAGCTAAAGTGACCACTTGTTCAGTTTTTTCGCTTACTTTGCATTGTTGAGTCTATGTGTTCCCTTAATAACTTAGACAGAGATGCCATTAAACTATGTAATCCAATTTGCAATTTGACACCCTTAGAAGTGTTCAATAAAAAAATTAAATCAAGAAATAGAGATTAAAAAATAGGTACACAAAACAAAATAAGAAATGTCCAACAAAGAGAGTTTTAACCGGGTGAAACCATATTACCTAAATTATGTTAACTTAATCAACATAGAAAAACTAAATTAATCATAAAGTAATATTAAATAATATCACTCCACTCTTTATTAAAATTAATTATCTAAATAAACTCTTTAAAACATAAAAAAGTAACTATATCTAATTTTAAGCATCTTTTATAAAACTATCTCTTCTAAATGAAACTAAAATGGTTAAGATTGACAAAAAAATTAACAAGGCCATGGAATGCCAAATAATGCCGAAGTAGTTGTGTTTGAGGTGTGGAGGTAATTGTAAATTATTGAGATTATTGAAGTACATTACGATGTGAAATTTACAGATTTTGGACAAAAACATTATTTCCAAATGTCATTGAAATGTTAAATGTGCTATATTTAAAACCAATACATTGTTGTCGCTCTTGATACCCTAGAATAAATTTTTGCAAATAGAGGAGAGCAATAAAATTGTTCCAATATATTTCAAGAAATTATGATAATTTAATGGTAGCATATAATGCACATAATAAACAAGATCAATGTTGAGTGACCAATAGACATCATTCAATCATTTTGATGTAGGTAATAAGCGCAGTAAGGAATTTTAAGTCGTTGTCTTGATGTCATTAACCTTTTATAATGATAATCCGGAAAATGAAGGAACATAAATAACTGAAACAATAAAAGATATTCTTGTTCCGGATTTGTCATCATTATGTGATGTGTGTGCATGTTGTAACTTTCAAAGGAGAAATTATGACCCAAACAGGGGATACATAAAAGTTGTCAACATTTAATAGTCAAGTTGATAATATATTCAACTTTATCATAAATAAAAATGCAAATTATACATTCTCATAAGTAGGGAAACAAGATTGAGTAAATTTTATAGGGTGTTGCAAGTAGCTTATATATTGTTGTGCATTTGTAATACTTAAAAATATTTTCCATTTGACTTGTGGTCTATGAATTTAATGGAGTCATTCTTCAAAACTTCAATATAATGCCAAGGATAAAACTGAATATAACATGCATCACACTAGTAATAATTTTATATGATATTATATTATTAATAATCCTATATATAAAGTATAAAGAATGAAGGCTTTTATTTAAAAGAAAGAAATCCACATTGAAAGCCTTCTCGGGACTTCCATATCTATTGTTGTAACATTAAGGAACATGATTAACAATGCAATATAATGAATGATGATTTGCAACAGATGGTGATATGTGAAGGATTTAACGTCCTGTATAATTGATGCTAAGGTGCTTGGGATTTAAGACATGGAATGACATGTCAAATGGGAAGTTGAAAAAAAAAGTGAAATAGAAATTTAAAAAAGTTAGAAATGAGAATTATGATGTTTTTAATTATACTTTGACTCACAATGAAAAATAGTTGAAATCAAATAAAAGAAGCAAGATAAGCCAAAGGAACACATTAACTAAAACGTCAAGGCATTAAGAAAAAGTGAAAACCAAGACTAAACTAATTTTTAAAAAATCATAGATGCCTATATATTTAAATTAAATTTATCCTAAATGACTTAAAGATTTAATACTTATAAAATGAGTGACGGATCATAATATGTGCTCTTTAAAAATATAAAATAGTCGATGGGAGCACAAGTTTGCTAAGTGAAAAATTGTAATAAGGTCATGAAATGCAATTGATCCAAACTATGCAAGCATCAAATTTCAGAAACCTCGGTGAAGAAAATAAAAATCTGGTCTAACCAAGAATAAAGAGAGGAAAAATAGGGATACGCCAAAAAAATCCTGTACCCAAACTATTTGACTTTCTTTTGAAGTCAAATTTTAAAGTAAATTTCTGGAAGAGAGGCACTTTGGGAATGGACTGGTCTCTAAAAAGAGAGAGGACGATTAAGAAAAGCACATGATTGTAATAGTAACAGAAAGAAGACACTAGTGCCAACAATCGGAAATAGTGTAGGGGATAAACAGAGAGAGGAGGCATACATAGTTTACTTCTGCAAACATGGACACTTGACTCCTCCTCTCTTTGAACGTTGGGTTCTTTTGGTTATTTTGAAGGATCTTTTATTGTGAGTTCTACATACCTGGTAACATTTATCACAAAACCATATTCTCCCATGTCGACTGCACAATGGATCTGCATGTGATGCACAGGCAATGTCGAGGAGTAAGGGTGACCTTTCCAGGTGAAACGTCCTGTGGGGATGGTGGTCCAGGTAGTTACAAAAATGAAACATTTTAGGTATTTACAAGCCATGGTTTGGAGTACTGGTAAGTTGTAATTTCTATAGGCGGCTCAGCTATAAAACACATCGATGGTTTTAATATTTGCAATTGTCTTTCCCTTGTCTGGAACATAAATGTGTTGTGGAATAATGTTCTCCTTAAACCTACATAAAAATTTCAACGCAATGCAACTGCATTGCACAAGAAAGACATTCAATTATCTAACATAAAATCATACTAGAACTCATTGTCTATGGGATCAAATATTGTTTTTATCGATATATATAGCTTGACAGACATGTTTTTGAGCATTAATTTTGTATCTACAAGGTACCCTTACCTCATAATGCGAAGTTTTTGGCTAATTGTTCTTGGATTTTATTTTACAGCCTAAGTTTCGGCCACACTGACAGTTACAACCTAGCATAGTCTACACATGGACAAATAAAGTTGAAGGAAATAAGATTTGTAGAGTTATTTCAGTAGCTGCCTTTTGCCTCATCATACCTAGGGCTGCAATCAATCACATTGTTTTATCAAGGAACAATAATTTTCTCTTCCTGCGATCAGAATCCAAATAATGAAAGTAAATTAACTAGAATTAAAAAAGCAGATCTTGGCCCCAAAAGGTATGCGATAAACATGTTACAGAAATTCATACTAAATGGTTCCAATACACCCAAAAGTTGATTTCGTGATGTAAATTAGGCTTGGTTACAACCAACACTAAGAACCACTTGTTATGGGGGAGACCACAAGGTCATCACGGAAACGTTCACACCTATCAAGGACAATGTACTCTTCTTTTGACAAGACAACATGGAAGTCCAATCCACATGACACACTCACAGCTAGGGCATCCCATGAGGAATTTCTTGTTAAATTTTCTTGTTTACTAAAGTGTCTCTTAATTCTTAACTTACGTTCTTATAAAATTTCATGTAATGATTCACACAATTCTTTTCACAAGGGAGAACTTCTTTCTTTTCAATTGTTGACTAAATAGCTTAAGGCCAAGCTTTCTAAACTAGGATCATCAATTTGATGTCCAAATCTTTCTTATTCATTTGATTTTAGAACATTTTCCATTTCTTACAAGGTTAATTAATCTTATTCAAGCCACTAACACATGTTCCACAACTCTATTGCACAGGTGAAGGCATAAGTTCCGATTGAGGGAAGTACCGCTTAGGGTTCATAACAATAACCTTCTTGTTTAAGGATTAAATTTTGACCTTGCTTAAGAAATATCACCATGAATCAAGGCAAGGGTTAACAGAACAGGACAACAAAATTTAGCTTCAGGGTCACATTGTTTACTATCAGTCTTTTATTGAGGTTAAGAGTTTATCAAGATTGGTTAAATGTTCCATCTAGACTTTACTTAATTAAGTTTGACAAAGGAGAACATTTCAAACGATATAGAAATATTTATGGTTTTATTAATCAATTTCCCTCCTACTTATTAAACCCTATCATCTTCTAAAATCTAACCATTGATTTCACCATGAGATCATTTAAGGTTTCACCATAAAAGGATAATGCTTAATTAGTTTAATTTTTAAGATAGGACTAGGTCTCTAGATCACATCACTTCATTTTTAGTACGGGATTATACAAACTACAAACTCATTGCTACTAAGCCTTAGGAGGATTTACAACTCAACATTTTAACTCAAGAGCAAAGTTTAACAGTACTCGTTTGCGGAAACAAAACAAGGTTATATCAATTCATTCCAACATGATGCACAAATCAAAGGGACATACCATCTCTATTGAACCATGACTAGGGAGCAAGAGAGTAATAACATGGGACATGCCCCGCTACTATACTAAGGGTTAAAATTCACTAGAATATCCCATAACCAAGCGGTAATCAAATTTCATCTTTCACATGATAACCAAACAAGCCAAAGTTTCAATGATTCAACAACAATATACTCTGATACATTTACTAGGCACTGACCCTTCTTCTAAAATGTCCAAAGGCCCTTTCCAAATTTTATAACATAATACACATTCGTACAAAGGAACATCATAACCAAGATTGATGCAATAATCTACAAGTCTTTCCATCATCTAACCACGTAAGCCATCTGCAACAATTAATAACCTGAGTCAGTTCGCGAGAACTGAGCAAGATAAGACTACACAAAACCACCATAACTATTATCTAACAATATCATGAAAAGAAAGCACTTTATTACAAGATTTTGGGTCAAACCTCTAAACACTACGAGCACATCAAGTTATAATAAGGTCTATAACATGTCAATCAAAGAAGGAGAAGACCTTGTACTTCAGTCAGGAGAAAATGCAACGAAAGTAACAATCACATGAGAATGGCCCTTGGCCCTATAAGGAGAAAACAAACAATCTAGCAGAAACAGAATTCCCATCAAGTAAGTAATTAAACAATAATTACAAGATTGAGATTTGATATAAATAGACCATCCATCTAGAATTTTATCAGAGATACCAACGCATAGGCTAAAATAATATATTTCTAAAAATACAAAAGTTGATCGGCCCAAGAAAGGGGAAACACGGGTTCCAAAATTTTAACACAAAAAGTCATGTATAAATGAGTTTCAAACCGGAAATCAATTAGAGTAAACACACAACATAAGTTTGAAGCTAAGGCATAGTATACTAGTTTTGACCATTAACTACTAAGGAGATCTACCAATCATCCAGAAGGGTCAAAGTCTCACAAGCTAGTAGTAAACACGCGAGAGAGAAGAAGGGGGTTTCGTCCAACAAGAGTATACAATAATGTCATCAACAATTTTATAACACTAAAGGTTTGCAAACTTCCACAACAATTCTAATGTTTGATTAATTTAAAATAAATTATCCATTTCCCGAAACAACCATACTTTAAGGCAACCCTTGGTAACACAGTCAACCGTCACACAAAGATACAAACATAACTTCTAAGTGACATTATCAAAACAAAACCTTCCGTTATGAATTCATAAGATTATCACGCGAAAGCTGAGTTTTTCCCGAAGGTCAATCACATTTAAGGAAATCTCCATCACAAACTATTACAGTAATTACGTGCATAAAAACTGACCAATATTAATTAATAGCGTTAACATTACAAGGGAGAAGATAATGCCAGTTAGAAAAAAATAGAGGAGAGCGCCATCATCAGCAATAATTCACGAGAGGGGATTAGACCAAAACTATTCTAGTGTCAACGAGGTATTGGATTCGCACAAGAACCTCGAGCTTAGTTGATCGAAAGGCTAGTTATGGTTCAAGTTTCCAGGGATGGTCAAGGTACTTCCTGAGGATGGCCTTAAAAGTCTAGAAACAAGATGAAAGATAGTATAAGAATCTACACCCGCGAGGCGGAAAACACACTGCACACAACCTTTTCATTAAAAAATTTTAATACCGAAACTCAAGCTGGTTAGCCCCAAGCCTTGATTACACAATCCTACAACCTTTCTTTGTCGATGCCAAAAGGTTATCAAAGGGACTTGCGAAGGAGCTAACAAAACGTCAAAAGACAACTTGGGTGCTAGGGAGGGCTTCATAATTATCGTAACTTACTTCCATGATATCGAAAATACTAGTTAATCAACATAACTTCTGACTCAATCGCAGAGAAGAATTAATACATAAAAAATAGACGAAGGTCTATCATTCGAGTAAGAGAAACATAACATTCAAAGGAGAGGGCACACGCATCCTTTCGACCCACATCATCAACGATAAAAGCTAAAACAAGACACAAGCAAGAAAGGGAAATCTCCCATCATGACATCCAACCGACAAATCAATGCAAGGAAAAGTGGTTCGATTTCACAATATTTTTAAATAAAATAACAAAGTGGAAAGGTGTAGAAATATCTTCCTGTTTCTCCCAGCTTCAACAGTCAGTCGTATAAACTCCACATGGGCCGGCATAAAAACAATAGCATGAGACAAGGATGTGAGTCTGCTTTGGAAATGTCAATGGGCCAAATGTGATAAGCTGGATAGGACCGATGGGGCAGAAAATTTAATGATTGAGTCCTTTGCAAATCCACCTCACTTTGCCCTCGTAGTGTCAGCTAGAATCCCATAAGCTTCCCCATTTGGAAAAACAGCCAACACCCATGGGTGGGACTGATATAGAGATGTCGTACTATCACCATAACCCCAAGCATCAGTGTTCCACGTAAAGACACGCTTTCCTGTTCACTCGAGGGAACCACTACCTTCTCCAGTGCCATATAAAGAAGAGCCATGAGGGAGTTCAATGGTGACAACTTGTTGGCCATGCACGCACTCACAAGATGGAAAATAATCTGGCACCCCCGACATCCAATCTTAGGTTGGTAGAATAGATGAACATACTTCAGCTTGTAATAGAGGAGATATGTTGTACATAATGTCGCTTGGGCTGCATATGTCTCAAAATATTTCGCTATTGACTTTACTAATAACTATTTTCATATTATTGTCAACCACAAAGAAAGACAACTGAATCACTAAACAATTGCATTGATGCTGCTGTTAGACATACTTCAACGATCTACCATTACTTTTGAGGACTAACTGTTTAGCCAAAGCTTTACTATGCCCAAAAGGGGTCAACATGATCCTCCAGAGAAAATATCGCAATGCTTCATTGCCATTAACAATCTCCTTTCCCGCATACACAACATTATATGTGCTTGTATATATAAGTCTCCTCACACCATACTTAACGCAGGCATCCAATACAAGGCAAGTTCCATGATTTGAAGCTCGGATACAAGACATAATGATTACATCACGCTCCTGGCTCTGAAAGGCATCAACCGTAGTGATATATAAACCTTTCTTTCTTCAGATTTGAGGACAACATCAAACTCTCGGTGCAAACATTACAGCTGCAGCTTGAAGGTGTGATAATTCCACGAGAGAAAACCTTTATGCTAGATCTGCAACTTAGAGACCCCAAGGAGCTCATAAAATTTGCAAAGCAAAAAGTGCTTCATGAATTTTCCGATATGAAACAAATCCATACCTATGAGGTCCTCTTCCATGGGTTACATCATAGAACAAGCAAGAAATCAATAGAGAATCTTAGTAAATAAATTTCATCAGTCTCTTTGGTAATACTCTCACTATCACATAACCGATTTTGGAATACAAATCTTGAAGCATGCCTGGATCGAAGAATAACGCTACCTTCATCTCCCAAGACATTTTCTCCAACATTGGAGAGATCTCCCTGTGCCTGCATGGGTGTGATCATCACCAACACAAAAGGCATGTGCCATTATTAAGCAAAGCACGAAAAATTTTCATGATGAATATTCTCGATCAAACAGATCCGCTCCAAAGACCCTCTTCCATGAGCTACATCTAAAATGCATCGGCTTTGAGAATACTCACCAATAGAGAATCTCTATAATAAAATCATCGGGTCTCGTAACACTCTCTCTCTCACTTAATCAATTTTGATGAAAATATCTTGAAGGAGAATCCCAAATTTGAGGATGAAGTGACTCGAATAATAACAACATAGTGGACAACCAAAGAAGCACTCAAAATCTCCTTTTAATTTTTATTGCAAGATTCGATTGCAACAATGCGATTATCATCTGCGATCATGTCTCGCTGCAAGTGAGAACATCGGGATCAACACCAACGGTTCCTTGGGCTTGCCAAAAGCAGCACATTGTCGCACTTTCTCTCTCACTGGAGTTTCATTTTTTCGAGATAAGTTTATTTCTCTACCCTATAGGTGCTGCATAAATCAAAAAACTTCCTCACGGCACTTTTCTAGGAGAATCTTTCTACGCTCAACTAAAACTAGGTGCTCAACAACATGATTTTGTGAAAAATATCTTGAAGGAGGAAGCGTAGAAAATGAATCATTTCGTTTTTCATTGAATCCTTGACAAGAACACACCTCTCAAAGATTCAAGAAGGTGGATGCAACACGCCTAGCTCCACTAGCATCAAGTCAAACAAAATGCATGGCCCAGGTGCATTGAATGAGAAGGAGAAAAACAAAAGATTTTGGTGAAAAAAAAATAGGCCTCCATCCACTCCATCTTTCCCACGCAAGGAAACAGACAGACAAGAAGCCTTAAAATTTCAAATCATTGGAAGTTAGGTGGTTGGGGGGAGGCCAAGGTGGCAAGAAATGGGGAAGAGGAGAAAGGAAGCCCATGCCCTGGGGGGCATTACATTCTCCTCCCCTTAAGAAAGCATCATCCTCGATGCGACATTACACAGAGAGGAAAGGAAAGGTTCACCAAGGATAGATAGAGAGAAAGTACACCCTATGGTTTAAAATTTTAGTTGATTAAAGCACGGCCACAAGGTAGCCTTAGGAACATTTGGTAGAATTTTAACTTTTAATGTTATGTGAAGATTGGCAGTTCTTTCTTGTTCATCATTTCATTAGTCTCTTTCCATTAGCATTATTCTTAGTTTAATTGCTTTTAAAATTTCATCATTGAAGAGTTTTGATTTATTCCTTATTGTGGGTGCCCAACATGAACTGCTAACACAACACCCTATCAGGTTCACAAGACACTACAGATTCACAAGCACACAAGTATATACTTCAAGATTGTATTACACCACAAAAGGTTACTCAAATACGGAATAGAATAGGCACAGTCCACATAACATAGTACTCATCACACATCAATGACTGACATACCAAATACTTAACCAAAAAGTACTACAATCCACTAGACATTTCCTCAATTTGCATCACGTATGATGAAAACTCACATAACACTCAAATAAAATGCTACGGGTACATAGTGTCCACAAGGGAATCAATGACATAACCACAACATCACAACACATATCCATCGACATGAGTAACACATACATAAAGACCACTACCAAACATCACAATAACTCAACATATATATCAACAAACAAATATCATAACCATAAATGCCTCCCTCAAGTCTCACAAATATCATATGCCTCCCTCAAGTCTCTTATGCCTCCCTCAAACTCTTATGCCTCCCTCAAGTCTCTTATGCCTCCCTCAAACTCTTATGCCTCCCTCTCTCTTATGCCTCCCTCTTAAACTCTTATGCCTCCCTCCTCTTATGCCTCCCTCAAACTATGCCTCCCTCAAACTCTTATGCCTCCCTCAAGGAGGCCGGTTGTCCCTATGGTCCAAGACACATAGAGTTCGAACACTCCTAACCCAAGTGACATAATAACGCGTGGTTCAACAACCCGCTAGTTATATGTACCCCTTGGGGCGTACCCCCATACAACGAAGCGGGTCCATAGGTCCAACCAATCCATGGTGCATCCCATGACCCTATTCCACACATCACGACATTAGAACCAGCACAACAATCCAATCAAAGTGCCAAGTGGCAAAGTACAAGCCTTGGGCAAGGCGGTAAGAATTCCAAATTTAAAAGAAGACCCCAAATCAAGCTAAAATAAATGGCCAAATAGCCAAAGTTAGTATCAAAATCCCCATGTTAGTGCCACAAACCAAGGAAATGCCCAAAATTGTAAAGCATTGCAATCAAGAAAAGATGTTGGTCCTTGCAAAATAAAGTAAAAGCTCAATTTACGAATAAAATCAACTTATAATAATGTCACATTACGATAACTATGTGGCCTTATCTAGCCACAAAGGGTACTCAACGAGTTTTAGCACTCGGAACATCGAGCCTCAGCTCGTAAAATACATATCAATAATACAACTGTCATCACCTCCATCTGAATCATCCCGCCACCCTTCGACAAGGCTAAACATAGTCATAGATACACTAAGGTTGCATACATACAACCACATAGGGAGAGAGGAAAGAATCACATGTTATCTACTAAACCGAGTTTTAGCTCGAGTTATTGACCCATGGTACACCATTCCTCACTCTCAACATACACTTCTACCGATTCCCCTCAGGGTCGGTTAGCGTAAGGTTCACAACATAACATACAACAACATCACTAACACCATGGTGGTACACACATAGCTACCATAACGTCTCACGTATGGTATGTATACGGGGTAGATCACAATCATACATCCACAGGGCGTAATACATCACTTTACCACATTCTGCACCCAAAGTGCAATCACCATACGATAGGGTTCATACTCTCACCGTATGACCCAAAATCACAACATGAAGCATTACCTATTTTCCCACAGTCATACATACGATGAACATAGTACATCACAACATAACATCCATTGCAACATAGCAAGGTGGTACACACATTTCTTCAGAACATGGTAAAAACATCATGATACAACTCATTTCTTTTAACATCAACTAGTCATACAACACATTGATACACCCACATATCACAATATGCCACAATGCTCCAACACTACGTCATCCACATTAGAATTCTTTTCACACATCACAAACAATAATTCACACGTGAATTCTTCCTAGAATCCACAAGAAGGAGAGAGAATACTCCCATCCCCAAACATATCAACATGATCACAAACACGCACAAGGTGACATACCCATAATGTGCGTTCACAATATCACAATTATGACAATAATCACATCACGTTTAAAGCACATTACTCTTCCAATATCTACCACCATCATGCAACATCATCATCATCATGCAGTATCATCATGTAACACCACCACCACCATGTAACATCACCATACAACACCAATCCGGCCCATAGGTTCGAGAGCATGAACCTACGCTCTGATACCAAAGTGTAACACACAAAAATACCAACACAAGGACAACACAGTGAAATACAGGATAACTTTTTTTTTTTTTTTGACTTGCTTTGACTCAACACGACACAACATGTCGTCACAAGGTTACAACCAACACTAGGAACCACTTGTTACGGGGGAGACCACAAAGTCAGCACGGAAACGTTCACACCTATCAAGGACAATGTACTCTTCTTTTGACAAGACAACATGGAAGTCCAATCCACATGACACACTCACAGCTAGGGCATCCCATGAGGAATTTCTTGTTAAATTTTCTTGTTTACTAAAGTGTCTCTTAATTCTTAACTTACGTTCTTATAAAATTTCATGTAATGATTCACACAATTCTTTTCACAAGGGAGAACTTCTTTCTTTTCAACTGTTTGACTAAATAACTTAAGGCCAAGATTTCTAAACTAGGATCATCAATTTGATGTCCAAATCTTTCTTATTCATTTGATTTTAGAACATTTTCCATTTCTTACAAGGTTAATTAATCTTATTCAAGCCACTAACACATGTTCCACAACTCTATTGCATAGGTGAAGGCATAAGCTCCGATTGAGTGAAAAGTACCGCTTAGGGTTCATAACAATAGCCTTCTTGTTTAAGGATTAAATTTTGACCTTGCTTAAGAAATATCACCATGAATCAAGGCAAGGGTTAACAGGACAGGACAACAAAATTTAGCTTCAGGGTCACATTGTTTACTATCAGTCTTTCATTGAGGTTAAGAGTTTATCAAGATTGGTTAAATGTTCCATCTAGACTTTACTTAATTAAGTTTGACAAAGGAGAACATTTCAAACGATATAGAAATATTTATGGTTTTATTAATCAATTTCCCTCCTACTTATTAAACCCTATCATCTTCTAAAATCTAACCATTGATTTCACCATGAGATCATTTAAGGTTTCACCATAAAAGGATAATGCTTATTAGTTTAATTTTAATAAGGACTATCTAGCTCAAAGGTTTCAGTAGTACTTACAAACTATTCATTATATAAATTTTAGTTTAAGCCTTAGGAGGATTTACAACTCAACATTTTAACTCAGGAGAGCAAAGTTTAACAAAGCAAACTTTAACAAGTACTTCGTTTGCGGAAACAAAACAAGGTTATATCAATTTATTCCAACATGATGCACAAATCAAAGGGACATACCATCTCTATTGAACCATGACTAGGGAGCAAAGAGAGTAATAACATGGGACATGCCCGCTACTATACTAAGGGTTAAAATTCACTAGAATATCCCATAACCAAGCGGTAATCAAATTTCATCTTTCACATGATAACCAAACAAGCCAAAGTTTCAACAGTTACAACAACAATACTCTACAATACATTTACTAGGCACTGACCCTTCTTCTAAAATGTCCAAAGGCCCTTTCCAAATTTTATAACATAATACACATTCGTACAAAGGAACATCATAACCAAGATTGATGCAATAATCTACAAGTCTTTCCATCATCTAACCACGTAAGCCATCTGCAACAATTAATAACCTGAGTCAGTTCGCGAGAACTGAGCAAGATAAGACTACACAAAACCACCATAACTATTATCTAACAATATCATGAAAAGGAAGCACTTTATTACAAGATTTTGGGTCAAACCTCTAAACACTATTAAGCACATCAAGTTATAATAAGGTCTATAACATGTCAATCAAAGAAGGAGAAGACCTTGTACTTGATAGGAGAAAATGCAACGAAAGTAATAATCACATGAGAATGGCCCTTGGCCCTATAAGGAGATATAAACAATTTAGCAAAAGAACAAATTCCCATAAAGTAAGTAATTAAACAATAATTACAAGATTGAGATTTGATATAAATAGACCCAACCATCTAGAATTTTATCAGAGATACCAACGCATAGGCTAAAATAATATATTTCTAAAAATACAAAAGTTGATCGCCCAAGAAAGGGGAAACACGGGTTTCAAAATTTAACAAAAAGTCATGTATAAATGAGTTTCAAACCGGAAATCAAATAGAGTAAACACACAACATAAGTTTGAAGCTAAGGCATAGTATACTAGTTTTGACCATTAACTACAAGGAGATTTTCCAATCATCCGGGAAGAAGGGTCAAAGTCTTACAAAGCTAGTAGAAAACATGCGAGAGAGAGAAGAAGGGGGTTCGTCACACAAGAGTATACAATAATGTCATCAACAATTTTATAACTAAAAGGTTTGCAAACTTCCACAACAATTCTAATGTTTGATTAATTTAAAATAAATTATCCATTTCCCGAAACAACCATATTTTAAGGCAACCCTTGGTAACACAGTCATCAACCGTCACAAAAGATACAAACATAACTTCTAAGTGACATTATCAAAACAAAACCTTCGCGTTATGAATTCATAAGATTATCACACGAAAGCTGAGTTTTCCCGAAGGTCAATCACATTTAAGGAAATCTCCATCACAAACTATTACGGTAATTACGTGCATAAAAACCGACCAATATTAATTAATAGCGTTAACATTACAAGGAGAAGATAATGCAAGTTAGAAAAAATAGAGAGCGCCATCAGCAATAATTCACGAGAGGGGATTAGACCAAAACTATTCTAGTGTCAACGAGGTATTGGATTCGCACAAAGAACCTCGAGCTTAGTTGATCCGAAAAGCTAGTTATGGTTCAAGTTGATAGGGATGGTCAAGGTACTTCTTGAGGATGGCCTTAAAAGTCTAGAAACAAGATGAAAGATAGTATAAGAGTCTAAACACGCGAGGCGGAAAACACGTTGCACACAACCTTTTCATTAAAAATTTTATATACCGAAACTCAAGCTGGCTAGCCCCAAGCATTGATCACACAATCTTACAACCTTTCTTTCTCGATGCCAAAAGGTTATCAAAGGGACTTGCGTAGGAGCTAACAAAATAACGTCAAAAGACAAACTTGGGTGCTAGGGAGGGCTTCATAATTATCGTAAACTTACTTCCATGATATCGAAAATACTAGTTGATCAACATAATAACTTGCAACTCAATCGCAGAGAAGAATTAATACATAAACAAACAGACGAAGGTCTATCATTCGAGTAAGAGAAACATAACATTCAAAGGAGAGGGCACACGCATCCTTTCGACCCACATTCTGTCAACGATAAAAGCTAAAACAAGAAGACACAAGCAGAAAGGGAAATCTCCCATCATGACATCCAACTGACAAATCAATGCAAGGAAAAGTGGTTCGATTTCACAATATTTTTAAATAAAATAACAGTGGAAAGGTGTAGAAATATCTTGCCTGTTTCTCCACCAGAAGCTTCAACAGGTCGTACAAACTCCACATGGGCAGCATAAAAACAATAGCATGAGACAAGGATGTGAGTACTGCTGCTGGCGATGTCAATGGGCCAAATGTGATAACTGGATAGGCGATGGGGTAGAAAATTTACTGAGTTGAGTCCTTTCACAAATCCACCTCACACCGCCTCGTAGTGTCAGCTAGAATCCCATAAGCTTCCCCATTTGGAAAAACAGCCAACACCCATGGGTGGGACTGATATAGAGATGTCGTACTATCACCATAACCCCAAGCATCAGTGTTCCACGTAAAGACACGCTTTCTGTTCGCTCGAGGGAACCACTACCTTCTCCAGTGCCATATAAAGAAGAGCCATGAGGGAGTTCAATGGTGACAACTTGTTGGCCATGCACGCACTCACAAGATGGAAAATAATCTGGCACCCCCGACATCCAATCTTAGGTTGGTAGAATAGATGAACATACTTCATCTTGTAATAGAGGAGATATGTTGTACATAATGTCGCTTGGGCTGCATATGTCTCAAAATATTTCGCTATTGACTTTACTAATAACTATTTTCATATTATTGTCAACCGCAACGAAAGACAACTGAATCACCAAACAATTGCATTGATGCTGCTGTTAGACATACTTCAACGATCTACCATTACTTTTGAGGACTAACTGTTCAGCCAAAGCTTTACTATGTCCAATAGGGGTCAACATGATCCTCCAGAGAAAATATCGCAATGCTTCATTGCCATTAACAATCTCCTTTCCCGCATACACAACATTATATGTGCTTGTATATATAAGTCTCCTCACACCATACTTAACGCAGGCATCCAATACAAGGCAAGTTCCATGATTTGAAGCTCGGATACAAGACATAATGATTACATCACGCTCCTGGCTCTGAAAGGCATCAACCGTAGTGATATATAAACCTTTCTTTCTTCAGATTTGAGGACAACATCAAACTCTCGGTGTAAACATTACAGCTGCAGCTTGAAGGTGTGATAATTCCACAGAAACCTTTATGCCTGCCAGCTTAGAGACTCGCTGAAGGAGCTCATAAAATTTGCAAAGCAAAAAGTGCTTCATGAATATTCCGATATGAAACAGATCCATACCTATGAGGTCCTCTTCCATGGGTTACATCGTAGAACAAGCAAGAAATCAATAGATAATCTTAGTAAATAAATTTCTTCAGGTCTGCTGGTAATACTCTCACTGTCACATAACAGATTTTGGAGATACAAACCCAGTGCATGCTCTGGATCTGAAGAATATCCTGCTACCTTCATCTCCCAAGACATTTTCTCCAACATTGCATAGAGATCTCCTGTGCCTGTGGGTGTGATCTGTCACCAACACAAAAGGCATGTGCCATTATTACAGCAAAGCACGTGCTTCATGAATATTCTGATCTGAAACAGATCCGCCTCCAAGAGACCCTCTTCCATGAGCTACATCGTAAAACAGTAATGTCTCAGTAGAGAATCTCTGTAATAAAATTCATCGGGTCTCCTGGTAACACTCTCACTGTCACTTAATCAATTTTGATGAAAATATCTTGAAGGAGAATCCCGAATTTGAGGATGCAGTCGAACTGAACAGATAACAACATAGTGGACAACCTGCTCGTTGGAAGCACTCAAAACGGCTTCTGCTACAGCTGCAAGATTTTGCAACAACTGATCTCCACTGTGGTCGCGTGCAACCAGAACATCAGGATCAACACCAACGGTTCCTTGGGCTCGCTCTGCAGCTTAAGTTGTCGACTTTCTCTCCCCGGAGGCCACCGAGTTTCGAGATAAGTTTATTTCTCTACCCTGTAGCTGCTGCATAGATCCAAAAACTTCCTCACGGCACTTTCCTAGGAGAATCTCAGTTCTACGCTCCACTGAAACTGCCTGTACAACATGATTTTGAGAAAAATATCTTGAAGGAGGAACCCGAAATGATAAGAACACACTGCAAGTAGCATTCAAGAAGGTGGATGCAACATGCCTGCTCCACTAGCATCAAGTCAATTTTGTCTGCGTCCAGTGCATTGAATGAGAGGATCAAAACAAAGATTTTGGTGAAGAAAAAATAGGCCTCCACCGACTCCATCTTTCCCACGCAAAGACAGACATGACAGTCTTAAAATTTGGCAGGTTGGGTGGTTGGGGGAGGCCAAGGTGGTATGGGGGCGAGGTAGCAGAAAGGAAGCCCATGCCCAATGCGGGCATTACACTCGTTTGTCTCATACTACAAATAAAAGGTTAATTTCTCTGGAAATTAAATTCCAGCTAAAAGTAAGGGATAATAATGGGGCACGCATTTTTAATGGAGATGAATGTAATAATTCACACACTATAGCACTAGGAATTATGGAGATGGAACAACGGTAAAGAAGAAACATTTTCCGCATCATCCTCCCCTTTCGCCCATGGAACCAGATTCACTAATCTATAACATCTTGTGTTCGAACCGCACGGAACCCTAATGAGCTTTACTTGAATCGCCATGGGTACATTTGAACACCTAACAACAAAGAAACAGTAAAAGTAACCGATAGATTGTAGAAGGATATACAAATTAATTGATCTCGGATCAGTATATGTATCTCGTATCGAAGCGAGTTCAATTAGTGCAATATTTACTATTTATGTAACATTTATTGTAATGTTATAATTCTAATGTTTAAGCTATAGATATGAAAAATTTGAATTTTTTTGTTTTTATTAATTAGAAATTTCTTGAGTCCGTTATAATTTATCTTGATCAATCAAAAAAATCAAATCAAATTTTTGAAAAAATCAAATAAATATATAAATTTTGAAAATTATATATAAATAGTGTAAAATGTCACATGCATCATTTTGATTGATCTGCAAAATAAAATAAACTAAATTATTTGAAGCCTATATATACCGTCATTTGGCAAAAGTATAATAATTTAAATGAAAGAGTTAAAATCCTTCAACGATTTATAACAGCTTATATCCAGACAAAATAAGGTTAAGATTGACACAAAAATAAAAAAATTAAATTAAAGATTTCAAGCCGTCAAACCGAATTTAAAAAAAAAAGCAAAGTTAGTGAAAGTTATTATATATGCCCCAAAGTATCTATAATCTACTTATTTCATTTTCATATGATCCTTCTAAGAGATATCTCGATTCGCGTGACACACAATCCACAATACATTTCAAATGATCTTTCTACGAAATATTTCGTGTGTACTGGAAAGGGGTGTGGTTGGGATGAAAAAGGTAAAATAGTTTTAAAGTTTTCTCCCATTTACTTTAATATTTTAAATTAATGGCCTCTACTACTGAAAAAACTATTCCTGAAAATTCAAGTGAAATCGGTCCCTTCGTAAGCAAGCGAATCAAATATTTAATGGGTATAAAAATCATGACTGCAATTCAATACTCTACCGTGTTAGTGGCAGAGACAAAAGAAAAATGTATAAAAAGAGAACAAAATTTTATTGCCTTCTTACCTTGCCTAGATCAATAGCTACCACCTCTTTTAATAGAGGTCTCAAAAGTTTCTGGACTTGAAGCACAAACATTTCTACACAAATATGGACATTTGACTTTTTAGATATAGTTGGTGGAGAGAAATTTGTTGTAGGTTCTTGGAGAAATTATTGTTTCTATCACTCCCCCCTAATTTCTACTATAAATTATATCAATATTCACAATTTCCAAACTTTCTCTCAAATATTCAAATTGTTATTTTAGTAGTGCCTTTGGGAATATGTCTACAAGTTGCTCCTTTGATCTACAATGTTTTAGGACAAGTTCTCCATTTTTGACCAATTCTCGAATGAAGTGATATCTAGTGTTAATGTGCTTTGTCCTCTTGTGGAAAACATTATTCTTTGATAGTGAAATGGCTGAATTGTTTTCACAATAGATTGTAGTACACTCCTCTTGCTCATGAATTAGATCCTTCAAAATTATTCACATCAAGACTCGCTTTATATCCGTTGATTTAACTACTACATATTCTACTTGTTGACAATATTGTCACTATAGGTTGTTTTTTATTCCCATGCTACAATACTTGTTCCAAGATGAAATGCATATCCAGATGTACTATTTCTATCATCTATACTTCCTGCAAAGTCACTATCTATATATCCAATCAACTGAAAAACATCTGAAGTAGAATACATTATGTGATAATTCATAGTTCCTGCAATATACCATAAAAACTTTTTTCCTACTTTCCAAGAGTTCTTTAGTGAATCCAAGAATCTTGAAATCAAAGTAACTCCATACATTATATTTGGCCTAGTTTTTGTCGATTACATCAAATTGCGCACTAATTTTCTGAATATAGTTGAATCAAAATCTATTCTATCATCTTCTCTACTTAGTTTTGTTCTACTTGCCACAGTGTAGAGATTGGACTATAGTTTATCATTATAAACCTTCTCAATACATATTTTTCATATTTACTTTGATAAATGAAAATCTCATGATCATTTTGTATGACTTCAATACCAAGAAAATATTTAATCAATCCCAAATTTGTCATCTCAAATTCTTGTCATTACTGATTTAAACATATTTATAAAAATATTCCTGTAAATATCAAATTATCAATATACAAGAAAAAAATTAAAATGTTACTTTTCTCATTGACTTTGGTGTATAGTGTAGGATCATTAGTACTTTCGCTAAATCCATTCTTTATCATCTAGTAATATATCATGTTATACCATGCTCTTGGTGTTTGCTTTAATCCATAAAGTTCCTTCTTCAACCTGTAAACCTTGTCTTCATATTATTTTGCTTTATATCTTGGTGGTTACTGCACATTAACTTATTCTTCCAAATAACCATTCAAGAAATTTGATTTAACATTCATTTGAGAAACCTTCCATTTGTTTTGAGCTGCAATAACTACTACCATTATATTAGTATCAAGTCTTGCTACGGGGACCATGTTACAATGTAATCAATTACATATTCTTGTGCAAATCCCTTATCTACTAATATTTCCTTATATTTGATTTTATAAATTCATTTTAAACCTATGGATTTTTATCCTTGGGTAAATCAACTAGATCCGATGTATCATTTTTTTAATAGATTCTATTTCATCATTCATTGAATTAATACAATGTTCTTCCTTAATTGCATCTTCAAAATATATAAGATCTTTGGAAAATAAAGTAAAATTAGATTACAAATCTATCTTAGCTCGTTGATCACATATTTCTTGTAAGATTTTTGTAGTTTTTCCTCTTAGTCCTAGTGTTAATGATGCAAGTGTAGGATTTGAGTCATTAATTATTTGTGGACTTAATGATTCTTTTGCTCAACATGGCTTTGGGAGTTTTCTCTTTTGATGTCTCCTTGCTCATTTGATTGTTTTTTTGTTCTACTTGGTCTCCTTGACCTTTTCCTTTTGATCTTCATATGACATTGTCATTGTACGTATAATTGCCTTGTTTATATTTTCATCCCAAAATTCTTCTTCTTTGAATACAACATCTCTACTTACAATGATTTTCTTGGTTATAGGACTAAAGAACTTATATGCCTTAGATTGTTCATTATAACCAATAAAATGCAGTTGTTACTTTTATCATCTAGTTTACTGCTTGTTTATTTAGGCATGTGTGCATATGTAATACAACTAAATACTCTAAAATGAGAAACAATATGATGCTTACCACTCCATGTTTGTTGTGGAATCATATTCAATATATAAACTACACAAGCTACTTCTTCAGCCTAATATTCCTTAGATTATTACCTTTCAACATGTTCCTCGCCATCTCCATTATTGTATAATTCTTCCTATCTCGTAACACCATTCTAGTGTAGTGTGTATCTTGTAGTGAACTACTTATTTATTCCATGATACCTGCAATAATCTAAAAACTCATTTGACTTGTATTCTCTTC
The DNA here is from genome assembly GCA_018340775.1 of Taxus wallichiana var. yunnanensis. Classification (NCBI taxonomy): domain Eukaryota; kingdom Viridiplantae; phylum Streptophyta; class Pinopsida; order Cupressales; family Taxaceae; genus Taxus; species Taxus wallichiana. Next base: position 727,814,098 of record CM031243.1, on the reverse strand, counting down.
CTCTATCTAATCTCAATACCTTGATGGATTGGCCACTTTGTTTCTTAACCAATGCTTTGAACTCCCTAAACTTTCCGAATGCCTCAAATTTATATTTAAGAAAATAAACCCATGTTTTTTTACTATAATCATCAGTAAATGTTACAAAATAACTACTTCCCCCTAATGATGGTGTCTTCATTGCATCACATATATTTGTATGCACAATTTTTAGTGGTTCTCGAGATCTATATGAAATTTCCTTTGGAAAAATCCTTCTATGGTTCTTAGCTGAAATACAACTTTCACATAAGCTTAATGGTGCTGCAATAGGGGTAAACCTCCTACCATTTCCTTTTTGGAACAAATACAATCCTTTGAATTTTAGAGGACCATACCTTAAATTCCATTCCCATGCTCGATTTTTACTTGATGCCTTGAAAATTGCTCCAATTTCTTCCATCATTTCACTTTTCATGCGAAGTGGGAAGATTATGTTATTTTTCATTATAAATTTTGCAATCACCATGTTACTTGGGTAAATATTAAATATTTTTCAAATATTTTCCTTAAAGACAACTTTATAACCCTTTTGAATAAGTTGTCCCACACTTAGGAGACTATGTTTTAAAATAGCTATAAAATAAACATCGGGAATAGTCTTCTTACCAAGTTTTGTTATCACATTAATTGCACCTTTTCCCATGGCTTCAACTATATTATCATTCCCCAATTTGATTTCTAATTTAACTGATGTATCCATATTCTCAAACAACTCTTTGTTTCCAGTCATGTGATTACTACAACCACTATCTAGAAACCAAATGTTACTAGAAATTTCTTGAGCTACATCACATGTAATAAATACAGACCCTGAATTACTTTAAGAAAAGTTTGCATTTTTTTGCTCATATCAACTTGTTTCTTTTGACATTCATTAGAAAAGTGACCATACTTCTTGCTGTAATAGAATTGCACATTTGATTTGTCATACCTTTGTGATGCATGATTTTTACTACATCCCCTTGTGATGAAATTTTAATTTTTCCTTCCCTCCTCAATCTAGAATCTTTCTTTCTTCTCTTTGAAAAGTGTTTCTTCGTCTACCTTTACCCAATGTTATTTATGTTTTGAATGCATGTTTCAATGAAGTATTTTCATTCTTGTTTTATCCTATCTTCATAATTCATCAAAAAAGCAACCAACGCATCTATAAAAATTTATTCAAATCCTTCGATTCCTCAATTACCAAAAAAATCCATCAAAATTTTTAGCAAAACATCTTAAAACCTTTTTACAACCTTTTTATCTATTATATCATCACGAGTATGTATTCTTTTACTAACTAAATCCATATCACAATATATGAATTGATCTACCGATTCAAAATATTTCATCCGCATATTTTTAAATTCTTTTCTTAGTGCTTATAATCTAGAAATTTTTACCTTACTAGTACCTTGATATGTTGTCTCTAGGATGTTCCATATTTGCTTAGTTATAGTAGGCGGCTTGATCCTTCCAACAACTAACTCATCCAATATTTATGCAATGATTTGCAAATCTCTTTTATAATTATGTCTATTTTCTTTAAGAATATTTTCATCATCTGGAATCAAGGTAAACTCATCTTGTGGTTCATTATAACCATTTATAACTATTTGATAATTCACATGAATCAAATGCCAATTTCATTCTAAAATCCCAAGTATCATAATTTTTGCTAGAAAATATTGGTATTATAGGTTGATTTATACTAAATTGCATACCTTATGATTTCTTTTCAATACAAAAATTTGATCTTCTTTCAAAATAAAACCTTACTTGTAGATGACAGTTTTCTTTTATCTTTGCGATCTTCGCAAAAATCCTCTTCCTATTCAAAATTTCAAAAGCTAATTTTTACTTCAATAATGCGTCATCACCTCAATTACATGACCGAGAAATAGAATGGCTTGGCACCTTTCAACCGGCTCGTGAATGGTCAAACTAATAATATGGTAGATCCCAGGTTATCTTGATCCCTTATTTTGGGTGATTTTAAAAAAGAAACTGTTTATAGGCCACGTTATACCCGGTGAATCATCAGAAGAGTCAGACCATGTTTGGTCAAATAAACATTCCAACACGCCACTGATGTAACCTAACACTTTACTTATCTCATTAAGTAATTAAACTATGTGGGATATCACAATGTGTGTGGAAGTTTAATCAATAGCTCAGTACCCTTACTAATTTTGCGCAGAAACACAAGTGACTCAGAGCGACCCAAACATACCAACACATACAACACGGTGAAATACGGGATAACTTTTTTTTGACTTGCTTGACACATAACACGATGCAACATGTCGTCACCAAGGATACAACTAACACTTGTGAACAACTTGATACAAGGATGGCCATAAAGGCAGCACAGAGACGTTCACACCTATCAAGGACAATACATACATTTTTTTTTTTCTTCTTCACAAGACAACATGGAAGTACAACCACATGACACACTTACATTTAGGGCATCCCATGAGGAAATTCTTATTAAATTTTCTTTTTACTAAAATGTCTCTTAATTCTTAACTTACGTTCTTATAAAATCTCATGTAATGATTCACACAATTCTTTTCACAAGGAGAACTTCTATCTTTTCAACTATTGAGTAAATAGCTTAAGGCCAAGCTTTCTAAACTAGGATCATCAATTTTATGTCCAAGGCTTTTTATTCATTTGATTTTAGAACATTTTCCATTTCTTACAAGGTTAATTAAACTTACTCAAGTCACTAACACATTTCCACACCTCTATTGCACGGTGAAGGCATAAGCTCCGATTGAGTGGAAAGTACCGCTTAGGGTTCATAACAATAGCCTTCTTGTTTAAGGATCAAATGTTGACCTTGCTTAAGAAATATCACCATGAATCATGGTAAGGGTTAATGGAACAGGACAACAGAATTCAGCTTCAAGGTCACATTGTTCACTATCCGTCTTTTATTGAGGTTAAGAGTTTATCAAGATTGGTTAAATGTTCCATCTAGACCTTACTTAATTAAGTCTGACAAAGGAAAACATTCCAAATGATAGAGAGAGATTTAAGGTTTAATTAATCAATTTCCCTCCTACTTATTAAATCCTATCATCTTCTAAAATCTAACCATTGCTTTCACCATGAGATCATTTAAGGTTTCACCATAAAAGGATATGGTTTATTAGTTTAGCTCGGGGGAAGAACAAGTAATCATATTTTGTTACAAAAGATAGATTTCTCTTGATTGTTCCAGGCTTCAAAAGCTATCAAGTAGATCACATCTACATTAATATATTCATATATATAAATTTTAGTTTGACTTTTATAAGGACTATCCAGTTCACTTTATAGTGCTTACTAACTCATTACTACTATGTCTTAGAAGGATTTACAACTCAACATTTTAACTCAAGAGCAAAGTTTGACAGTTACAACAACAATACTCTACAATACATTTTCTAAGGCACTGACCCTTCTTCTAAATTTTTTTCCACTAGATGTTACCAATAGTTTAACCATAAACGACAACGTACAAGCACCAAAGTGGATATCATCTATGCAACTACAAATGACCACTTCTTTCATACTTGAGCTTGGAAAGACAACCTACAAAAACATGTTAGCTTTTGTCGGTTCAAAATAACTGGCATGAGCATGCATTCCCTTTTCCTAGATATTTCATCAAAATTAATTGAATGACTAGTGCATGATTTCCATTCCAAGGCATAAGCAAAAGTAATTTGTATGAATGTAACAAAATAGATATCTAGTTAACAAAAGGCACACTGCAGAACATATGAAAGCCAAAATTGTGCATTTTCTATCCAAGGTTACCCTTACACCATACATTCTAAATTATAACAAATTTCCCACATAATACACCTTTTTATTTTCCTTAAGTAAGATAGCGATAGCAGCTTCACATTCACAAAACAGAATAAAGGAATCGTACAACAACCATCCGATATGGAAATAGTAAATTCTCCTGATAATGTCAAAAAAAAGGTAACAAGATTTATTATTCCGAACCTCCCTACTCAGAGCAAGAGTGCCACACAAGTCCACTAAAATCCATACAGCCTATGGGGGGCTATGGCCACTCAAGGACCCAATTCAAAGATCATGTAAAAGGAAAGCATTGCACATGCGTACACCTTAAAGTATGTAGCTGACGTTTTTGATTGTTATACCCAATATTTATTTATATATTCAAGGTTAAACAACATCCACGTATGATAAGTTGCAACTTTGAAAGCACTCTTAAGCCTCAAGTGCCGACTCGCACATCCCTTAACGAAAAACCCTTCATTCCCAACATGATAAAATATTTCAATGTTATACACTATTAACTTACTTACCGATATAACGAAGAAAGGTCTAAAAAAATTGTTGCTTGGGGGGGTAAATGTAATTTACCCTTCACAGAGTCCTCAAAAGCATCTCAAGACTCATACCTAGTTCCATGTTCACCACATCCGACATATACTTCATTGTTTGTTGCTCGGAAGGGTAAAACACTGTTCATTCACGCACTCACTACCATGGGGGCGTCCGACGAGGAAGGGCTTTTCTTAAAATAATAAAAAGAATTAAGCAAACTTATATAGTTACGTCGGGCGTATATGATATCCCATGTACAAAATGAGAGCCCCTTGAATACTTTAAGTATTTTCTCAAAGGTTCGAGTAAGGTTTTACTTATAACAAACCCTCAAATTTTCCACCACAAAGAAGTCGGTGGACCTTTCGTAAGACCAGATTAGGGAGATAATACAAATGTAGGACTGACGAGGATATCCCTTGGTCAGGGTACTAAAATTTTTAAGGTCATCATAAGCTAGGTAAGCAAGTTAGATTTGTCCAAAATATGCTTTCCTAAGATGGCGTCGAAAACCCACTATCAAGTCATAGCCAGTCACATCCGACAAGCATAATACACAGTTCGTTAAAGCTTCTAAAAGGAAATAGAAATTTACAATGTTCCAACTTGTAGTCGACCTCCCAGGGATGAAATTGGGATGAAATTGTACCAAATTAGATTGTTAAAAAGAAAAGGATGAGCAAGGGTCTCTCTAGTATCATTTCCAATACGAATTAAGATTAGACCGTGATAACATCAAAGGACAATAAATACACTTCTTCTCCAGAGGTAAATAGTTTTATTCATTTATCACCTGCTCTCCTCTATAACCATAGGGATACATAAAGGAGGTAAAAATCAAATCACATTTTTTTTTGTTTTCTAAAAAGGACAGAACTTAAACAAACAACTCCTCATTGCCATGCTGAGGAAGGTCCAAAACCAGGTCGCAGAAGGAAAGAAAACTGCTCCTACAGGCATAACACAGACGTATCTAATAAGACCCCTCACACAACTAGCAAAAGCAAGAAAATACACTCTTGGCGGGGAAGGCGTGCAAAAGCCACACAGCATTTCAAATGAAAAATTCTCATGCAGAGCTTATCTCAAGCAAACACAGCACACAATTACCAGGAGAACAAGCAATAATCATGCATTCAATATAGAGAAAATAGCTGGAAAAAGGGGGAAGAGCAGCTCATGCCTGTTCCTCCTGATTCGATCATCACCCCTCCTGCCTCTTCCATTGCTTGGACGCAAGACATAGAGATTACATCACGCTCCTGGCTCTGAAGGCATCTACCATAATGATAAATAAACCTTTTCCTTCACTAGATTTGAGGAGAGCATCAAACTCTTGGTGCGAGACATTTCATTAGAGCTTGTAAGGTATGATAATTCCAACAGAGACCTTTATGCCTTCCAACTCAGTGACTCGTTGAATCAGCTCATAAAATTGCAAAGCAAAAAGTGCTTCATAAATACTATGATATGAAACAGATCCGCCCCTAAGAGATTCTCTTCCATGAGTAACATCGTACAACAAGCTATGATAACTGGAACATTTCCCATTGTAAATTACGCCTAGATGCTTTTATTGAGTGTGTTGTTCTTGCCACTAGTATGGAGTTACTGCCTTCTTTAATGAAAGTGCGTGGATTTATTTTAGTTCTTCTGCTAGTTCCGAATTTACCATACGATGCCGCTCCAGTAGCCTCTTCCCTAAAAGGGTACAGATTCATTATACTGTTGGCAATAACGCTTGGGGCAATTCCAGTGGCCCTTTATAACCTCAGAACCGGGCCAAAGTAAGTAGCAGCCTGCATACCATTGTTGGTCACGGTCTTCCACAGTGGCTCCCCAAGCCACCATTTGGGTTCATGGTTTTGCATAATGAATGTCTCGTTTGTTTTGGCATCCTTAAATTTGTTGTTGATAATTCCATGCCAAGCAGGATAAAGCCCCGTGACGATTGAAACAAATTCTTTCCAGTCAATTTTTCAGTTTCAAAAAGCATGTGATTGATAAGGCCTCTTGTAGCATCGTCCTTCATCTTTTGGATCTTTTCCGGATCTGTTTCATGCATATTTTTCTTGAACTGTTGCCGAACCATATCAACGACTAGCTCCGTGTTACCTTGCTTGTGACCAATGAACTTAGCTCTTCTAAGGCACTCCCGATAAAGATTTCTACTGTTGCAGCAAACTCAAGCGGTAGCCCTTTTGAAATGGAAGACATGGCTAAATGCCTGGGATAGAGACCACTCCTTTTGTCTTTAAACCCTTGTTTCTTTTGCAGCCAAAACACTCCACACGAGAGCAGCCTCAATGCTTCCTATATACTTGAAAATCCTCGCAGTTATTTTCCAAGTTGCAGCGATATTTAAACTCAAATCTCCTGGTAACATTCTCACTGCCACATAGTCGATTTTGAAAAACAAATACCTTGAAGGAGAGACTCGAATTTGAGGATGCAGTCGATGCTAAAAACTAACAACCAAGTTGGACAACCTTCTTGTTGGAGCGCTAAAAAAAAAAAACTTCTACTACAAACCGCAAGATTTTGCAACAATCGATCACGACCGGTCGCATGCAAGCGAACACCGGGATCAACACCAACGGTTCCTTGGGCTCACTCTGCGCAGTACGCCGCACTTAGCTCTCTCTCGGGCCACTATTTTTCCGGGATACGTTTACTTCTCTATCCTGTAGCTCTTGCATAAAGCCAAGCGCTTCCTCACGGCACTTTCCTAGGAGGATTTCGGTTCTGCGCCGGCAGATTCTACTCAGATGTAAGCCACGATTTTGAGAACCACACCCACCCTCGCAAAGATGAGGAAGGAAATGAAGGCAACACGTCTGCTTCGCTAGTTTGAAGCTTCATCTATAACCACCATACGAGATCCACGCGGCAGGAGGAACGGGAAGAAGAACAAAAACACCACATGCAGGCCAAGAAAAATGCGCGCGTAGGGAGCACATAATCACCACTGTTTTACCTTGAACGATCATTCTTAGCTGTCATAGTTGAAGACTCCTTCATGCTCTGCTCAGATTTGATGCCAAGGAGACCAAGACCTTCAGCCAGAAGTTGTCACAGACTAAATGAAGCAGATTGATACATTCACCTCAGCTATTCACATCGAGGACAGGCGTAGTTTTGGAGGAGAGAGCCCTGACCATGTTTTGAAACTTCAAGACAGCGCACTCCATAACTCTCACGCAACTGCATACAAACTTCAAGTTGTCCACCGTCGGCCAGGGAGACAAGGCGCATCCACCACTTACAAAAACAAAACTTTTGCAAAAAAAAAGAATAAAGAAATACAGTCTTGCTGTAGGCGTAGTTACTTTTCAAAGCACTTACACCAACCAAGAATGCCTGTGTCAAAACAACACACGGCCACAGAATTAAAAGCTCATAAGGAAAAGAAAGGAATTGTAGGCATCCCACTCCCCAAAGCATCTCCACGCATCCACTTTCAAGGAGACAAGGGATAATAGGAAATTAGGAAAATCTCACGCCAACCAAGGGGGATAATCTACCATAAATAATGGCAGGTCGGTGGGTGAAATATCTCCACAAATGTACCAATAAATTTCAATTGATTTCAAAGCATGCATCGAGCCAAGAGGTTGGGGGAAAGAAGGGAAAAGGGTGGTTGAAGCTTCGAACACGAACACAAGATTACGACCAAACCACGGGGCCACGACGGGGAATCCTCTTCATGATCGATAGAAAAAAAAGAAAACAACGACGTTTAGCAATTAACAACACAACCGTCGAAGGAGAAGGAAAAAAAAAAAAAAAAAACAATGATGAATGGGGCGTTACATTCTCCTCCCCTTAAGAAAGCATCGTCCTCGATGCGACATAACATAGGGAAAAAGAAATGATAAGAAAATAGGTACATATGAGGGTGAAGGTACACTCTATGGTTAAGATTTCAGACGGAAAAGTACGGTCATGGGGTAGCCTTAGGAACATTTGGTAGAAATTTTAACTTTCAAGGTTACGTGAAGATTGGCGAGTTCTTTCTTGTTCATCATTTCATTAGTTTCTTTCCATTATCATTATTTCTAGTTTTAGTTTCTTTTAAAAATATCATCATTGAAGATTTCTGATTTATTCCTTATTGTGGGTGCCCAACATGAGCTGCTAACACAACACCCTATCAGGTTCACAAGACCCTACGGATTCACAAGTACACAAGTATATACTTCAAGATTGTATTACACCACAAAAGGTTACACAAATACGGAATAGAATAGGCACAGTCCACATAACATAGTACTCATCACACATCAATGACTGACACACAAAATACTCAAACAAAAGAGTACTACAATCCACCAGACATTCCCTCAATTTGCATCAATGAAAAACTCACATAACACCAAACCATGCTATAGGTACATAGTGTCCACAAGGGAATCAATGACATAACCACAACATCACAACACATATCCATCTGACATGAGTAACACATACATCAAAATACCACTACCAAAACATCACAATAACTCAACGTATATCCTGAAACATCAACCATACACACAAATATCATATGCCTCCCTCAAACTCTTATGCCTCCCTCAAACTCTTATGCCTCCCTCAAGTCTCTTATGCCTCCCTCAAACTCTTATGCCTCCCTCAATCTCTTATGCCTCCCTCAAACTCTTATGCCTCCCTCAATCTCTTATGCCTCCCTCAAACTCTTATGCCTCCCTTAAGGAGGCCGGTTGACCTTATGGTCCAAGACAAATAGAGTTCGAACACTCCTAACCCAAGTGACATAATAACGCGTGGTTCGACAAACCGCTAGTTATGTGCACTCCTTGGGGCGTACCCCCATACAACGAAGCGGGTCCATAGGTCCAACCAATCCATGGTGCATCCTATGACCCTATTCCACACATCACGACAATAGAACCAAGCACAACAATCCAATCAAAGTGCCAGTGGCAAGGTACAAGCCTTGGGCAAGGTGGTAAAATTCCAAATTTAAAAGAAAACCCAAAATCAAGAAAAATAAATGGCCAAATAGCCATAGTTAGTATCAAAATCCCCATGTTAGTGCCACAAACCAAGGAAATGCCCAAAATTGTAAAGCATTGCAATCAAGAAAAGCTGTTGGTCCTTACAAAATAAAGAAAAAAAAATCAATTTACGAATAAAATCAACTTATAATGATGTCACATTATGATAACTGTGTGGCCTTATCTAGCCACCAAAGGGGTACTCAACGAGTTCTAGCACTCGGAACATCGAGCCTCAGCTCGTAAATACATATCAATAATACAACTGTCATCACCTCCATCTGAATCATCCCGCCACCACTTCGACAAGGCTAAACATAGTCATAGTTGCACTTAGGTTGTGTACATACAACCACATATGGAGAGAGGAAAGAATCACATGTAATCTACTAAACCAAGTTTTGACTCGAGTTATTGACCCATGGTACACCATTCCTCACTCTCAACATACACTTCTACCGATTTCCCTCAGGATCGGTTAGCGTAAGGTTCACAACATAACATACAACAACATTACTAACATAACGGTGGCACACACATAACTACCATAACGTCTTACATATGGTACATATACGTGGTAGATCACAATCATACATCCACGGGCGTAATACATCACTTCACCACATTACGTACCCAAAGCGCAATCACCATATGATAGGGTTCATACACTCACCGTATGAACCAAAATCACAACATGAAGCATTACATATTTACACACAAATCATACATACGATGAACATAATACATCACAACATAACATCCATTGCTACATAACAAGGTGGTACACCCACATTGCTTCAAAACATGGTAAAAACATCATGATACAACTCATCTTTTTTTTAACATCAATCTAGTCATACAACACATTGATACACCTACATATCACAATATGTCACAATGCTCTAACACTATGTCATCCACTATATAATTCTTGTCACACGCCACAAATAGTAATTCACACGTGAACTCTTCATAGAATCCACAAGAAGGAGAGAGAATACTCCCATCCCCATCATATCAACATGATTACAAACATGCACAAGGTGACATACACATCATGTGCGTTCACAATATAGCAATTATGACAATAATCACATCATGCTTGAAGCACATTACTCTTCCAATATCTATCGCCATCATGCAACATTATCATCATCATGCGGATATCATCATGTAACGCCACCACCACCATGTAACATCATCATACAACACCAATCGGCCCATAGGTTCGAGAGTATGAACCTATGCTCGATACCAAAGTGTAGCGACCCAAAAATACCAACACACATACAACACGGTGAAATAAATGATAATTTTTTTTTTTTGACTTGCTTGACACGTAACACGACGCAACATGTCGTCACCAAGGATACAACTAACACTGTGAACAACTTGATACAAGGATGGCCATAAAGGCAGCACGGAGATGTTCACACCTATCAAGGACAATACATACATTTTATTTATTCTTCTTCTTGACAAGACAACATGGAAGTCCAACCACATGACACACTTACATTTAGGGCATCCCATGAGGAAATTCTTATTAAATTTTCTTGTTTACTGAAATGTCTCTTAATTCTTAACTTACGTTCTTATAAAATCTCATGTAATGATTCACACAATTCTTTTCACAAGGGAGAACTTCTGTCTTTTCAACTATTGAGTAAATAGCTTAAGGCCAAGCTTTCTAAACTAGGATCATCAATTTTATGTCCAAGGCTTTTTATTCATTTGATTTTAGAACATTTTCCATTTCTTACAAGGTTAATTAAACTTACTCAAGTCACTAACACATGTTCCACACCTCTATTGCACAGGTGAAGGCATAAGCTCCGATTGAGTGGAAAGTACCGCTTAGGGTTCATAACAATAGCCTTCTTGTTTAAGGATCAAATGTTGACCTTGCTTAAGAAATATCACCATGAATCATGGTAAGGGTTAACGGAACAGGACAACAAAATTCAGCTTCAAGGTCACATTGTTCACTATCCGTCTTTTATTGAGGTTAAGAGTTTATCAAGATTGGTTAAATGTTCCATCTAGACCTTACTTAATTAAGTTTGACAAAGGAAAACATTCCAAATGATAGAGAGATATTTAAGGTTTAATTAATCAATTTCCCTCCTACTTATTAAATCCTATCATCTTCTAAAATCTAACCATTGCTTTCACCATGAGATCATTTAAGGTTTCACCATAAAAGGATAATGTTTATTAGTTTAGCTCGGGGGAAAAACAAGTAATCATATTTTGTTACAAAAGATAGATTCCTCTTGATTGTTCCAGGCTTCAAAAGCTATCAAGTAGATCACATCTACATTAATATATTCATATATATAAATTTTAGTTTAAATTTTATAAGGACTATCCAGTTCACTTTATAGTGCTTACTAACTCATTACTACTATGTCTTAGAAGGATTTACAACTCAACATTTTAACTCAAGAGCAAAGTTTGTGATTCTACAACAACAATACTCTACAATACATTTTCTAAGGCAACCTTGACCCTTCTTCTAAATTTTTTTCCACTAGATGTTACCAATAGTTTAACCATAAACGACAATGTCTGTACAAGCACCAAAGTGGATATCATCTATGCAACTACAATAGCCACTTCTTTCATACTTGAGCTCGGAAAGACAACCTACAAAAACATGTTAGCTTTTGTCGGTTCAAAATAAGCGGCATGAGCATGCATTCCCTTTTCCTAGATATTTCATCAAAATTAATTGAATGACTAGTGCATGATTTCCATTCCAAGGCATAAACAAAAGTAATTTGTATGAATGTAACAAAATAGATATCTAGTTAACAAAAGGCACACTGCAGAACATATGAAAGCCAAAATTGTGAATTTTCTATCCAAGGTTACCCTTACACCATACATTCTAAATTATAACAAATTTCCCACATAATACACCTTTTTATTTTCCTTAAGTAAGATAGCGATAACAGCTTCACATTCACAAAACAGAATAAAGGAATCGTACAACAACCATCCGATATGGAAATAGTAAATTCTCCTGATAATGTCATAAAAAAGGTAACAAGATTTATTATTCGAACCTCCTACTCGAGCAAGAGTTCCACACAAGTCCACTAAAATCCATACAGACCTATGGGGGCTATGGCCACTCAAGGACCCAAATCAAAGATCATGTAAAAAGGAAAGCATTGCACATGCGTGCACCTTAAAGTATGTAGCTAACATTTTTGATTGTTATACCCAATATTTATTTATATATTCAAGGTTAAACAACATCCACGTATGATAAGTTGCACCTTTGAAAGCACTCTTAAGCCTCAAGTGCCAACTCCGCACATCCCTCAACGAAAAACCCTTCATTCCCAACATGATAAAATATTTCAATGTTATACACTATTAACTTACTTACTGATATAACGAAGAAAGGTCTCAAAAACATTGTTGCTTGGGGGTAAATGTAATTTACCCCTCACAGGTCCCCAAAAGCATCTCAAGCCTCAGACCTAGTTCCATGTTCACCACATCCGACATATACTTCATTGTTTGTTGCTCGGAAGGGGTAAAACACTGTTCATGCACTCACTACCATGGGGGCGTCCGACAAGGAAGGGATTTTCTTAAAATAATAAAAAGAATTAAGCAAACTTACACAGTTACGTCGGGCACATAGGATATCCCATGTACAAAACGAGAGCCCCTTGAATACTTTAAGTATTTTCTCCAAAGGTTTGAGTAAGGTTTTCCTTATAACAAACCCTCAAATTTTCCACCATAAAGAAGTCGGTGGACCTTTCGTAAGACGAGATTAGGAGATAATACAAATGTAGGGTGACGAGGATATCCCTTGGTCGGGGTACTAAAATTTTTAAGGTCATCATAAGCTAGGTAAGCAAGTTAGATTAGTCCAAAACATGCTTGCCTAAGATTGCGTCGAAAACCCACTATCAAGTCATAGCTAGTCACATCCGACAAGCATAATACACAGTTCGTTAAAGCTTCTAAAAGGAAATAGAAATTTACAATGTTCCAACTTGTAGTCGACCTCCCAGGGATGAAATTGGGATGAAATTGTACCAAATTAGATTGTTAAAAAGAAAAGGATGAGCAAGGGTCTCTCTAGTATCATTTCCAATACGAATTAAGATTAGACCTTGATAACATCAAAGGACAATAGATACACTTTTTCTCCGAGAGGTAAATAGTTTTATTCATTTATCCTGCTCTCCTCTATAACCATAGGGATACATAAAGGAGGTAAAAAGAAAATCACATTTTTTTTTTGTTTTCTAAAAGGACAGAACTTAAACAAACAACTCCTCATTGCCATGCTGAGGAAGGTTCAAAACTAGGTCGCAGAAGGAAAGAAAGCTGCTCCTACGGGAATAACACGAGACGTATCTAATAAGACCCCTCATGCAACTAGCAAAAGCAAGAAAATACACTCTTGGCGGGAAGGCGTGCAAAACCCACACAGCACTTCAAATGAAAATTTCTCATGCGGAGCTTATCTCAAGAAAACATGACACAATTACCGGGAGAACAAGCAATAATCATGCATTAAATATAGAGAAAATAGCTGGAAAAAGGGGGAATAGCAGCTCATGCCTGTTCCTCCGATTTGATCATCACCCCCTCCGCCTCTTCCATTGCTTGGACGCAAGACATAGAGATTACATCACGCTCTGGCTCTGAAGGCATCTACCATAATCATAAATAAACATTTTTTCCTTTGAGGAGAGAATCAAACTCTTGGTGCGAGACATTCACATTTGGAGCTTGTAAGGTATGATAATTCCAACAGAGACCTTTATGCCTTCCCACTCAGTGACTCGTTGAAGCAGCTCATAAAATTGCAAAGAAAAAAGTGCTTTATAAATACTATGATATGAAACAGATCCACCCCTAAGAGATTCTCTTCCATGAGTAACATCGTACAACAAGCTATGATAACTGGAACATTTCCCATTGCAGTACACAGCTAGATGCTTTTATTGAGCGTGTTGCTCTTGCCACTGCTGTGGAGTTACTACCTTCTTTAATGAAAGTGCGTGGATTTCTTTTAGTTCTTCTGCTAGTGCCGAATTTACCATACGATGCCGCTCCGTAGCCTCTTCCCTCAAAGGGTACAGATTCATTATACTGTTGGCAATAACGCTTGGGGCAATTCCAGTGGCCCTTTATAACCTCGTAACCGGCCAAGGTAAGTAAGTAGCAGACTGCATACCATTGTTGGTCATGGTCTTCCACAGTGGCTCCCCAAGCCACCATTTGGGTTCATGGTTTTGCATAATGAATGTCTCGTTTGTTTTGGCATCCTTAAATTTGTTGTTGATAATTCCATGCCAAGCAGGATAAAGCCCCGTGACAATTGAAACAAATTCTTTGTAGTCGATTTTTTTCAGTTTCAAAAAGCATGTGATTGATAAGGCCTCTTGCAGCATCGTCCTTCATCTTTTGGATCTTTTCCGGATCTGTTTCATGCATATTTTTCTTGAACTGTTGTCGAACCATATCAATGACTAGCTCCGTGTTACCTTGCTTGTGACCAATGAACTTAGCTCTTCTAAGGCACTCCCGATAAAGATTTCTGCACATTCTTTGGAAAGCTCAAGCGGTAGCCCTTTTGAAATGGAAGACATGGCTAAATGCCAGGATAGAGAACACTCCTTTTGTCTTTAAACCCTTGTTTTATTGCAGACCAAAACACTCCACACGAGAGCAGCCTCAATGCTTCCTATATACTTGAAAATCCTCGCAGTTATTTTCCCTGTTGCGGTGATATTTAAACTCAAATCTCCTGGTAACATTCTCACCGCCACATAGTCGATTTTGAAAAACAAATACCTTGAAGGAGAGACTCGAATTTGAGGATGCGGAGTTGATGCTAAATGCAGATAACAACCAAGTTGGACAACTTTGATTGTTGGAGCGCTAAAAAAAAACTTCTACTAAGCAAGATTTTGCAACAACTAATCACGACCGGTCGTCATGCAAGCGAGAACACCGAGATAAACACCAACGGTTCCTTGGGCTCACCACCATGGCCATTTGTCGCACTTAGCTCTCTCGGGCCACTATTTTTCGGGATACGTTTACTTCTCTATCCTGTAGCTACATTGCATAAAGCCAAGCGCTTCCTCACGACACTTTCCTAGGAGGATTTCAGTTCTCGCACAGCCAGTTCGCACTCTGACCACGATTTTGAGAACCCACACCCACCCTCGCAACAGTCCAGGAAGGAAATGAAGGCAACACGTCTGCTTCGCTAGTTTGAAGCTTCATCTATAACCGCCATACAGACCCACGCGGCAGGGAGGAACCAGGAAGAAGAACAAAAATGCCACACGCAGTCCAAGAAAAACACGCGTGTAGGGAGCACATAATCACCACTGTTTTACCTTGAACGATCATTCTTAGCTGTCACAGTTGAAGACTCCTTCATGCTCTGCTCAGATTTGATGCCAAGGAGACCAAGACCTTCAGCCAGAAGTTGTCACAGACTAAATGAAGCAGATTGATACATTCACCTCAGCTATTCACATCGAGGACAGGCGTAGTTTTGGAGGAGAGAGCCCTGACCACGTTTTGAAACTTCAAGACAGCGCACTCCATAACTCTCACGCAACTGCATACCAACTTCAAGCTGTCCGCCGTCGGCCAGGGAGACAAGGCACATCCACCACTTACAAAAACAAGACTTCTACAAAAAAAAGAATAAACAAATACAGTCTTAACTGCAGGCGGCTACTTTTCAAAGCACTTACACCAACCAAGAATTCCCAGTCAAAACAACACAAAGATGTAATTAAATATCATAAGGAAAAGAAAGAAATGTAGGCATCCCACTCCCCAAAGCATCTCCACGCATCCACTTTCAAGGAGACAAGGGATAATAGGAAATTAGGAAAATCTCACGCCAACCAAGGGGGATAATCTGCCATAAATAATGGCAGGTCGGTGGGTGAAATATCTCCACAAGTGTACCAATAAATTTCCATTGATTTCAAAGCATGCATCGAGCCAAGGTGGGGGGGAAAGAAGGGAAAAAGGTGGTTGAAGCTTCGAACACGAACACAAGATTACGACCAAACCATGGGGCCACGACGGGGAATCCTCTTCATGATCGACGATGAGAAAAAATAAATAAAACAACGATGTTTAGCAATTAACAACACAACCGTCGAAGGAGAAGAAAAAAAAAAAAATGATGAATGGGGCGTTACTGAGACTCGGTTGTTGAAGGTTGAAGCATAAATGATAACTTGATTATAGAGATATTGGGACATAGGAGTGCGGCTCGGCAAGACAATAAAACTAGGGAAAAATATACTTATTTGTATGAGGAGGATTTCTGTAGAGATTGGGATCATAATTTACACACAATTTTGAGAGGACTTTTCTCCTTTGGGTGCTAGAACCTACATAAAATTCTGCTCGATACCACTTTGTTAGTGGGTAGAGACAGAAGAAAAATGTATAGAAAGAGAAAAAAAAATTTTATTTATTTATTTCCTTTCTTGGATCAATTACAACCACCTCCTTTTATAGAGGTGGTAGAATTTTTCTGGACTTACAATTTCTCACATTTCCATCAAGCACAGACATTTCTAGATAAATTTGTACATTTGAATTTTTAGATGTAGTTAGTTGAGAGAAATTTATTACAATTGGTTGGATAAATTTTTGTTCTACAATACCATATGAACATGGGGAAAAACTTAGATATAATTTCTCTCCTTTTGTTGTGTTGAAAATTCGATACTCAATTTTCATGCATATATATGCAAATTATTTTTATATGAGGAAGATTTATTTGTATTAAATAGATATATTAATAGCTAACATTTGTATGTGAAATGTATGATGGCATCACGGAAGGGAGCGGAGAATTAAAATTTGAGCAAGTAAAAAAAGAGGGAGAGGATGAGGAATGATGAATAAGGGTTTGAGGGATGAGAACTCCATTGTGTTTCACTATGTTATCTCTATCTTTCCCGCATTACTCACGTGAGTGCAATTTGTGTGTAAAGGGGATAGTAAAAAAATGGAAAATACAAAATCTACCATGTTTATTTATTGAAGCACTTCTTAGTTCCCATTTTTAATATAAATTTGGAGTAATTGTAGCAAAATAAGCAATGTGTGAATAAACATCAAAAAAATTGAGTTCCTCCGGATGTTGGCCATGTATGTCTAGAGAGTGAATGTTTTACACTAATACTCCATTATTCACATGAGTACAATTTGAGCTTAAAGTGGCCAAAATTAAAAAAGGGGAAAATTCAATAGGTTCCAGGTCAAAACCTAGCCACATTGCTTTATTTATGTATAAATTTATAGCCAAAAGTTTTAGTTCTAAGTTCAAGTAAACAGAGGATTGAATACATGAAAACAAGTGATGCATAAACAATCATTAATAATTGAGCCCCTCTAGTGATTAGTCATATGCGTGATAAGGATATTTTATCTTTTGGTCAAGCTATGGTATGTTTTAATTTTATTGTTTTACGTCATCAAAGTTTTCGAATGGAGGTTTGATTTGTTATAAAATATGAAGAGATCACATCAATAGAAAGTTGTAAATAAAAAATTGAGGATTAAAAACCTGTATATACCACACCTTTTCCACGACTCAAATTGTAACACCCAAATAATATTTTCTCTTTGTGTTAAAATTTATTATTGAATCAATATTGCACCCTTATTCACATGAGTACAATTTATGCTTAAATGGGTGAAAGTAAATAATGAAGTTAATTCAATAGGTTCTATGTTTGAAACCCAGTGAAATTACTATTTCTTGGAACACTTTGTTTACCTTTTTAAAATTCTAAGATTGATTAAGTGATGGAAATAAATGATGTATAAACAATCATTAATAATTGAGATCACATCATGTGAGTGTAATTTTGTAGTGCCCACTTCCCTTCGACACTTTTGATATTGATCGGGATCTTTGCTAAATATATTACGGACATTATTATAGTTTTGATTTAGTATGGTGTTAGATGTTAGATCATGGATTATGTTTGAATTTGATTTATATATAATGCATGATGATTATTAGAGACACTTTATATATTGATGATGATATATTGTTCGACATGGTTATATTTATGGATATTGTTTGGACATGTGATACTTGGATATATTGAGTAGACCTAGAAATGGAATTTATTTGATAATGATATAGTTGTTGATAAAATTGCAAATGATGTTGTTGGTTGCCTAGATGTTGTTGTGATTATATATATATATATATATATATATATATATATATATATATGATGTTGGAATTATATTTATATTTATATTGGATGTTCTGATGTGGCCACGAGGCTGAAGGAGGTATTTGTGTTTTGTAGGTTAAATTATCACAACAAACATCAGGGGATTGAAGACCAACCACATTGGAATTCTAGATGAATTCAACAAGGTCACCATGGCAACTTGTATTTGTTTGTGTGTTTGATTGTGTTAGGGATTCCCATGGGGGATCACCTTTAAATGTGACCAAGGGTTATGTTTATTTATTTATTTGGTTCCTTTTTATTGATGTTTGTATGTGTTTACCCTTTCATTATTTATTAATTGTGGTAAATTAATGTGAGTAATCATATTGTTAAGAATTAATTAATCAAATTGGGACATAAGAAAGTAATTATTGGAGTTGTTGGCTCTTGTATTAAATGTTGTAAGATATGTGTAAGTATGTGTAAGAGATGTGTAAGTTGATTTTGGAGTATGAAACACTCCACCTTCTTTGAAATTCGAATTTGTCCTTGGAGGCTGATTTTGGAGGCTTGTGGGACAAGTTAAACTTGTCTCATACCTCTTAAATTTACATACCAACCTTACCTATGGTTGGAGAGTTAAAATTAGCCTTCATTATGTATTTTTGTAAGTCAACTTGAATGTTTTAATTTCACTTTTCTTAGATTTTTAGTTACATTTGTTATGGGGTGTGGGCTTGATTGGAGTGTGTAAGTAAAATTGTCATATTATTCACCTACTTATTTATTGTGCCTTGGAGATTGAAGTTGACTTATGAGTTGGAGTTGAGGATGTGTGATGTGGCATCCCACTTGGATCCACCTCATCCTCTTCTCTTCCCTCTCTATATTTTCAAATTTCTTTGGCTTTTTTGGGGTTGCTTCACTTTTGCATACTTCATTTGGGACAAAAAAATTTGTTGTTTTGAGCTACTACTTTTGGAGAAGATTGGAGATGGTTGCATACTTGTTGATAGTTGATCTCTTGGATTGTTTTGCATTAGAGATATTTTTGTTTTTAACTTGAAACAAACTCCATCATGGAGAGGTAAGAGCTTAGTTTTTGGAAATACTCTTCTTTCATTTTTTTGCATATGTGAATACTTGAATGTTTGAATGTGTTGTTTTATTTGTTGGCTGGTTGGGTAGATGGCCTAGGAATGGTGTAGGAGAAGATTATGGGGTTTTCTTATGGGAGGCATAAGTGTTTTGGGGAGGTATAAGTGTGGAGGGAGTTGGGATTTGGGTTCCACCTTGTAAAAATAAATAGCTTTCATTTCTTTACTCGTTATAGGGTGCCATAAGAGGTTGGGGAGGCATAATGAAATGTGAGGAATAAGGGGTACTTGGGGAGGTATAAGGGCATGTCAGGGATTTGAAATGATATATATTTAGGAGGTTTGTTCTCAGGTGGTGATACTCATTTCCCCTTTAGGAGGAATAAAAAACATCCCCCATAGTTTCTTGCTCCTTTGGCTAGCATAATGAAGCCTGAGTTTTTTTTGTTATGTTTTAACGTGGTTGTAAAGCGTATTCTATTTTGGACTATGTTTTAAATATGAAATTTTCATGTGTGTTGTAGTAGCCTATTTTTGTCATGAGTTAAAACACATTTCTTATTGCATTTTAGTTGAGGCTCGGGGGCCAATGAAGAGGGCAGCTTCCCTTTGTCATTGGATGTCCTGGTTGGGTGGAGAGCTTTACCTTTCCCCTATTTTATTGTGATCAAATTGAAATAAATAAAATGGAGGATATTTATGTTGTTGTTCTGGAGAAGAGGAAAAGAGAAGTTTGACAGTCCTTGTTGAGATTATTCTTATTGGAACCCTTTCCCAATTTGAAGTGGATGATCTTGTATATTAATGTATTGGAAAGACTCGCTTTCTGTTTTAGCTATGAAAGTTGTATTTGATTATGGAAGAAAATACCTTGTATTGATTCTGTTAATAGAAAAGAAAAGAATTTATTCGTATGTTGTCTTGTGAAAATATATGGGAAAGGAGTTGTAAAATATTCATTGATTCAATGGAATTTACCTTAACTTGTTCAACATGGCATTGTTATATTTAAATTTTGTATTTTAAATCCCTGTTTGGAAAAATTGGAAGAAAGAAATACGTATGAAGAAAATGTATTAATCTGTTTTGTTGAAATGCATGATTTGAAAAGAATAGATTGCACATTCTTATTTGTACATTTTGATTGAAGGAAAGATAACTACTTTAAACTAGCATGGAATGAATTAAATGTTGTTATAGTATGGCAATTTTATTATATAAACTCCATCTTTTATTTCCTTTGTATACTTGCAAAATTTTATCAAATATTAATCGAATGACCCTGCAAACTATAAGAGACAAATGAAATATAAATTTGAATTTTAATATGATCAAAAAGTTTTCAATCAAACTAAGACAATTAAGAAATTTTCGTTGAATCTTGCAAAATCGGGCAAAGGCAAGTTGCAGACATTTTGGTGTATAAAATTGGTAATTTTGGTTTGTAAATCAATCAAAAAAATTGACCTTTGTTTTCTATCCCAATTTTTTCCAAGTGAAATCCTCCATGCTAGATTGGCATGTTGAGAAAGAATTTATGGCGAATTTTAACAAAAATTATAAGTTAGAAAGATCAGTTTACTTTTCTAAAGCTTGCAGATAGTTTTCATAAAATTGACCCTTAAAATTTTATCAAAATTAGAATTTTATGATTCCTATGTAAATAGGATGTCTAGAAATTTCTAGAAACTCCTCGTTTTCCAAAAGCGAGTTCCCTAATCGGAAGTTATGGCCCTCGAAGTTTTTGCTTCATCTCGGGCCCAAAATTAACTAACTGTCAAAATTGGAAAAAACATCGCAAGTGGACCCGTGGCCCTGAACGTTTATTTTTTTCCTTTGCCAAAAGAAACAAAAAAAACATAATCCTCCCGCTGCTCCGCTATCCCGAACGCTTCGCTTTCAGAAAATTTTGTTTAATCTAAGTCCGAAAAGTTAATTTGGCATTTTTTCCTCCGCCGCCACTGTAGCCAATCATTTATCAACACATGTCTTCATTGGGCATTGGCGGAGGCTTGGATCAATTTTTAACCTTAAGAAATTTCAAAATTATATTTGGAAAAATTTGTAGGTTTCCTCTGCATGCCCCACCATCCCATAGCTAATGGTTGGTTGACACATGTTTCACAACGTGACGCAGAGGCGCATAGTGTTTTGAAATACTACACTTCTAAAGTAAAATTTTCCTATGTCTCCTCGATGGCGAGATGACCCATAGCAAATGAGGGTCGACTGTGGTATCGTATGATGTTGGTGGAGGCTCGAGTTAGTTTTTCGCCTTAATGCTCTTTAACAAAAAGTCAAAATTTCTAGAACTTCCCCGCCGGCCCGTCGACCATCAACCAATAGTTGGCTGTCATGTGGTGTCTCCGCACTTCGGTAGAGGAGCGGACCAAATTTACCCTTTTCACCCTTTTGAACTAAAAGTCAAATTTTCCATCTTATCTCTAGTGATCCGCCGTCCCACCGAGGTTAGGATTTTGGAAACGTGTCCTTAGCGAACCCCAAGTTCAAAATTTCCCTTCTTAGGCGCCAAGCCCCACCGCATACTTATGGGCACATGGAAGTTAAATGCACTTTTTGACCAAGAGCGCTAAGGGAAAAATTTCTTCCCCAGGCCTGTAGGCCCACCTTTGCGAAAATTTTCATCTCTAGGCCCATCGACCCATAACTTGAGAAATATGATGAGTTACGAGGAATTATTTATATCACTAGAAAGCAAAGGAAATTTCCTATTCAATGGGAATTTTTCAAGAAATTTTTGAGTACGTTAATTTTGACAAAAATCAGGTTGAGCCTTGTAAGTCAGTGAGAAAGTAGATAAGTGGAAAATTAACCTGGTAATTTATTTGGTCTCGGCCTTGACCTTCTAAACTTAACTAAGATACTTTTAGCTTGTGTTAACCTAAGTTTTTTATTAAATATCATCTAGGAGATTTAAACTATGCTTGGACTAACTTTACTAGGTGATTTTGTAATATGGTTATAATAATTGTTAGAGAAATATATCTTTTGTATAAACCTAACTGGTCTTGAGACCTTGTTGTGGCAACACTTTTAAACCAATAAGTATTTATTCCAACTAAACCTAGGTTGTTCTTTGGTCTTGAGTGGTTTTTTTAGAGGGTGTTACATATTTGTACTTAAAGGTGCCAAAATAAATTATGGGAAGAATACAATAGATTTCATATTTTAAACCTAACGAAAATGTTTCTTTCTCAATGTACTTTGTAGTCCCCTTTTATAGTTCTAAGATCGAGTAAGTGCAAGAAAGTAGGCAATGTGTGAAAAATTATTCATTATGTTCCGCTTAAATGTCACTTTATATTTCCCCTTTAAAGTTCTAAACTTGAGAAGGTATGGAGAAATAGGCTATGTGCAAACAAGCATTGATAATTATCCATTATTTGTATGTTCCCCTTTATTGTCACTTTGTACTCTCCTATTAAAATTTTTGTAAGAAACTCCCATCACACTGAGATTTAATTCCTCATGTTAATCGATTTTTTATTTGATAGGAAATGCAAGGTTTTTTTCAACACACCCAAAATTGTTCTTTCCATAGGGATTAACACACATACGATCCTATGCTCTGTAACAAAATCATGTTAAACAAGTAATTTAGTGTGTTTTTCATAATATTTGAGGCATTTCCAAATCTAACAAGGATTTTTCTTCTAAGAAGGATTGTTCCTATTGAGGAGCTTGGGCTACATTTTCCAACCTTCTCATAGGGATGGCCTTCTAAGTCTTTGGATCTAAACACCCGTTGATTGGTTCCCCGTGGAGCAGAGAAAAACGCCCATTAAAGCAAGAGGATTTGGGAAAATTTCCTAGGTTATGGCTATGGGAAATCTTACTATTACCCAATGGCTTTGATTTATTTTCCACAATCTAAGGGAATGACCTCAATCTAGGATTTATGTAATTGTGAGCCCTAACAAATTATATGGAAAAATAAAAAGAAAAATACAAGATGGCATTGTAGGGTAGCATGCCATTAGATCATTAAATCCACCCCATATTAATTTCAACTCAAATCAAATACACAAATGCAAATGAAACCCCATTTTTAGTTCTAAGCTCGAGTAAATGTGGGAGTAATTACAAGAAAACAAATCATGTGTAGACAATCATTGAAAATTGATCTCCTCAATGATTAGTTATGATAAAGTATATTTTATATTCTAGTGGATCTCTTCTATTTTTAATTATTTTATATCGTCAAGATTTTTGGATGGATGTTGTTTGATTTGTAGAAAACATGAAGACATCACATCAATGGAAAGTTATAAATAAAAAAGTGAGAATTAAACACTTGCATGTACCGCACCTCTTCCACGACTCAAATTGTAACACCCAAATTAGATTTATTCTTTTTGTTACAATTTATTAACTCAATCTTGCTCACCTTATTCACATGAGTATAATTATTGATTAAATGAGACACAATAAATAATGGAGAAAAATTCATAAGTTTCATGTTCCAAATGAATTGAATTTATTTTTCTTGGAGCACTTTGTATCCCCCTTTATAATTCTAAGCTTGATTAAGTGAGGGAAATAGATGATGTGTAAACAATAATTGATAATTGAGTTCACATTATTCACATGAGTGTAATTTGTACTTAAAGGTGCCAAAATAAAATATGGGAAAAATCCAATAGGTTCCATGTTGGAAACCCAACCAAAATTTTTATTTCTCAATGTACTTTGTAGTCCCCTTTTATAGTTCTAAGCTCGAGTAGGTGCAATGAAGTAGGAAATGTGTAAACAATTATCGATAATTATTTGTTATCTTTGTTCCACTTTAAGGTCACTTTTTATTCCCCTTTGATTTTTCTAAGCTCAAGCACGCACAAAGAAATAGACGGTGTGCGAACAATCATTAATAATTATTCATTATTTATGTTCCCCTTTATTTTCACTTTGTAGTCCCTCTTTGTAGTCTCCTATTTTAATTTTCGCAAGAAACTCCCATCACACTGAGATTTGATTCCTAATGTTGATCGATTGTTTTATTCCACTAGAAATGTAAGGTTTATTACAAGCGCGCCAAAAATTGTTCCATTTGTGGGAATTAACACACGTAGGGATCCAATGCTCTGTAACACAATCACATTAAGTACTAATTTAGCGCTACTTTTTCATAAAACGAGAAGCATTTCCAAATTTAACCAAGGAGTTGTCTCATAAGAAGGCTTGTTCTATTGAGAATTTTGAGCTGAGGTTTCTTCCTTCTCGCGGGGATGGAATTCTTAGACTTGGGATCTAAAATCTTTTTGAGTGGTTCCACGTGGAGTAGAGAAAACTGCCCATTAAATCCAGAGGATTTTGGGAGAATTACATAGTTATGGATAAGGTAAATCTTACCATTACCCAATGACTTGGCTTTCTTTACCATAATGTGAGGGAATCACCTCAATCTGTCATATATTTAATTGTGAGCCATAAAAATTTAGATGGAAAAATAAAAATACCCGATGGCATTGTAGGCTAACATGGCATTGGATCAACAAATATTCTGCACATTAATTTCCAGTCAAATCAAATATAGAAATGCAAATGACTATGTGATTAATGCTCACAGTGTGGGGGAACTTTATAAAAAATACATAAATGTAAACGACCAATGTTGAAAATGGAATAAATTGAGATTTCATGGAAGTTGGGACTCAAGTGTTTTTAAGGGACAAATCGACATGTTTTCAATGGAAAATATCAAACGTGAAGGATGGCCCACCACATGTCATATTATTGTAGTGTGAAGGGGAATCATTTGACAATATAAACTCTCCATGGGGATAGATACAAAGTCCTATGATCCAAGTGAAAATGGCATGGAATATTTTTTATGTTCACATCCTGCATTCACCACATCCATCATATTTCTGCACCCTATCATATTTCGCAAGCCTGATCCCCCTTATTCTCAGTTGGAAAAATGTGTTCGGCGTAGTAATAGAGATAATAGAATTTATCTTGAAAATGATTTTTGTATTGGTTAAGGGGTACCTGTTTTTACAAATTAGGTACAAATAAGAAAAATCATTTGATATGAAGTCAATATTGTTAATATATGGAATTATATTTCATCTCCATGTCAAAGGAACAATTCCTCACTTATTTATACTTGTAGAGTTTGTGATAAGTCTGTTCTTTCTCTTTAAATTTTCATATTATCATTATGCTGTGTAAGATATAATGTGTAGGATATATTTATTTGGTCATAAGAAGTATCCATACTTGGCACTCCAATCTTCATGTAACTTATTAAATAAGGGTGAAAATCTTGTTGATATGCAACAATTATGACTCCCTTCAACAATTGAATATTGATATAGAAAGGATCCCTTCTTCCAATTTTTCTATTAATGTTCCTTAGTTTTATTAAACTTGAAGCCAAAAAAACAATTCATGAAGAGATCAATATATCTTAATTTAAATTTACAACCACCTTTGAAATCAGAACTTCTTCATTTATTCCATTTTTATTCTTACTTTCTTGAGGAACGAATCAAATTAATAAGTACATTAAGAAGTTTCCATCATGCTTAAGGATCCCTTTGAGCTCAATTCTATATTTTCTCTCATCAACTATGGTTGGAATTTTACTATAATCTTTCACAAGGTGCACTTATATATATCAATGTAGTTTTTAGAACTTGAACGTGTGGCATTTTTTATTTAAGTGCCCTATCTATGATTATAATCATGAAAGAGGACATTGTTGTTTTATAAATTCCCATCGATCCTTTAAGAGATTCATTTGGTATGGGGACCATAAATGCTTAATGTTATTTATTAGCAAGACACTTCAACTATGAAAAATAACACTCAAATGAAAGTCTTCACAAGAAAATAATTTTAAAAATATCAATTCTTACTTCCAAATAATAAAATTAAGAAGTTAGAGAGAAAATACCCAAATAATATGATTCAAATTTATAACATAACAATTTTATTTATTTCAAGATCTATAACCTTCAAATAGTAGAATCATCTGTCTCACTAATTTTAATTTCTTTTTGATTTTTACTCACTTAAAATATCCTTTTGTCTAGAATTCTCATTTATATACTAATTTGTAAAATTCTGGGGAAGTTATTCAAAACACTTTACTAATTTAATTGGTTAAATTCTCGGTGTGGGGAAGTAATTTAATTTGTTAAATTAATTAGAATTTGGGCGGTGATGTGGGGAAGTAAATAATTTAAAGGTAAAAATTGGTTAAATTTTGTGGGGAAGTAAATTAATTTTATAATTTAAAGGTAAAAACACTTTGGTAATTTAATTTTTAAACACTTTAGTAATTTAATTTAACTTTAGTAATTACTAATTTAATTTAAAATTAAATTTAATTGGCTAAGTAAAAATTAAAGTAAAAGGGTGTGTGGGGAGTAAAAATAATTTAATTTGTTAAATTATGAGGTTGGGGTAATTTAAATAAACTATAATGTTTAAAAAATACTTTTTAAACACTTTAGTAATTTTAATTTTTTAACTTTAGTTATTTTATTAAAAATACTTTTAATGTGTTAATTTAAAAACTATAATGTTTAAATAAATAAATAAGTTTAAATATGCAATATATTATTAGGTAAATAATTTTTAATTTAACTTTAGTAATTTACTAATTTAATTTAATTCTTGGGGAAATTACATAAATTAAAGTGAAGAGGGTGTGGGGAAGTAAATAATTTAAAGGTTAAATAATTTTTAAAAAATACTTTAGTAAATTAATTTTTTAAATTATCGGGTGTGGGGAAGTGAATTATATTTAAAAATTAAAGTAAATAAATTGTTTAAACAAGTAAAAAATACTTTTAATGTGTTAATTTAAAAACTATAATGTTTAAATAAATAAATAAGTTTAAATATGCAATATATTATTAGGTAAATAATTTTAAGTAATAAATAAGTTATTAAAAACAGTTACATAACTTCCCCACGCATTATAATAATTTAATTTGTTCCTTACAAACAAACCCGGATTGGAAATTGTGACAGGTTCAATAACTTGATAGTAAGATCTTATTTAATATAATTCCTTATTTTAGATAAACAAATAATTTAATTTGTTCCTTTACAAACCCGGATTGGAAATTGTGACGGAGTTCAATAACGTGATAGTAAGATCTTATTCTTTTGGTTTCATTTTTAGATAGAACATTTTTAAGATTAAATGCATGGTATTATTAAAATTTTGAGTAATTTTAAAAAAATGTAGACATTGTAAGTTGAATTGTTTAGGAAAAGATTCGGTTGAGATGTATTATTAAAACAACATTTCTATGTGTGCAAGACAATTACAACTTTAATAATGTTTGTATTTTTATCAACCCATATATTGAA
Organism: Taxus wallichiana var. yunnanensis; assembly: GCA_018340775.1. Taxonomy (NCBI): domain Eukaryota; kingdom Viridiplantae; phylum Streptophyta; class Pinopsida; order Cupressales; family Taxaceae; genus Taxus; species Taxus wallichiana. The sequence goes on along the minus strand of CM031243.1, from coordinate 727,786,024 downwards.
TAAAAATTTCCTAACACATTAAACAATATATTTCATGTTTAATATAGGTTTCCATATTCCCTGACATAGAAAACCAACATTTCTATGTGTAGATGGTAATTATTACTTTAATAATGTTTGTATTTTTAATAAACCCATGTAAAACTATTTATTTTTACTTTAACAATTTATTTAAATAAAGCTTTTAAATAGTTATTATTCAAAGTGATATGTAATTTATAATAGTAGTAACTTAGAGTGAGATGTGATAGTCTCTCTACAAACTTTTCTTTTAAAAAGACAATAGAAACATTACAATTAGAGATGTATTAGCAATATCATCTAAAAATTATAGAAACTTGTAAAATATTTCAATTATTAAGATTTTGCTTTTGTTATATAGATAATTTTTAAATAGTTCAATTATTAAGATTTTGCTTTTATTATATAGACAATTTTTAACATCTTAGTGTGCATTGTGTATTTAGAAATTGAATATTTGTACATTTATAATTTTAAGACATTGACTAATATAAACTTTTTTGAAAAAAAAGAATGTGATGTTTATGAGAAATTTTTGTATGCGTATATATATCCTTACATTATTTTCATTGGGAACATTTGTGGATATTTGTCCAACTCGGAATCTATCGTTGCACGTGCCTTTTTCGATACCGGGAGCTAGGATTTGCAAATGGGATGTTTCCTGTTATGCTCTCCTAGCACGTCCTAATTTGGATGTCATCCTGTGTTCTCGAAAAGGTTTTTAAAGCAACGTAACGAGGGACATCCCGATGTATGTATAACATATGCATCTTCCGACAATGCAATTTTTCTATAAGAAATGTCAAATATAAATATTTTATATTTCTATAGTGAAACCGTGAAATCATATTTTGTGTATGCTTGGAAAAATGTTTTAATATAAATTCTCAGGAACTATGGTTCCATCATAATGTTTTTCATTTTCGTGAGTGGATGACATGTTATTTTTGTATGTTGTGTTTTTTCAAGCAATGATTAACGTGGATATGTGCATTTGAACATTTCTTTACAAGGTGGTGTGTGTTTATTTCATTGAAGGACATGGATATAGTTGATTTTTGAATACGCAATTGAGAATTATTTGTTTTATATTTTTGTCTTTGATATTGTGTTATTTATGAGAGGAACATTGTTGAATTGTCACAACTTGCCTGTATAATAACGATTTATACAATGACGTCGATGAAGAATTGTTGTGTTAATAGAGAATTGAGGTATTGTTTGTTATTTGTAAATGTGATAGTTTGTGTCACTTTAGTTCATATCATATTTTGAGCATCCTTCATAATTTTTAGATTCTCTATACTATATGATTATTTCCTATTACATGCACATGGAGTTTTAAATAATATAAATAATTAGGTGATTTTTGAAAATACTTTATAGGCATGGCTCCACCAAGATTAAATTTTGAAAATGAAGAGGAAAGAAAAGAATATCAAAGAGAATATCAAAGACAATATCGCAGAAGAAGACAACAAGAAATGACAGATGTGCAACGAGAGGAACAAAGGAAACATCGAAATGATAATGATAGAAGAGCATTTGCAGAACGGAGGGTTGAATTGACAAATGAAGAAATAGATGCAGAGAGACGACAACATGCAAATAACATGATGACAATTCATGCACAATCATCTCAAGATGACTCACATGTATCAAGAATAAGGATACAAGGACAGATTCGTACAGATCGGTTTCCTGAGGAAGAAAGATGAGAATGTGAGGATTTACTTGCATTATTTATATAAAAGATTTTATAAATTGCATAGTGTTTTGAGTGTGTTGGTGAAAAAACTATTATAAATCAAACAAAAGGTCATAGATATGGAAATGAAAATGCTTTTTCTAATCTCCTATTCTCTTAAATTCATATCATTCTTTGACTAGCCTTGCTAATTGTTACAACTTGGATAATATATGATTGATTTCTATTACATGTACGTGGATTTTTTAGTTATATAAATAATTACAAAATTTGTTGAAAATACTTTATAGGTGTGGCTTGACCACGATTAAATTTTGAAAATGAAGATGAAAGAAGAGCATATTGAAGAGAATATCAAAGACAATATCGCAGAAGGAGACAACAAGAAATGACAGATGCACAACGAGAGGAACAAAGGAAACTTCGAAATGATAATGATAGACAAAGGTTCGCAGAATGGAGGGTTGAATTAACAAATGAAGAATTAGATGTAGAAAGATGACAACATGTAAATAACATGACAATAATTCGTGAATGATCATCTCAAGATGACTCACATGTATCAAGAGCAAGGTTACAAAGATAGATTCATTCAGTTCAGTTGCAAGAGGAGGAAAGACTACATAGACAAGAACTTCACCGCGAAGCATCTCAGAGGAATTATCGTAGAATGGCTGGTAATGTTGAAGTTAATTCTGGGGTAGGAAATTCAACATCGATGGATCACGTGCTTGAAACACCAAAAAACTTGGCCCAAGATATAATGAATATAGATGTTGTAAATAATTTAGAGAATGATAGTGTGCAACAGGAGATGACATTACAACCAATATGAACAATGAGAAGAAGAAGAATGCAAAATAATGATTTACAAGAGGAGTTAATAATCGAACCTAGAAGAAGAAGAAGAATGCAAGACTCACATATTTTGAGAGAACACATGATAGATGATCCCAATGGAATGCTTGGGAGAGATTTCAATATGGTCCAAATGATTTTTTGACATGGTCTTGATAACCTTTCTTCGCCGGTCATGTGTTATATTTGTCAAGAATGTTACATTGGAATAAAAGTTTCTCAAACACCTGAAGGACTCTGTGTGTACTAGATGTCGACAAGAGAAAGGTCATCATCAATTTTTGGCATCAAACAATATGGATCCTGGGCCACAACCGCGAGAACTTGCAAACTTAACTCAAATTGAGGAAATGTTAATAGCCCGTGTCAACCCAATCCTGTAGGTGACACATGCAACAAGAGGTCAATATAAATATAAAGGTCACACGATAAGTTTTCCTCAAGAAGTAAAAGAAATCACTAATCTTTTGCCCCATAGATTAAAAGATTTGTCGATGATTATTGTTTGGAGGAGAGATTAGTGTGGAACAAATTATGACTTTACAGTCAATAGAGAGCGAGTTTATAATGCATTGAAATATAAAATAGAACATGATAAGTTCTATTCAGATGTCCAAATCGATGAAAATGCTCGAATGAACTTCCACCTCATTCTCTTTGAGAATGTGTTGAGCGTTGAACTCTAAATTCATATGGAGTTTGATTTTGACACAAATGAAATTGTGTTTGTAGGTCCGACCATGGAGACAGATGAAGGAAATATAATTAGTCATACAACATCGATGGCATCTAAACCACCTAATGCACCAAGGGAGATGGAATTAATCCATGCGTGGGTGAATAACCCTCATGCGGACCCTGGAGCACTCATTGATTGGCCAGGGATAGGAGCATCTCCTATCAATGAGTATGTGACAGTAGGACTACTTGATATGGCATTCCCTACTCTCTTTCCTGATGGAAAATGTGATTGGCTAGAACCGCGATTAAGATGAGTACGTCTCCATGAATTTGTAAAGCATTTATTGTGATATAGGGATCACCGATTTGGCTGACATCCTCGGTTCAGGTATTACATGATGAACATGATCATGAGACATCGTGCACAAAATTCATCTATAATTTTTGTGAAGAAAAACCTCCAAGATATGCCAATCACCATCAACGAGTTACGTGAGCATATGAAGAACGTTCCCCATTCCAATCTGGTTGATCATTTGATGTGGTTTGGAACATCGTTGAGGGGTACAAGGTCTTATTGGGAAAAATGTCATGGTGAATTGGCTGACATGTTGCATCAAATAGGATCACCTACTATTTTTTTCACATTGAGCGCAACTGATATGTATTGGCCTGATCTACATGCATTAATGCCTGGAACACCACCGGATAATCCACGAGAAGCAAAAATTGGTGAAGGAAAAATATCATCGAATATCCACATATAGTGGCACATTATATGCACCTGCGACATACACTTTTCCGAAAGGAGGTATTACAAAAAGGAATGAAAGTTAAAGATTATTGGTCTAGATATGAATGGCAAGCATAGAGGTTCGCCACATGTGCATGGATTCATATGGTTAGAAGGGGTGCCGAATATGGACAACCTTGATTGGAATGATGATTTTCAACGTGGAAATGCTGAAAAATACTTCCATTCTATTGTCCATGCATGGAATCCTCGGGATGACCCGCACCAATGAAACATATAGGTAATTTATCGATTCTCATCAAGTCTATGATTTATATAGAATTTTTACGTTCTCAAAATATATTGTGTATTCTTATGTTCTATGTTACAGGTCTACCAAAATTTTATGCAACATCCGTGTCTTCGAAATACAAGACAACTGACACAATTCGATATGGAACATGACTATGAAGAGATTCTCAATAGTGTAGAATGACATACGATGTGTAGAGAGGGTGCCTGCCTACGTAAGAAAAGGGGAAAAATTGTCTTGTAGGTAAGATGTTCAAAAATTTGAATAATTAAATTGAAATAAAAAACACATACGTGGAAGAACTAATAATTGATTATTACATTTTGCAGGTATAATGCACTGTGGCCATTGAATCTCGATGGATCAAAGTTATATCAAGACTCAGAGATGGGAGATAAAAAGTTTGAACCTGCGAGAAATGATGATAGGGTAAATACACATAATCGCTACATATTACAATTGTGGAGAGAAAACGTAGATTAGCAACCTGTTCTTTCCAAACATGCCGTAGTCAAGTACATTGCAAAGTATGTAGCGAAAGCAGAGAAAAGCTCTGAAACTTATCATCAAATGTTGATGCGGATGGAAAATATTGAAAACCCGGATGAAATGGAAGTGATAGCATACATGAGACTTCTAACCGAAACAATTGTTGAAAGAGACATTGGTGCACAAGAAACATGTCACATGTTGTTAGAGCTCCCTTTGGTAGAGAGTAGTAGAGTATTTGTCAATTTGAATGTTGCACGCGAGGTGTTAAAAAAAGTAACAACACCTGATGCAGATGACCATGAGGAACATGCAAAAGTTTCATTGATGGGTACAAGAATAGGCCTTTTTCCATGGAAAGTGTGTCTCTTATTGATGCCGCTAGATCTTGGACATATAATCCAAGGAGAAAATGGGATAACAAGTGGGAGGTCAAGAGTTTTGCAGCTATTGTGAGAGTGTTCCCGAGGTTTTCCTCTGTCCCTTCACGGGAATCTCATAAATGGGTTGATTTTTGTTGGTCAGATTTGTTGCTTTACAAGCCGTTTTGAGATATAGACAGAGATATCGGACATGATTCTGATTCAATAAGTTTAAACTGGGATTCGTTCCATTATAATCCATGGCATGTCAAAAGGAGGACTGCAGTAGAAGACGTTGAAAATAACAACAATTCTAAAGATGAAATTAATCAACATGTTCAACAGAATACAATAGAACATGAATGGGAAATCATGTGTAGGCTTCATCATGGTCAAATTTTGCAAGCGACGGAAATAGATATGTTGGGAAGGAGAGATATTGACAGACAAGCACCATGGAATGATGAATATCGAGGTGAAGAATACACAAGTAAAGCGATAAAATTCATAAGCAACATGAAAGATAATGGGTTGGTTATAGATGATGAATTAGCCCCGAATTTCAATTGCGACACCTTGGGTGCTAAACAAAAAAAGCACTTGATATAATAATGACACATTATAATCAACATCGAAATAACATTCCATTGCTCATGATAGTTCAAGGAACAACGGGAACAAGGAAATCGTATTTGATTGGTGCGATTCGTCAGGCACTTTTTGATGCATCATTCCCTGAACGTTCTCCTCTTCTATTGCTTGCACCAACAGGAGTTGCAACTTTTAATATTGGTGCCTCGACCATCCATTCACAACTTCAAATCCCTATTATAGATTTTGCAGAATTGGAGGGATCGAGACTTGCAACATTCCAACAAGAGATTTGCCACATAAAATATGTATTGATTGATGAAATGAGCTTCGTCGGACAAAGTTTGCTAGAAAACATGGACTCGACTTCGTCAAGCATTCCTGAAAGAGTAGACATGAGTTTTGGTGGTGTTTCTATGATTTTGGTAGGAGATTTGGGGCAACTTCCTCCTGTTACCGATAAACCACCATATGATAGTAATAGACGTGCAAAGTTGTTATGGGAAGCATTTGGAATAGTTGTTACATTGGATAAGGTATTTAGGAAAGCAGGAGAAGATGAAGACCAAAAGCATTTTCGAGAACTTCTGGCCAATCTCAGAGATGCGAATCCGACACTGGATGATTGGATGTTGTTAATGAGTAGAACAAGTTCTGCATTAGACAAAGATAAAAATGAAGAATTCTATAATAATATTCACCTAATGGCGACAAAGATTAACGTGAATAACCACAACAACAAAAATTGCATTCATTGAAAAGACCTGTCACACGTAGCATTGCAACTAGAACAAGTACCGCCAACACACTGGCAGGAGGTCTGAATGATGAACTTGATTTAGAATTATTAATTTCTAATGATGCAAGGGTTATGCTAACATCCAATCTTTGGATAGAAGCAGGTCTTGTAAATGGAGCTCTGGGATATATTCGAAACATAGTATATGCACCTGGTACTGGTCCACCGAACCCACCAACATATGTAATGGTTGAATTCGATAGTTACTTCGGAATACCATTTGAAGATAGAACTCCGCATACCATCCCAATTACACCAATACAAAGGGGATGCACACACCAATTACCCTTACGGTTGGCATGGGCATTGACGATACATAAATCGCAAGGTTTGACTCTTTCCAAGGCTACAGTTGATATTGAAGAAAGAGAGACAATGGGGTTAACATTTGTGGCTATCTCTCGAGTGAAGTCATTGCAGAGTCTAAGAATATCTCCGCCATTTTCATATGAGCGCTATGCAAAAATGAAGAATGGAAAACTACTTTCGAAACGGAAGGCTGAGGAAAAAAGACTTATGTCCTTGGAATATAAATAATGTACCATATGTAGCACACATTGCATTATATGAATTTGTCATTACATGTGATGTACATTACACATTTCAATTCGTATGAAAAAGGATTGTATTTTTTTAACTTGATAATACGGTTACTAATAAAATCCATAAGAACTTCGTGCATTATAGACCTTGATTTTTTTTGCTCATACTCATTCTCCAAAGTCAAATATGTGTTAAGTTATATAGTAATATAATTACATAAGAAAATTACATATAAGTGACTATGTTTTGATAATAAATAATTATAATATTAAATTATAAATTTTATTTTATTCATACACGAACTAAATTCCCCCTTATTTTTCATACTTTATTTTTGGTATTTTTGTATAATGTATTGCATACCTATATTTTATTTATGTATATATGCGAGAGGTATATATTATATAAATATATAGGTGCCTCGTGAACTTCACCTCTTGGCATATTTTACATACCCATACCATTATATTTATATAAATATATGTAATAACTTAAATTATGAACTTAGAAATTTGTCACAAGCTAAATTATAGATCAAGAAATATCATATTCCATCACCAATAAGCTTCTATCCATTATTGTAATTTTAAAACCCTTAAAGAACTAAGTGAATACATCCCAAAAATATCTTCCAAATTATTTTTTTAATTTTTTTTTGGTAATTAAAAATATGAAAAATATTTTCATGAAGAACTCCAAATGCTATGGCTTGGGCGCCAGCCAGATGCATCAACAACATAGTGTTGGAGATAACGAATAGTTGCAACATGGAGGGTGAGGATTCTTTTGTACGTGGACGTCCATCCTTCATCACATCCGTCAGATTTCTGTACACTGTCATGATTCGCAAGTCTCGGCCTCCTTATTCTCATTTATAAGAACACCTTCGTCCTAATTATTTTAAGGGTGTAGAGTAAACAATAAGAGAAAATGTTGATCGCTATTATGATTTTTATTTATTGTTCGTTAAAATATAATGATAGAAATGTATTTTATAACTTAAAAAGAAATTATTAAATAAGATGTTAAATATACTGAATTGATTACTATCCATCCATGTTTAGGGATTAAATCATGCATTTGGGTACATTTTAAAGTCCTAATAACATGCTACTCCTTAAATGATTCCTAAATGAGAAAACTAGTAATTGACATCTATCTTTGGCTTCTTTTTGTCTTTCTGGTTTCCCCTTTGGTCATACACAACCCACATCCTAGTTCGATTTGCATTTCTCTATCTTTATTGACTTTGGGCACTAGTTCCTAACTAGGATGCCAAAGCACTCGGGGCCCTCATCCCCTTTAGGCACCCCGGCCTCTTTATATCTCACTCGCCTCTTTTGGGTCTCTTTTTTTCTTTTGGGCATCTTTTTTTCTTATGGGTCATTCTTTTAGTTGTAAATTAGGAAATTTAAACAAGGGAATCATATAAATATAAATATTTGTGACCATAATGAAGGACCAACCTCTAAGCATCTATGATCACCACCTAAGGTGGAATGCAAAAGAATTATAAGAGCCTCAAAGCATCCATATAGTACTCAATCAAAGGACAAGGGACATCATTTATTGCATAAAACATAGTATGGGAAGTTCATTTTTCCATACACACATCTATCTACATTACTAAATATAACTATTTCTCGGTATCAAATGTGTATTGAACAAGAGATCTCGTAGAGAGGGCACAATTCTACACACATGAAAAATGAACTACATAGAGTATGAGATGTAGTGTAGTGCCCGGTCATAAGTTCACTCTATCGAGTGACTGCTGTGGTTAGTTTGACTTCCCATTTGCATATTTTTCTTTTTAGGATTTGATGTTTTTATTGAATTTGTAGGAAATCATTTGTTTTGAAGGTTACAAGAGAATTTTGCAGATATACATGAAACTAATAGCGAAGGTTAGTGACCAACTTGCGACATAAGAAAGAATAATTTCGAGCATGTTTGTAGTCACAAGCACCTAGAAGAGGTATCGGCACTCAAGTTCCCTCACCCCAATTCGGGCACCCTAATTGAGCTCATTTGACAATTCCAAGGATTTTCTAAGCTTAGTCTCGACAATTTCCTCCTCGTATTCATCAATATTCCAGTCTAGAACACTTGGGATTTTTACAAAATAAGCTAAGTATTTTACTTACTCTCACACAATTAGGGTTTTAATTTCTATTTTCTTATTGCTTTTGTCACATCTATGGTTCAATGTATATTTATCACATATGACTCTGCAATACCCTAGGTTTAATAATATTAGTATTTTTAAATCATTTGGTGAACTCGTCTCATTCGAACACTCTTGGGTATTCATTTCATCACATCTTTCATTTTCCTAAGACCCTCTCATCATGGGTATTTCCATTCATGTTTTCTTTCTAGCTAATCATGATTTTCAAGCTAAAATCATTACTATCTTGGATAATACTCGCATTCCTTCTACTAGTCATCTAGATATATTATATAATACATTTGTAAATGCATTTTCTCAACAAATTACTTTTCCATCTAATATCGTTGTCTATCTTTCTATTTATGAAAATGACCCTCCTCATATATATTGACTCGCATCTATAACATGGGTATTAAGTGAACTATAGTCGATAATGGATCTGAGATCAATCTTTGTTTTTATCATTTATTCAAAACATCATCCTTTCCTCCATTTATGTTATCCCATCATCTATTTCAATTTCTACATATGATTCTTCTATGCATCCAATCATAGGAACCATTATGTTACCTATCATTCTGGACCAAAAACCATTCCATTTTATTTTCTATTGGTATCCCAGTTCATATAATTACTTACTTGGTAGGCCATGGCTTCACACCATGTAGGAAGTGCCTTATAAAGTTCACTAATGCATTAAATTCTTACATGAGGGATTTAAATACACAGTCATCATTGATCATGATCCATTCAAATATTTTCACCTAAATCCAACCATTGCATTACCTACTCCAACTTCTTCTACTTCTAATGATCCACAACCCATGGACTATTTGGAAAAATTTCCTCCACTTGAAGGAACTATTTTTCCATTGGACATTGTCCCATCCGTATCATTACCACCCCCTCTTACTAATGCTATGGTACTTTATTGGGGGTATTTCCATACATTGGATGTCATTCCACCTTCCTCTTCTTCCCATGATCAACCTACATCAGTGCTTCCTCCTTTCAAATGGACGATTTTCATGAATAACTCTCATTGGTATCACACTTCATTCAATCCTACTTGCTCTAATAATGTTTACACACATGATGGATTGGCTTAGCTAGGATTCACATCAGATGATATTTTATCTCCAAAATCTCTTCATATCTATCCGGATATGTTAACATCATCATTACTTATGGTCTGCATTTCTTCCATCTTCCAAAGTATTTCTTGCATGCACTCCTCGTAGTTCTTCAATTACACTCGAGATGTCTTAGATCGAGTAGATTGGGGGAACTTTGGATCCCGATCATATTGATATCTCATTCCCGTGCCTTTCAACCGTGTCTTTATTTACAATGATTCATTCCTCATCTATACATATAATCTTACATGATGGTATGAACATTTTTTTCCATTACCTCCTTTCATTAATGAAGAATATGCATGTGAATGTACAATTTATGCCGCAATGGATCTTTATGTGATCAAAATCATACTATTACTTATCAAATCTTTGATGCATCTTTATTATACTTTTACCATGACAATGATGATGTGCTAAATGATATTATGTGATTCTACTCATCCTCATACACTTGGGGGCATCACCCTTATTCTTCCCCACTCCTAACATTCTCAGTGTCTCACATTTTTGCTATCACACTTTGTAATTTGTAATTTAAATTTTTAAACATCAAGCATGCATAACTTGATAAAAACCTTATATCATCACTACCCTATGACATACTCTAGTCTCACGGTTCATACTTGATTGTTGAGGGTTTAAATCTGAAATGAGTTGTTGATCAGATTTTTTTGCTTCTTGTGCAGATTAGTGTATGAGAAATCAATAAACACAAAATAACATCAAATCTACAAGGGCTTAGTACCTTGGAGATGGGGATGACTAATACGGGCACCATGTAGATGTTGAGTTCCTCATTACGATCCCCATGCAAACCTACAACTCAAAGACACTAAAGGAAACCGATAAGATATTTTACGTGGTGGATATCTTAAAAAGTAGATCCAAGAACCGTTAACTTCCTCGTTGGCTGTCAACCCCCGTGTGATAAAGAATAACGATAAAATGTGAGATAAATAGATAAATGCAAGTTGATAAAAAAGAAACCCGACATTGTTGGTATGTGGATAGTGCACCGATCCGATCCAAACACAACATGCAACATGAACCATGCTAAGTGAACCACCAAATCATGAGCATAGTATTGTGGGGATTCTAGTGTCATTACAAGGACATTATGATGATACTATGATAAAAACAAGATTCTTAAAATTCAAAACAACATTTTCCTAAATTTTCGAACCTCTCCTAAAAACTTCAATACATGGATTTTTTTTCATACCCCCTTCTTCCTCCCTCCGGTCCCTTATTTATAACTTGGAGGTGAGGTTAGATTGGGGTTAATGAGTAACTAGGGTTTGATAAATTAACCCAGGTTAAGAGACATGATGTGATCACGTGGGGCCCATGGTTTGAATTTATTAGGTGGAGTGGGGAACATGATTTGAATGGGTAGGTGAGATAATAGATTCCATTTTTGAAATTAAGAGTGGAGTGTCGGATGGGTATATTATTACCCATGAATTGAATAAATTTGAGATATGTGAGATAATGCCAAATTCTAATTATCAAATGGGTCCACATGGAGCCCATTTGATAATTAATTAATTAAGGGTGAGTAAATAAATGGAATTTACTCAAATTTAAGAAAAATAAAAGTGAGGGGGAAATTTTCTTGAAGGAGAACGAATGCGGAATAAACGAGAGGAGTTACACAGAAAAACTGGTGTCTAGATTTTTCCCTTTTTATTGAGTGGTATGCGATAGCAAGCCACAAGACAAAAATAAAAAAGGGTTGTATGAAATATGTGTTTGAGGATGGATGAACGCATGACCAAAGGTAAGATACCCTGTAAAAAGGATCATACTAACAATGAGAAATATGGCAATGACTCCAATATCACGTTGTTAGAGGACAATGCAGCCTCAACAAAGATGCACAACAATGTTCTACGGACCAGTGAGTGGGTAGAGACCATTGCAGTATGGATGTAAACCAAGATGACCAATGGGTCATAGGAAAACATCAAAATATGCACAAATCAATGCGAAAGGTATGCAAAATCCTTTGTATGTGAGGAATTGAGTGAAAAATCATGCGTTTGCAAAAGGGATGAGGATGAAATTAATGATTCCTCAAAGACAGGCCCGAGACAGACATAAGAACCGAGTTATATGTGTCGACAAGTACAAGGATGAATAGGTGCCCCAACATAGGACATGGAAGTTACATAATGGGAAATGGATGTTGAAATAAAATATTCTAGGGGGAACAAGTATGGAAAAAAATGTGGATATGAAGAACAAATCGATAAAATGGCTCAAGAGGGTGTTAAATAGGATGTTGAATACATATTTCTTAAGAAAGGTTTGCATTTGAAGGAATATGAATAATGGGGTGAAGAAAAAGGAAAGCAATCCCGCTTCTTTATCAAGTAAGAAAAGGAGTCAAGCTACTTTTGTGAAAACGTAGAACAAACATTCGTGGAAAAGAACAAGATCAGATATGTGATGGTCATTCGGTATCCTCGAAGACAAAAATGTCAAAGGAAGATGGGAAGAGATTCTTATAAATGGATATGATGATGCTCGTGCGAGTGGACCGACAAAGATAAAAGATGTGATAGGATTCTCAAAAATAGAAGAGGTCAATGCTACAGAGAGAAGAACGAGAATGGTAATGAAATGGATCGACGGTGGTACATAAACAAAGAAACATCAAAATTGATTGTGAATTTTAGGTGTAAGGGATGTGTTTAAGGACGTCTTGCGAGAAAGAGAAAAGGGAATGGAAAAGAGGAGTGGTTGATTATTAGAAGAGTAAGAAATTTTGAAGGTGAAGGTAGAAGGGGTATCGAATAAAGGGACGGAGAAGGAGGAGAAAAGAAGAAATGAAAGGAGAGGAAGAAGATAACAAAAATGGATTATAGAGGAATGGGGAAGTGATGAAGGACGGGTAAGGAGAAGACAAGAAAGTGACAGAGCAGAGGGTGAAATTATGAAAAAGGGAGAGTGTTATTTAAAATTAAAGGTGTGAAGGAGGATGAAGCGAGAGGACGATAGAGAAGTAATAGAAAACGAAAGAGATGATAGAGAAAATAAAATTGAAAGAACCATATCATAGTGAAGAAATCAAGGGAAAATAAGATGGAAGCAGACCACATGGAAATGCATGTGGATGGTGGGATGATAAAAAAATATGCGCAATCTTTGAAGAGTCAAAGTTATTGACGGGAAAGTAAGAAGGAAGTGTAAGGTAAAATAGGGAAGAATATTATACAAAGGAAGTGAATATAAGACGAGGATCAAAAAGAGGAGGGCAATGGATAAAATTATGCAAAAGGAAGGGAACCAATAATGAAGATATTTGATAAAGAGTGAGAAGAATAAGGAACGTAAAGAGAAGTTGGATGGGAGGAATGACATAGATTAGAAAAGATGCAAAGATGCATGAGATGAGGATAAGTTGATGACAAGGAAATAGAGAGCATTCATGATGAAGATAGTGAAGAAATTGGGAATGAATAATGAAAGATGGAGAGGTGGAGAAGAAAAAGAGATGATTGGATATGAGAGGTAATGCCAACAAATTGATGTTAGAAGAAATCCACCAATAATGATTAGTAGGGAAGGATGGGACAAAAGGTTAGAAGAGGGGGAAAGAAAATGAGGAATGGAAGGGGAATTCTAATGAAGGGATGTTAGGAGAAGTCCCAGATAATGATCATAGGGCACAAAGTAAGAAAGGAATAAAGATAGAATGGGGGAAATCAAGGAGAAGGATCCAGCTATGTAGAATGGGGATGAGTGATTTTTAGGAGAATTCTACCGATAATTACTAACGTGGAAATAGAATATGATGATGAAATAATCTTAAGGTGTGATTAATAATAATGAAGTTTAAAAATGGAGGTAAATATGAGGGAGAATTATAGAAGATGAAGTGGAAACATTAAAAAAGGAGGGATAGTGATGTGTGCGATGATGAAGGCGAGGAGAGGACGCGGTGAATGAGAATGAATGAGAGAAAGATGAAGAAAAAAGACACAGAATGAATGGGGAAGCAACGGTTACGTAAGATTACTAAGCAAGGGATGATTGACATGAACAAGGGAAAATAGGAAGTGGTGTTTGTGAGAATGGAACAGGAGGTGACATGATGTGATGATGGGGAATGGTGATAAAATGTAGATGGTGAGAATGTGGAGTTGTGGGCAAGTGTAGTATGATAGATCATCCTTAAGAGGGACTCTTAAGTAAGATCACCATGCCGCATGAGGAGTTAAGTAAGATCACCAAACCGACAGTGACGATATGGAAGGAGAAAGACAACATTGTATTGGATACAAGTGTGGAATGGTTGGCTGGATTATATGAACACGGTGAGAGGTGGGAGCAGAAGATGAGGAATATATGGTGGGAGGTGGTAGGGTCGGATGGGAAACCTTTCTTAAGAGTTACTCTTAAGTAAAATTTCCATGTGACAGGATGGTTAAGTACGATCGCAAGCCAAAGAAGAGGACGAATAATCAAAATATTGAGCGGTGTATACCAAAATGGAACAAGAGATGAAAAGAGGTGATATCAAGGTGATAACAAGGAAATAAATGTGTATGCAATGAGTGGATGGAGGAACATATGCGGTGTAGATGGAGAGTGTAATGGAAATCCTTAATTTGGATTCCCAAGTAGTGGGAATGATGATGTAAGAGTGTCAAGTGAAAAAAGAGGAGCAGAAAGACGTTTGTGGTGGTGATTGTCATCTATTGAAAGAGGAAATGGTGGAGAATCTTCTACGGTGGGAGGATCCAAGGAAGAATATATACATTAACTAAGATTCTCTAGTTTGTATGGATGTTTAAGGAATATTTTTAGACCGAAAGTAGAAGAGTGAAAAGGAAACTCAAGAGGAAAGGCAAGTAATATATCCAACGTGGTGAAAGGGGACAGAAAGGTGAGAAGGATGATGTGGAGACAAATGGTGATGATTGGAAATAAGGAGAAAAGAGCAATATATCGAATACATTGTTGAACATGTTGGAGGATAAGAAGTTGTAGGATAACAAATTTGCCTTGAGAAGGATCCTCAAGTAAGATTTGGAAACTGCAATGGAAATCAAGTAGAATTCACAAATTGAAAATGGTATTTGTAAGCACATTCGTGGATATTATAGATAGATATAGAATTCATAGTGTGAAATTTTATGTTATTTTTATAAAACATGATCTTTATGAAATGAATAAAACATAGTTATAGAATTGACATATAGGGACACCATGCTTTGAACTATATTGGAGATAAACAAGTAAGGTTACCAATCAAGGAATTACACTTGCAATAAATAGCAAGGGTTAACACATAACCAATGATAGTTAGTTTTACCAAAAGATCGTGAGGGAAATATGGATGAAATATGCTCATAATCCTAATGTTGACATGACAAAGGAATTGGAGATGTAACTTGTACATGGGAAGAGGGATCTCCATAGATGGTTGTTCTAGAACTATGCCCCAGCTCTTGGAAAGGGGAAGAAATATAATAAAAAAAAATTGATCTATGCAGAAGCTTTCTAAGAATGCTAATAAAAGGAAGGTTGATCAATGTGGGAAACCTTCCAAATGCCATAATAACAGAGTAGCCATCCTTTGAGGGTATGGTATACTTTATACATAATATGGATGGAAAGAATAATATATATGATAGCCATCCTTCGAGGGATCGGTCTATTTCTTATGATTTTTATTTGTATGCTTTTATTTTTATTTTTCTCTTATTTTTTTGCATGAACATTTGTCCTTTGAGGGATCAGTCTTTTTTTGATAACTTTGATTTTTCCTTTTGCATACATGAATTTTAGCTTCACATGGGGAGATCTAGGAATAGCTAAGTAGACCACTTAGGAGGGGATAATGAATGTACAAGAGACACCCCTAGACCTTTTGCATGACTGCAATAGGAGAATGAGAGGGTGATGGATGTAATGGTTAGGTGTTCATATCAAAGCGGTGGAGGCAGGGGACCACATCATTCATATCATTATAATCATATACAAAAGGGGATAATGGTGGAGGAGTTATCTAAGGATATAACTAAGCGCTCATTGGTAACTATGTTAATAGTAGATTGGCTACCAGTGTAAGCGCATTAAGAGGTTTCGTCTCTAGTTTACCACCAAAGGAGGGAAGATAGTAAGTTGCAACATGAGGATATGCTAGACAAGCAGGAAATAAAACTATGTCCTTAAGGAAACAATTATATGGTCATGACGGTGGATTTGGATGAAAAGAAATGATGCCCCAAGAGAGACACAAATATGGCAAGAAACAAATGGCCACAAATGTGGACATGATGAAATAGATGGTTCCCAAAAGAGACAAAAATATGACCATAATGGTGGACTTCGTAAGTAAATTATAAAAAGTGGTCCCTCGGAGAAAGAAAAAAAAATGGCCACAATGGTGCACTTAGAATATGATGAGGATTTGGATAGAATTAGTTTCGATTAGATGAATGGGAAGAAGGTAAACAAAAAATTTCAATTAGCAAAGTCACCTAGTGAAAATGGATTTGTACTGAGATGATATACTCAAGGGTCGTGGAAGTCTCCTCCCCCAATGAATTAAATGTGAAGGATTTAAAGGATGTCGAAAGAGTTTAGATGATATTGTTTTGATCCAGATGGGATAAATGATCGGAGACCACAAGTGTGCTTGGAAAGGTAAGTGGTATTGAATGACAATGGAGGACCTTCCTTAGGAGGAATGTCGTGTGTAGGAGGGATGTTAAGGGATGATGTGGATGAAAAAATCATGGGAAACCTGACAGATAGGATGTGCATTGGATTAAATGTAGATGGAGAAGGATATTTCCCTTAAATTAGGAAATCATCTTTCTCAATAAGGTTTTGGACAATTGTTTGAAATTCCTTACAATGTTTGATTTCATGGCCCTGGGTATGATGATAAGTGAAACTGCAATTAGGATTGAACCATAATGGATTCGGACCATAGGTATTAAAGGTCTTAATGGGAGGAAGTGTAGTGGCAGATATTCGAACTAAATGTCAAAAAGTGTTTACGTAGGACCCAATTATAGTGTCATGAGGAAGATAAATCTTATGATGTTTTGGCCTTAAATTAGGTATTTATATAGATTGGATGGGTGAATTAGATAAATCAAATTTGGTTAGAGGACTGGATTGTTTGGATTGGGATTTAGGTGAGGATGTACATTGGATGGGTAAATTATGTGTTTTGGAAGAAAAATCAAATTTGGTTGAAGGATTGTATTGTTTGGATGTGGATTGATTGTTGCGAGATGTCGTAGATGGAAGGACTGATCCTAAAATAGATATGGTGGCATTGGATTGTTGAAAAGAGGGAAAATTTGAATGTTTACAATGATGCGCAAGGACTGTTGGGGATGTTTTCCATGAGCCTTAGACTTTGATTGAGAATATTTACCTTTGACAGGTATGATAATAATTTCAACTAGAGGATTTGACGATGGTGGTGTGGTTATTAACTAGAGGATGATGTTAATAGAGAAATAGGTGTTTGTTTGATGTGATTAATGAGATCTATGTGAGATGTGGATTGTTTAGGTTTTGGCAAGGAAATATTTAATTTTGGAGAATGCAAACCATATTTATTTGATTTAGGTGGAGGTGTTTGTTCAGTAGATGTTCCAAAGGGTATCTTTGATAGGGTTGTAGATCGATAGGATTTGGTTGTTGGGATAGAAGGATTAAGTAAAGAGTATTGGGATAGACCAGTGATGTGGCCATGGGCAAGGATATATGTAAAGATTTCAAGGTAGAGATAGGTGGATTTGTTGATATGATAGATATAGGGGTAGGTGGGATAGATAAGGATGTAGGCATATTTGGAGATGTGGGTGATGTGATAACCGATGGAGTAGACATTATGGGTAATGCAACAAATGCAGGAGTATTTTTGGGTGTAGAAGTAGGTGGGACTAGTTGTTTCATAAATGTTTTGAGGGGTAAGAATGATATGTTTGCTAATGGGGTTGATGTCGAGGTGGGGTTGTAAAGGTACATGTAGTAGAACTAATTTTAGTTGGGATGGTTGTTAATAACATAGGTGTAGTAATAGGTGTAGTTTGATGAAGATGTGGGTGAAGGAATAGGTGTGAGAGATGTAGGGATATGTGTGGATATCAGTGGGGCTGAAATAGGTGCTAAGGATGAATCTAATGTGGTAGATTGGGGTATGATCGAAGTGGATAAAGTAGATGTTATAGTCAAATTTGATGCAAATGTGATAAAGGTAGAAGAAGGTGTATGTTCAAGACAATTAGTAAAACTCAACATAGGTGTGTTAGCTTTTGAATAAGGAGTGGGAATAATACCGAGGGTGAGAACATGCGGATTTTTGACGAGATAAGATCTGGATTGATGGTGTGAATAATATAAGCATTTGATAGTTGAGATGTAAAGGGTGTGGCTTGATTTTTTGGTCATTGATTAGGTAAAGTTTGAGTAGTGGAGCTATCAATCTGGATATCCCCTTGATTTATAATTTTTTGACACGATCTTTGAAAGAATGGAATTTCTCAATGTCATGACCTTTGACTCGATGATATTTACAATAGTGGGATTTGTGATACCAAATAGGCTTGGCATGTGAGTTGTCCGTGGGTCATATGGGAGGAAATTGGATGGAATTTACGGACATCAAAATTTCAAATACAGAGCTATAGGATTATCCAGAGGGGGTATAGTGGAATGTCACTTGAGGGACTTTTTGTTGAGGCCATGTGCCGAGATATAGATGTAGATGAGGGTTTAATGACCATAGTGTTGGCCACAACCTTAAATTTTTGTTATGCGTGAATGGTTTAGTAGATTCGATTTTAGGTTTAATTGAAGTTAGTTTAAGATGACCCTACTTAATGACATGAGTTTTGATTTTGAAAGCCATTGTGAAAGATTTTTCAAAGGTTAATAATGATTAGATTTTCAAAGTAGATGATATATGTTGTGTACATGAATGTGATAAGATTTCGATGAGTTCGGCTTTGTGGAAGAGTGAAGGACAGTTGGTTTATAACACCACGCCATTGTGCGACAAAGTTGGCGATGGGCTCATCTTCAAACTGTCAAATGGTGTATAGGTTAGTGATAGTGGTTTTGCATGTGATATTGATAGAAAAGTGTTCTAAGAAAAAATGTGTAAGTTGTGTGAAAGATAATATTGAATGTTGTGGGATATTGTTGTACCACCCAATGTAGGACAAGACAGACATGCGTAAAGTGTGAAGAAGTAGATCGTGACCATGCGTAATAAGACAACATGTGTGTTTAAATGTGAGGAGATACTATTGGGGATCTTCTGTGTTGTTGAAATTAATAAACTCAGGAAGTTTCCAATGAGGGTAGGGTTTGATTGGAACCGATGGATGAATTGGTTTGTTACATTTTTTTCATAGGATAATGTATCCTTGGGTGCTAAGGTAATGGTTTCTAAATTGGCCAATCGATTCATCAAAGCGTGAATAGGATCATTTGACGCGATGTTAGGTTGAGATTGGATTGGTTGTGTGGTTTGAAAAGTAGTTTTATGAGCACTAATTTGTGGATAAGGTTGTGGATATGTAAGTGTTGGGTGAATCGTTTGATAAGGTGGTTGATAAACTTACGGGTGTGCAGGTGTGTGGGGAATCGTTTGGTAAGGATTAACATGTGTCATGGGTTGAGATTGTTGCATAGGATGACTTTAAACAATAGGGACATTATGTGTTCATTCAAATGCGGTAGGTTGTTCGGTAAATGATAAGTGGCGATATGTGTGTTGATAGGTTTAGATGGTTGGAAAATACGATGGGTATGAATATAAGTGTGAAGAGGTTAAGATATTTGGAAGACGAGCATATACGTAGCAAATGAAATAGAATTGTCAAAATTGGGTTTGGGTGGAATGTAATCCACTAATTTATGCGATTGGGAGGATTGATAGATTATAGGGTATTTTCAAAATACCAAAATCATATATGTGGTTAGGAGGAGGCCTAAGTATCTCTAGAGGAGCGGGAGATGGTGATCCTATTGATTTAGGAAGATTGGCTTGGTGAGGGATATGATGATTAGTTTTAAGATAGGGATGTGTTAGTGTAGAATCACAACACCCCCAAATTGCTTGGGTGTGAAGTGGGGCATTCGGTGTGATTGCACAACATGGATCATCTCTCAAGGTGTGGGACCTTACGAGTTGAGAGAGCTCTCCGGATTGAGGCCAGTTCCTATCCCTTTGTTTAGGTGTACACAAAAAATTGCAAAGGATCTATTCTAAGTCTATTCTATCTACCAAGGAGATAGGGTTAGAGAGATGCAAGAAAATAAACCTAAGCTAATGAGGTGATACACCAAAGGAATGTTAGACACTCGTTTTATAGTTTAACACAGACCACAGGAATGTAATACAAACAACATGCACAGATGACCAAATCACAATAAGAGATCAGGGAGACAATAACAAATACATGAGAGGGTTGAGAAACATCCACAGACATATATATTATTATTGAGGAGTTGATACAATATACTGCATTAGCCAAGAGGGAAAACTTGCATTATAACCCGAAGGAGAGGTTAGAAAAGCTCCACAACTCCTTCTGTGAACAAAATAAGAAGGGAGGGCACAAAACAAAAATGTTCAATTGTTTACAATGAGCCCTAACCCTACTTTTAATGATTCATCCTAGAGAGAAGAAGGAGAGAGAAGTGGGAAGACCAGTTCAAATCTCAACCACTATCATCAATTCCTCCTACAAAAATCCACCCCAAATCTGTCTTAACTGCATCAATTACTAGTTTGGAACCTTGAAGGAGGAGAAAATGACATATTCGATCTATTCCGATCAGGTTGTTGGGGAAAATAGATTGTATTAATGGCACGAAAAACATTTCTTCATTTTTCCCCACCTAACCTCTCCAAACTTAAATTTTCAGATCTCCATGGCGTAGATGAGGCCAAGATATTTCCAACGGTGCCAGATTTGCTGGATTTCGAGCCCCGAGTCAAAAGAAATACCCATTTCAAATTTGAATTGGGTCCGTACAAAATAATGGGAAAACCAGTTCAAAAACGGGCCCCCTTTTGAAACTAGACATGTGGAAGGCTTGCGCATGTCTGAGGTTAGCCTCTGTATTTTGCTTTTGGAGAGGTGTGGGGCTGATACATGGCTTCTACCACAGCTTTCTCCATCTCTTCATATTTTTGGCTAACCGGGGACACGCTATGGCCTCGCGCTTGTTTGGACACCTTCCTTTAATTTTTCTCTTGAATTATCATTGTTTGGACACTTGGCACCCTCCGCTAGCCTGTCTCAATGCATTAACTATTCAACCTGACCCTATCCCTTTTTTGAAACTAGATGTGTGGAGGCTCCGCGCTTAATTAAAAACCCACTCAGGATTTTTCCTTTGAAGGAGCGTCGGGTCGACATGTGTAATCCTCTGTAGGATCTTGGAATTTTCAATGACCTCTCTTACTTTTTCGGACCCTAGACAATGTGGCGAGCCCACGCTCATTTGGGTCTCCACTTTTGGATTAACTTTTGGGGATGCGCCAAGTTGATGTGTGGCGGCTTCCACTAGCACTTCTATACTTAGTCTTTTTGAGGCCCTCCTATCCGCCTTCGACTTTTAGTTGTTGACTCGCCCCTACTTCGGACCTGGGACACGTGGGGCCTTGTTCTTGTTCAAGTCTCCCTTTTTGGATTCAACTTTGGAGATGTGTCACTTGGACACTTGGCAGCATCCGCTGTCTCCTCCATACTTAGTCAATTTTGGACTCGTTCTGAACCATTTTAGAGCCCGAAGACTTCGAACCTTCGTTGTTCCTTCTCTTTTGAGCCTCTAGATTCTTTGACATTGTCTCCTCCTTCTCTAACTCTGCTATTCTATTTCCAAGCCCATTTGAAATTTGTTTAATGGATTTAAGGCACGGATTTGCTCGACAGAGCCATTTCTTGAATTTCTTCTTGACTTTGGTCATTTGATCTTTCACAGGCCCCACCACTCCATTATAGAGTCTATTTGCAGAATTTGAACATGATTTCTATGGTTCGTTGCTCAGTGCGAAGGTCGTGGGCTGATCAATATTTTGTCGAGCAAAAAAATAGTTATAACAATTTGGTGACTCGCAGGGGTATCTTCCGCTAGATGAGAGGACTAGTTACCTTGAAGCATCCATTGGGTATGGAGTTAAGAATGATGGTCTGACATCGATCCCGCCTCCGATCCGTGAGCTCGATCATTTGCACTCTCAATTTTCATAAGAAATCTCAAAAAAACGGTTTTTGAGAGTAGAAAATTGTCTTGACCCGAGCTTTCATTTGTACTGAATGGACAGTTGCAAAGACGGCTCTTTAGTTGCTCTACATTTATTTTATTTTGAAGATAGAAAATATTATAGGAAAGTATGAGTTTCCCCATTGTGAATGGTGAAAGGGATAACACATCCAATTGGAGGCATGTTACATTGTGTAACGACGTAACTCTGTAGCATAAAAGAACATGTGCCACATCACTTAGGAAACAACAACTACACTACAACAAAACAACGTGCATACGCACTTAGGGAAATTTAAATCCTATGCTAATATTTGAAGGGGTTGAAACCTCCCATTCAGTAACAATGTTTGAGATGGATCCCATTTATTGGGATCTACAATTCTTCGCCATCGAATTTAGCCAGCTGAAAGGCATTGCTACTCTTGCACTCTATGATCATGTAAGGGCCACTCTAGATAGCATCAAATTTGGAGTGTTTTCCTGGCTTTTGCCGATCTGCATCCCACTTTAGGACTAAGTCTCCTTCTTGAAAGGTCCTTATCCTTTCCTTCTTATCAAAACTCTTTTTTATTAATTCCTGATCCTTTTCCATGACATGTATTGCATGCTCTCTTACCTCTCCTACCTCCATCAGCTCTATATACTTGATTACCATGGGTTCAAACTCAACTAGCTCTAATTGTTTCATGAGTTCCAAAGCAGGAAACTCCAATGAGATGGGAAATACTTCCTCCTTTTTATATACAAGTTTGTAAGGTGAGCTACCTATGGACCTCTTTGATGTGATCCTATCGGTCCATAGAGGTGATTTGCGCCTTGTATGCCAAGTCATATGATTTTCATCCTGAGTCCTTCGATAATCGTTAATATGTTCTTATTTGTGGACTCATCTTGGCCATTACCCTGAGGGTAATAATTTGATGAGGTGTTGAGATACACACCATTCTTAACGCCCATTTAGTGATCCTGTACTCAAGGAATGCCAATGCATTTTTTGATATAATAGTGGCAGGACTCCAAACTTGGTGGCTATTCCTTCCTAAAAATTGAAGATGTTGGATTCATTTGCTTCTTCCAAAGTGCCACTGCTTTGGTCCACTTGGTGAAATAATTTATGGCTATAAGTATCCACTTGTGGCCTTGGCTTGAATTTGAGTTAATTAACCCAATGAAGTCTAGCCCCTATCGCATGAATGGCTGATTCACTAAAATGGGATGAAGGGGAGGGTTGCTAGCTTCTCCTTTCCTATGAAGAATGCACATTTTTACACTTTTAACCCATGAGTAGCAATCCCTGAATATTGTAGGGCAATAATAACCATCCTTCATGATCTTGAGAGTCAGTTGCTCTAGGGGAAAAGTGACCTCCTACTTCTCCATCATGGAATTCATGAAACTCTCTCTCAATTTGGCATGTCTCAATGCATCTTAATAGAATACCATTGATATCCTTCTTAAACAAGACACCACCAACAAGCACATATGGAATAACTTGTAGGATGAAGTATCTTCTCTTTTCCTTATTCCATTGTAGAGTAGAGGACATGAGACCTATTTGAAGGTAATGCACTCAAGCTTGAGTCCAACATAGGAAACGTGCATCATTAGCTGATTGTTCTTGATCACTCTATAGAAATAGGACAGCCTCCTTTTCATCCATTGACTCATCCTTTTGCCTAGAGGTGATCTATTCACACTTTCCTTTTCCTTTAGCTAGTTTGTTCACCTTGATCTCAATGTCATATTCCATTACTCGGGTGATCCAACCTACCCTCTTCTCATTCAAATCCTTATTTAAAAGGAATTCCTTAACACCAAAGCATGAGATACTAGCAATTGAATCTTGTTATTTGAGACCAAGTGTCTAAACTTCTTTAAGCTCCTAATAACAACAAGGACCCATTTTTCAATGAAAGAGTATTTTACCTCGTAGCCCTCCAGGTGCTCTAGTTGAAAAAGATCCGGGTTTCTCTTAACCTTCGTTGTTCTTATTTGGACCAAGATGGCTAAGATGGTATCGACCCTCCAAAAGCATATAGCATGAAGTCTTTAGAAAATTATGGGTGAATAAGAGTTGGAGTATGTGATATTACGACCTTAATGGCCATAAAAATATTTTTTCCCTCTCGCTATCCATTTAAATGCAAGACTCTTATTTAACATCGTTTTTAAGGCTTCACATGAGTAGTAAAGTCAGTGTAAACATGCGAACAAAGTTTATCCTCCCAAGAAGATTTGGAGAGACCTTTTATGTTGTGGCAATGGAAGGGTCTGGATGGATTCAACTCTTTCATGATCAATTTTCAATCCCTTCCTTGAGACAATGTGGCCCAAGAAATTCCCTTCATGAGCCAGAACACACAATTTTCTCGGGGTGTAATGACACCCCGAACCTCCTACATCTTTGGAATACTTGTCTAAGGTGAAATAGATGATATAAAGCATTCTTGGACAAAAAAAGTGATATCATCAAGATATATCAGGACTACGTTGTTAATTAAGCTTTGAATGCCATGTCTATTGCTCTCTTAAATGTTGCTCCAACATTTGATAGTCCAAACGACATCTTCTTATAAGCATAGGTTCCCCATTTAGTCGTGAAGGTTGTCTTGAATTGATATTCCTCTTTCACCATTATCTAGTTATAACCTGAGTATCCATCCAATAATGAGAACCTCTCATAACCAACTACAACCTCTAGGATTTGTTCCATTGATGGGAGTGGGTAGTGATCCTTAAGTGATGCTCTATTTAGATCACGAAAGTCCACATACATCCCGATTTCTCCATTTTTATTCCTCACACGATCCAAGTTAGCAACCCAACTCAAATGCTTGATGGGAAATATGATGTTGGCCTCAATTAATTTGTTTAATTCTTTCCTCATGAGAGGCTCAATGTGGGATTTATTGGCCTTTGTTTTTTTCTGAAAGGCTTGGCTCTGGATCCATCTCGATGCTATGTTGTGCTAGCTTTGGGTTGAAACCTTTTAAATCTTTATAATTCTAGGAAAAGACATCGATAACTCTTAACAGAGTTGGAAAAATTCATATTTTTCTTATTGAGTGCTTACTCTACCAATCTGTAATGTTTTGCCATCTTCCATGAAAATAGGTTCGAATCTTCACCCTTTACTTGAATATTTTCCTTTTCTTTTCAAAATTGGTCATTTGGATTGAATATTTATTCCAAACCGACAAGATGCTTGGGTATTTTGTTGGTCCTGAGTGTACCACTTGATCGCTATACTACTACTCCAATCTGCCTTGATTCCCTGGAAGACAACTCATCTTCCTCTTGTAGAAAGTTGATAATTTGATGGTCATTTTCAAAAACTTTACAACTTGTGTTGTTCTCGGGAGAGCTGGCCTTATAAGAAACTTGATATGGGGTTGATGCTTATCATTCTTGATACTCTCCACAACATCAAATTACGCCCCAACCGCTACCAAACTTTCTCGCTATTTCATTTCTCTTCTTGGGGATGGAGTTGATGTTGAATTCCTCAAAATTCTTAATGAGGTCACATACCCAATTCTTGTAACTCTTTAATAGATTTTTCTTGACAAAATTTTGTCCTCTAACTTGATTAACAACTATTTCACTATCACCAAACACTTGTAAATTTTTGATTCCTCATTTCCTTGCCTAATGCAATCCATGAACCAAAGCCTCATATTATGTTGTCTTGTTTGAAAAGACAAATTGGAAATGTAAATTTGAGTAGTATTTCATACCTTGGGGTGACACAATCATAGCTCCTCATCCAGATCCTTGCCTACTTCTCGAGCCATCAAAGAACAATTTCCATACTTCATTATCATATTTATGTTTTGTCTTAATGATGTCGGGGAAGAGGATGATTCTCTTCATGCAAATAGTAGACTCTAGCTCAAATTCTTCCATCTCCTTATAGGGGTCAAAATCATGTTTTTTTTTCACCCATTCATTGAGATTCAAGTCCTGGGATACACCTCACCTTGGTATTTTCTTCACAAGTGCTTAGGAAGTCCTCCCGATCAAAGGTGAACAATTGGAATTGATCGGGTTGGGTACATAAGACTCAATATGGTAATCTATTATGGGCTTAGATCTGATTGTGGCCTTAGCTCCATACCTTGTTCTAAAAAACATATGCGACCAATCAATAGAAAAATAGCCTCTAATTTTGACAGTGAATTCCCTGGACAAACACAACGCAAAATATGGTGGCAAGTCTATGAATGATACATTCTGCAACACATCACATTGGGGTAAGCATGCAGTGTGAGGGTCAGATCTTTGATGACTCCAACAGTCATTGTTCTCCCATCCAATTACACCACCCCTTTGGAGATGACTTCGTATTGAAGACCCAATTGATTAGCTATTTATTTGGGCATTACAGAACTACTTTCTCCGAATCAATCATGCAATTATGTACCAATTTGTCCCCAATCATCAATGAAACATAGAATGGAGGAGGCTCCAGATTATTACCTTGTTGTCCTCCATAGTTTCCCTCAGGTTGAGTTGTATTGGCAAACACTCTCTCTTGTTGGCTAGGAGGATTATTTGAGCTTGACCAATTGGCCATGGTAGTATGCAAAAGATCCCTTTGTCCTAGAATGGCCAGTGAATCCCATGGTGAAATGTTCATATTTGACTTCTTCATTTTCTCAATGATATTAAATGAGCTATCCTTCGTTGTCCCTTTCTGGAACATTTTTCTCTTACACATCGGTTGTTACAACTAGTGCCTGAGTAGGCTTGGAAGATGGCTTGGGTGACGACTCGCATATTAGGAGTTACATTTTGAGCACCAATACCTTGTGGAGTAATGGAGGATTGAGGATTACCTGAGTTTGGTGATTTTACTTCTCCAATATTTCTCTTCTTGGAGTGTGTATTAGCAACTATACTTTGAGAAGGATCCTGATTCATTCCACAGAAGTCTTTAGCTTGTCAATTGACAAGCTTAGTTTCACTTGGAGATGCCTCTTCCGAGCTCGTTCTTTGGTGATTTTCTTCTTGGCTGGAATCTTGTGACACACCATTCTTTGTACCATCGGGGCCTAGTTTAGTGCACCATTGAAGCACATTGATTGATTGTGTGGTTGATTGCATGGGAAACACCAATCATATTCTTGTGTAATGTTGTTTTTTTGGAACCAATGCCATTGATGTTGAAGTTGTGTTTGGATCATATGACCGAAAGGTCTAGCATCTTCAAGTTTCCCTTGGTTTTGACTCTAATTTACACTGAGTTGGTGGTCTATTTTGCTAATACGTGGGTCTAACTTGATATTGATTCTGAGGCTAATATGGCCTAAAAATATTAGCTTGTTGCCTCTCGATAGTTACTAACTCATTCCCTAGGTCCTGAAGTTTTTTCATGACCTCTTGAAGTTATTTTGAGGTGCTAGAGGATGAGGTGGAGGCTTCGACTGAACTTTGATTCCTAGGATTCACTATAGGAGATAATGTGGGTATCTGGCTAGTGCTTGGGCTTCCTAACTCTAGGTATAGAGGCATGGGTGGCCTAGGAGCAAGTTTTCCGCATGAATTAAAAAATTATTAGCTCGTATGGAAATGCTATAAGTTGCAAGTAAGGTTGTGCCTCCCATTTAATGAATCATTAAATAAATATTATAATTTATAGCTCTAAGAAATTATAAGAAAGAACCTACTGTGGGCCTTACACCCACCGGGAGTCTGTCCTGAGTCCTTTGAAATATGAGGTTGAAATATTTCAACTACTCATTAGGAGATATTTTTATCGTTGTCGGTTGCTCCCACAAGGACAAGTTATCTTCCTTTTCTCCAAACTTTTCACAAAAAGCTCTGCACAAATGATCCCAATTTTGAATAGAGCTTGCTGATCGGCTCTGAACCATTGTGAATCTTTTCACTTGAGTGAAGAGGCTATCAACTTAACTGCAATTTCCATCTCAGTGATCTCATGGATTACACAGACATTTGCAATATCTTGAATGTGGTCACTAAGAGAAGTCTAGTTCTCTCCAGTGAAATATGGGATGCTCTTTAATGCTGCCATTGGGACTAGATTTTGTGCATTAAGAGCGAGTGGGATGCTTCCAGTGAAACTAACATAAGGATTTGGTTGTGCCATCCTGATTGGCCTGAGTACTCTTCTTGATTGAAAGAAAAACCTACAAGGAGGAGATGTTGATAAATCTTTGTTTGGTGGAGATGGAGACAAGCGCAAGTGCAAAAATTGTCCTCTTCTCTCGGCTCTTGACCTTGTTTGTATTCTTCTCATCAACTTGGCAAGTTTAGACTATGAAACCATTAGATTCTGTCCCTTTTGGAGTCGCCAAATGTGTAGTTTTAAAGCTTCTTAAAAGATAGAATCACAACAAGTGCACATAAATCTGATTGTAATAAGGATGGAGGCTTCTTGTCCCATTAGGCATGCCAAAACTGTTAGTATAGAATAAAAACACCCCCTAATGGCTTGGGTGTGAAGTGGGGCATTCGGTGTGATTCCACAACATGGAGAATCTCTCAAGGTGTGGGACCTTGTGAGTTGAGAGAGCTCTACGGATTGAGGCCAGGTTTCCTATCCCTCTATTCAGTGTACACAAACAAATTACAGAAGATCTATTCAAAGTCTATTCTATCTACCAAGGAGATAGAGTTAGAGAGATGCAAGAAAATAAACCTAAGATAACGAGGTGATGCACGAAAAAAATGTTAGACACTCATTTTGCAGTTTAACACGGGCCACAAGAATGTAATATAAACAACATGCATAGATGTCCAAATTGAAATAAGAGATCAGGGAGATAATAATGAATACATGAGAGGGTTGAGAAACATTCACACACACACACACACACATATTATTGCTCGGGAGTTGATACGATCTACCGCATTATCCAAGAGGAAAAAATTTCATTACAACCCAAAGGAGAGGTTAGAAAAGCTCCAAAAATCCTTCTATGAACAAAATAAGAAGGGAGGGCACAAAACAGAAATGTCCAACTTTTTACAATGAGCCTTGACCCTACTTTTATAGATTCAACACAAAGAGAAGAAGAGAGAGAAGCGAGAAAACCAGTTCAAAGCTCAACCACTATCATCAATGCGTCCTACCAAAAATCTGCCCCAAATTTGTCTTCTGTGCGCATCAATTCGGTTTGGAACCTCGAAGGAGGAGGAAACACGGATCCAATCAAATCCGATCAAGTTGTTGGGGAATATAGATCATGTATTAGTGGCACGAAGCCATTTCTTCATTTTTCCCCACATAACCTCTTCAAAATTAAATTTTCAAATCTCCATGGCATAGACGAGGCCGAGATCTTTCCAACGGTGCTATATTTGCTAGATTTCGAGCCCCAACTCGAAAGATATACCCATTTAAAATTTGAATCGGTCCGTACAAAATAGTGGGAAAACCGGTTTGGAAATGGGCCCCTTTTGAAACCGGACACATAGAGGGATTTCGCATGTCCGAGGGCAGCCTCTGTATTATTATTTTGGAGTGGCACAGGGCTGACACGTGGCTTATTCCATGGATTTCTCGTCCTCTTCATATTTTTAGCTAAGTCCTTTGCTCGGTGGGTTCATATATATGACCGAGGACACGCGATGCTTTGGCACTTGTTTAGACACATTTCCTTAATTCTGATCTTGAATTAGCACTATTTGGACAATTGGCACCCTCCACATGCCTATATCAATGCATTGACTATTCAACTTGACCCTATCCCTTTTTGAAACTAGACGCATGGAGGTTACGCGCTTACTTAAAAATCCACTCAAGATTTTTCCTTTGAAGGAGTGTCAGGTCAACACATGGAATCCTCCGCAGCACTTGGACTTTTAAATGTCCTCTCTTACTTTTTGGACCACGAACAATGTGGCAAGCCCGCGCTCATTTGGGTCTCCACTTTTAGATTAACTTTTGGAGATGCACCAAGCTGACGCGTGGCGGCTTCCGGTAGCACTTCTATACTTGGTCTTTTTGGAGGCCCACCTTGTCCACCTTTTGAATTTTAGCTATTGACTTTGCGGCTACTTTGGTCCCTGGAACATGTGGGGGCATGGCACTTTTTCAAGTCTTCCTTTTTGGATTTAACTTTGGAGATGTGTCGCTTGGACACTTGGTAGCATTTGTTGTCTCCTCCATACTTAGTAAATTTTGAACTCGTTCTAAAGCTGTTTGAGTTCCCGAAGACTTCAAACCTTCTTTGTTCCTTCTCTTTTGAGCCTCTAGCTTCTTTGACACTATCTCCTCCTTCCCCAACTCTGTTATTCCATTTACAAGCCCATTTGAATTTTTTTTAATGGATTTAAGGCATGGATTTTCTTGACAGATCCATTTCTTGAATTTCTACTTGCACGTGTCGTTTGATCTTTTGCAAGCCCGACCACTCCATTGTAGAGTCCCTCTGTAACCTATTTGCAGGATTTGAATGTGATTTATTTGGTTCATTCTATGCGGGTTTGTGGCTAATCAATATTTTGTTGGGGGAAAAAATAGTGATAACAAGATGATCTTGAATGGCATGGTTCTTAGGAAGCGAGACCATAGCTATAGGGGGCTAGGTGACTGACGATGGGGTTTCTAGTTTAGAATCTTGTTGGGAGAGATCATTAGGAGAAGTAATTTTATTAGGTGGAGGACAATGTTATTTATTCCAATTTGAGAGAGAGTGATCATAGGTGTGAAATAGAGATACATTTGTTTATGTAATTTGTTGATAAACAAATCAAGCAACATGTTATTTATCATCACGTTTAATTACGAGATGCGAAAATAAAAATGGATAACAAGGTTCCTAAGGAACAAAATTCTAATGATGGTTTTAGGTAGTTTTGGCTTGGGAGATGTCTAAAATGGTTTCCTGTTGGGTGTTCAAATCCCAATCAGCGAATGAGTTGAAAGGAATGCTTTGATGTGTTGATTGTGTTTGTGAGATTTCAGCTTGTGTGTGATAAAATATGTGATGTAGAGAGTTAAACCCCTATTTAAGCTATATGAGTAGGCAGGATGCATGAGGTTCATTTTTAGGCCAAGGCTGAAATATGAAGTTCGATTCAGAAAATCACCCAAGAAAGAAAAATCACCATGCAAAAAAGAGAAAATAGGGAAAACTGAAGAATACATGTATATCACTTTTCCTTTTTATTTGACAACAAGTTGAGGCAAACAAAGAGTATGCTTCAAACAATCAAGCGACAAGTTGCAAAGTGATGTGTTGTAAAGTGATATACGATATCATAAAATGACAAAAGATGATAAAGAAGCACTGATCATGATGAGTAGTATTACTAACGATCTCGGTGAGATGTAGTTGGGTTGTGTAAACATTATAAAATTATGTCTTTGACAGAAAAATGAGGTAGGCACAGCCCCGGAGTGGTCTCGTGTAAAAGAAAAGAGAATAATCAAATAATATGATTATGAACATACGATAAATCCAATTAATAAATTATACTCCAATCTTCAAATGGGATGATATGAAACAAGCTAAGAAAGATAACGCTAAATAATAAATTAAAATAAAACAACATGCGTTAAAGGAAATGAAATATATATATATATATATATATATATATATATATATATATATTTATATATATATAAGGCGACAAAATTGAAAGATGTATAAAAAACAATCCTAATAATGGACAATAATATGTAGATTAATATAAATATAATGAAAAGCTAGACCAACTTATGGACTAGAATAAATGAGGTACTATAGACTCACATAAGTCCTATAAAGGAAATAGACTAAAGGGAGATTATAATGGACCAAATAAACAATATGGACTATTCGAGATAAATGGATTATTATAGACAAAATAGATGATGTAGAAATTGAAACTTATAAATAATGTAGTGGTAAAATTTAATCAATTTGGTGGGTGAATTAATCAATTGACTTAGATTTTAAAAGTTGGCAATTGGGCGTTAGCTTGTAGTTGAAATGGGGATGATTAGCCAATGTGAAAGGGAATAGGTCGGTGGGATGTGGTGACCACGTTAGCTTAGTGAGAGGATTTGGGTGAAGTTGAGTGGATAGGAGTGAGAGGCGGATAATGTGGGAAGCATGGAGCCGAGTGGGATGGCCTAGTGGGAGAAGGGGATGACAAAGCCAAGTGGAGGGCATATATATGAGCTCGAGGAAGGTTGGTATAGCTCGGTGGGCAATGCGAGAAGACTATTGTGAGTGCGGTGAGTCACATGGAGGGAATATAGGACAGAGTTGGGTGGAAGATGGGAACGGTCGTCTTTGGGAGATGAGTGAGTGGGAGAAAGCCGAGTTTGGTAAGGAATAAGAACCAAGGATCAGGATCGAGTTGTGGACGCAGGGGGTAAGGAAGGTAAGAGCTCGTAGGGATGAAGGGGAGTTAAAAATGGATATGGTAGCTCGGTGGTGAGGGAAGAGAGATTAGAGGCCATAGGGATTGGAAGAGTTGTGCGTGAAGGGAGTTGAGTGACGTGTTGGGTGTGGGAAGATTTGGAAAAGAGGAGGGCTCGGTGATCGAGAGGTAAGTGAGTTAGTCATAGAGGTGATTTAGATTGAAAGGCGGGTAGGGAAGTGAGCAGAGAGGTGAGGTAAATGGGTAGAGTAGTTGGTCGAGAATGGGAATGAAGGGATGGAGTTGGTCAAGAGGTATGAAGGAGTTTCAGGAATTTTCGACAATGTATATGAGGTGAGGTGGACAACATGGACAAGTTGGCTAAGCTTAGGGAATTAGTGGCTAAGTAGGGTGGGATAGTTTATGGTAATAAAAATATATTATTTTTTTAGGTTTATTATTATTTATTTACTTAATATTATTATTATTATTATTATTAATGATAAAAAAATATAATCGATATCTAACTATGAATGATCAAATAACAAGCTCATTAAAATCCGAAGCACTTACCTCCAAGATGACCTAAACCACTAAATGTAAATATGACACCACGCGAGAGGGAGATAATACTAAACCTTGTAAACAAGCGAGTTGAAAAAATGAAATATTTGCAAGAGTTATCTAAACCGACAAGAATGGTGAATAACAGTTATACTTATGACACCTACGCAAGATGAGTTAAGGAACAAAACAATGACCAGAACTTGGATCTAGTCCCACCGGGCGTGGCAAATGTTGATTGAAAGTTTTAGCTTCTTGTTCACATTAGTGTACGAGAAATCAATAAACATAAAACAACATCGAATATGCAAGGGCTTAGTACCTTGGACATGGTGATGACTGATATGGGAACCTAGTAGATGGTGAGTTCCTCATTGTGATCTCCGTAAGCTTGCAAATCAAATACACTAAAGGAAACTACTTAGATATATTATGCAGGGGCTACCCGAAAATGTGGATCCAAGAAGTGTTAACTTCCTCGTTGGATTTCAACCCCCATGTGATAAAGAATAATGATAAAATGCAAGATAAATAGATAAATGCAAGCTCATGAACAAAGGAACATGACATTTCTTGTATGTAGATGGTGTTGCTGATTTGATCCAAATACAACATGCAACATGAACTATATTAAGTGAACAATGAAATCATGAACAAAGTATTGTGGGGATTCCAGTGTCATTACAATGACATTATTATGATATGATAAACAAAAGCTTAAAATTCAAAACAACATTTTTCCAATTTTTCCAACCTCTCCTAAACACTTCAATATAAAGAGATTGTTTTCATACCCCCTTCTTCCTCCCTCTGGTCCCTTATTTATAACTTGGAGGTGAGGTAAGATTGGGGTTAATGAGTAACTGGGGTTTGATAAATTAACTCGAGTTAAGATACATGATGTCATCACGTGGGGCCCATGGTTTGAATTTATTAGGTGGAGTGGGGAACATGATTTGAATGGGTAGGTGAGATAATTGATTCCATTTTTGAATTTAGGAGTGGAGTTCTTGATGGGTATATTATTACCTATGAATTGAATAAATTTGAGATATGTGAGATAATACCAAATTCTAGTTATCAAATGGATCCACATGGAGGCCATTTGTTAATTAATTAATCAAGGATGAGTAAATACATGGAATTTACTCAATTTAAGAAAAATAAAATCGAGTGGGAAAGTTTCATGAAGAAGAATGTGGGATGAACAAGAGTAGTTACACTAAAAACTGGTGTCTACATGATCCTCAAACCATTCTTCACATTTCACGCTCTATGCTTCATAATTGAATATTTTTAGCATATACATCTTTAAAACCATTTCCCGATGACGGATTGTTGTTCTATGGTTCATTCTTGACTATCGAGGGATATTTTATAAATTAACCTTATCTCAATCATACACATACATCTTCTAAGGGGGAATGTTTCCCTATTACATTCACATCTTGGATATCATTTCATTTCATTCATACACAACATGTTGCATATCTTGGTTAAAAAAATTCTTGCCTACTTATATTCACATATACACTTTGATTACTATTCTAGTGAGATATTTGGTATGCCATTATCTTTCCTATATACACATACAAGTTCACTTGTTCTCTAGTTTTGATGCATTATTTTTACAAAGCTTTACGCACAAAGATTGATTCTTGGCAATGTACCACTTACCGATCGACTAAAGCTCCTAGGGTAATCTACCTTGCAACATATCACGGTGTAATTATTCCATTACATTATACTTTCTATTTTAACTATCATTATACTTATTCCATGTATCTATAAAATCTTTGACATACTTTATATCTTTCTAACATGCTAATGGGTGCTTCATGTGCAATATTTTCTTTACACAAAATATTTTCTACCATGGTTGTCGATATTTTTATTGATAGTATTTACCATTGTTTTCTATTGTATACCATTGTTTTTGGACTTTTCCCTATGTCTTGTATGTTAATCTCTTGTATGCTTTTGGTAACTTTCGCCTTGATTGTATCGTAACATTTTGAGTGATGTCCCATGTTTCATGACCTAATTTTCATTATCTACATTTTCTTCTTACTTTCTAGATTACAGTTTGTCATTTATATACATGTATTTCTTATTTACAATAACAAATTTTCCTAGCCACTTTTTTTCAAGTGCCTTGATTTCTACCAAGTACATCCCCTCCCCTACAGGTATCGCAGTTTTTATCACAATTTCCCGCACAACCATGATCCATGATTCTATAACCTTGAGATCATTGATGACTAATAAGATGTAAGAAAAATCCTTTTGACACGAGAGATAAGGAAATGAAAGAGATATTCAATGGAATTTCATTCATATCATGATCAAACATTGCCTATGAGATGAAGTGAAATGTCCTTAGGACTAAAATGTACTATGAGAATAAAATTAGAAATCGAGAGAGCTTTCTGTCTACCCGAGCCACAAATATACTATCAACCCTTTTAAAAAAATTCTTTTACCTTATCACTATGTAACATTAACAGAATTTCATACACAAAACTCAAAACCAAACATAGGTTATACTATAGAAATTATGGAATAATTTTTTTGTTAAAAGATGAATGCAACGTTTAGCTAAACCCTTAGTTAATAACCGATCAACACAAAATTAAATAAATAATAATGTTAAATAAAAGAATTGATTAATTCTATGGTTGGGTTTAAAATATTTCATTCGATTAATCTTAAATTAATTTAATACCTAGGTTCCTAAGATCATGCAATACTTTAATAATAAAATTCCAAGTCTAAACAACCCTTCCATTTACACAAGGATAATTATTTAGTTCTCTATTGTAAAAGTAATCTAAACTAATAAGGGGAAAGTTTATTTAATTTAATTCAAAGATAAAAGGAAATAACTTAATTACTTTCAAAACACACTAGTGGCCCCATTCAAAAAGGGGACCCATGTGATCAAATGATCACCTCACCTACCCCCACCTAACTTTTGTAGGAGACATTTTGGGCCATTGGATGAAGGAATTCAGAACAACCTAAAAATCCTTAAGGAATGATTTTATTCTTTTCTTTTGCTCATTCCTCTCATTTTCGTTTTGCAGGTTAAGGGAAGATGGAAGAGGAGGAAGTTATGAGAGAGGAAGGAAAAGCTTGGGATGGATACACACATTCGACAATATTATTCATTTGATTTTGTTATCTTTCCAACTCTATCATTTTATTGCAAACATGATTTAAAACAATACCCATTTTGGGTGTTTAACATTTTCCCAAAATATTCATTTTCTATCTATCTAAAGTTACATTTCTTCTCTTTTCTTATATAAGTAGATATACACAAAGTGAAATTTTCTTTTATATATACAAGTATATTTTTAATATATATATATATATATATATATAATTTTAAAAAGATTAAAAAATATGTGACCATGACCTCATTAAAAATCTTCACACGATCTCGTAAAGGAACTAAAGCAAAAAAATGGCTAAACCAAATCAGTAAGTTTTAATGGTTTGGTGGGGCTCGGCTCCCGCCCATGCTGTTTGTTTTAATAAAATATATTGGGTTTTGGGAGGGGCACCACTCCCACCCCAGCCGCCTCCCCAACCCACTTCCCAAAATTTAATACTAACCCGAACCAAACATACAACATGACGCCTCACACCAAAACACTCACCCATTTGTTGATGGCATTATTTTACATACATACATACATATATATATATATATATATATATATATATATATTTAAAGTAGTAAAATTTTATATTATATAAAATATAATCCCGCCACTATTTTTGTCTATCATATATTATTTATTTATTTATTTATAATTAAAAGTGTATAATATAGGATATCCATACAAATTTAATAATAAATCCATTTTAATATTTGGCTTAATTTTAATATATATACAAAATAAAAATATTCAATAACATATAATGCAAATCTTAATACAATGATATATATCCTTTTCTTTGTGTATTACAAGATCAAAGTTTATAGGGTAGTAAACACAACTAAAGAAGTTTTGAAACTCTCTTCATAGTGTCTTAAAGATAACCTTAGGAAACAAAATTAATTAGAGATTTCATTCACTATACTATAGCTAAAGAGGAGATAATTCTTCTTAGTAAGGTTTATCAACTACTTCTTTTTCCTAAATGCTACAAAATGTAACTAATTCATTTCTTTCATAAAATATAAAACAAAATTATTTTTAACAACAATATATTTTAATAAACTTCACAATATTTTTAGAGATGGAAATATATCATATTAAAAAAAGAAACTTCTTAAATTAAAAAGAAGGCATATCCATTCCAACATGTTCAAGCTTTCTACTTTTCAAGAAATGTAGTAAATTGGTAATCCCCTTTTCACAATATTAATACATTTTAAAGGCACATTTCTCACACAACACTCTATGAAGAGTTCACAAGATAAAAAGATTTCCAAATATAACAAATTTTCTCCCAAGTTTACAATTTTCAATCATCCACTCAAGTGGGAAGTATAAATATGAATAAATTACAACAAGGATTTCAATAAAGCCAATTTTATAACTCTCCAATAAGTATGTCTTCATCACAAAGGTGGCGATAACTCTAGCTCTCTTCAATTTCACGAAGGGATCAAAAAATAAGGAAGGGGGAGTAGGCAACGCTCTCCACCCAACCTTAAATAAATTAAGGGGAGAATCCATCCCCTTAATGGCCCATGAGCCCTAACCAAGGATCCATGAGGATCATTGAACAACAATGACAACTTGGAGAAAGTGGCTTCACAACAAACACATACAAGGCATTCAACTCAAG
This sequence comes from Taxus wallichiana var. yunnanensis, assembly GCA_018340775.1. Classification (NCBI taxonomy): domain Eukaryota; kingdom Viridiplantae; phylum Streptophyta; class Pinopsida; order Cupressales; family Taxaceae; genus Taxus; species Taxus wallichiana. The sequence continues at coordinate 727,747,660 of CM031243.1, read as the reverse complement.
CATAACAACATAATCCACAAGATTACATTTACAACAACACAAAAGTTTAATTTGAAAGAGGTCAAATAACTCTTGGCTCAAAAAAATTCAGGAGTTTTATTTTCTAAGTTGAATTATAAAGTAGATTAATTGTGAACGATTTCCTTTGATTTCAAAAAAATTAAGTATATAATTATGAAGGGAGTTCTAGCAATTGGTTTTTGAGACACTTTTTTATTTTTATTTCTTCGTAAGATGTATTTTTTTTTTTCAAATTCAAATTTTGTACAAATATTTTGATTTTAATGCAATTTCATCCCCCTTTTTTGTTATCATTTAAAAATTGTACTTCAATAATTAACTTTACAACATATTTTACCCCATTATAAGAAAAGGCAGAGGATGCATTGACATATGATGGATTACATGCCGTCCATGTGACAAGGGAGATTTTTCAGTCACTATGTCTACGTGAATGCACTCCAACATTGGTTTCAACCTTTATTAATTACACAATTGACTGCTTGGTATCCATAATGTACTTTTCCTTTACTCACAACTGGGTGGAGTTTTATAATTGATTTTTATTGAATGCCTACAATGTTAAAAGGGATGTGGTTAAATGATTTTGATATTTTTAAATTTAGGTTTTTAGTTTAACATTTTTCTACCTAGAGGTTCTTTTTGGGATCACAAATTGACAATATCAATCTATTTTTGTGTACGTGATGGGGAGGGATAATTCGAATGGCTTGGATTGAATAGTTATCATTTTCATTGGATACATCATTCAAAGTTGCAACAAGCGGTTGAAGAATTGAAATTGTGTTGATTTAGTATTTGAGAGGAAAAAGAGGGTAAAATGTTCTTTGTATAGTGTGTGCAAAGGTTAATTTTGGTGGTCATTCTATAAGAGAGGGTCAAATCCCTTGTCCAATTGTTTAATATGTCTCATAAGTAAAATGAATGGTACATTTTTTTGTATTATATTGCAAAAAAATCATTTGAAAAATAGTAGATGCCTAATTTTTATAGTGACGAGATGTGCCTCTTATGAATGAGGTGTTCCCACTACAAGATATCGATGGTAGTTACAAGGGTGCATTGAAGTATGACATAATTAGATGTTTTGACATTGTATTATTTTCTCTTAACTGGAGTAGTCTATGTTACATGGCTCATGCATCCTACATTGTGCTGGAACACTATTTTTCATCACATGTTATTCCACACCACTGGCAGACGTTAGTCTAGCGAGAGATTTGAATTTGAGAACAACACTTACAACTCATTATATAATTTTTCATCATATGTAATTATAGACTAGTTGGAAACATTATTTCTAGCTACCTAGCCAGACAAGAAAAGAGTTGGATCCACTTTCACAAACATCTTTAATTGAAGAAAATCTTGTGAGTCAATTTGTTTCTAGCCGTATTGGAACTCATTAGACAAAAATGCAACAAATAAAAATCTAGCGTGGATGAGGAAAAAGATAAATTGGCCTTTACAATTCATGGGGTATTCCAACATGATCATGTCGAAGGATTACAATGAATGTAATTGCAAAAACTAAGGGAAATCCCATCAACGGTATGCATTGTATGTAAAATGATTACTATGTGCTATAGTTGAGGATATTGTGCAACTTAATATAAGATATTTGATAGTTTTGATACTTTTGGGCGTGAAGCATACATTTAATAGGCACATAAAACAATTCACATAAATTTAAAACTTTTAGATAAGTATGTGGCACATGAAGAAAAACTAGTAGGTAACTCTTTACGGAGTTTATAAGACCTTTTATACAAGTACGATTACTATGGGGACAAGAATAATAGTTAATGAATATGAGGACAATAGAGTGATGTGTAAAGTGTACCCTTGATAAAGCGCTTGTAAAAGCATCCACACAAATTTAATTCCTTTATATGTAGCCATATACAATTTTTTTTAAAAAAATTAGTAAACATGAGGCCAAAGAAATAGTGATGCATAAAGCATTCTTCTTGAAATGTTTGTAAAGGAAAGGACACACTAATTTGGACATTAAATTAAGGTGTATATATATCAACTTAAATTTCACCAAATTATAGGGAAAAACTACTCTTTAATAAGAGAGCGACTTCTTTAATATTCAACTTTCCTTTTGAATATTTAAAATATGTATAACATACAGTTTTTAAAGGTATTTAAATAAAGAGATTTCAAATAAAAATATTTTACCTAAAGTAGATCATTACTTAACAATTAAGTCAATTAGTTGAAGTTTAGTTACGTGTCATCATTGAATTGATTTAATGTTTGAAGGGACTTGATGTGACCTACTTTATTAGGAACTTTTAATTCAATTTTTAGTTGTAAACATGACATGTACTTATTTTAATTGAAACAACCATTAGTACATTAATAATGCTCATATAATTTCCCCACCATTGGCCAATGCACAATGAGTGGGTCCTTTCCGTAATATAATCCAGACAAATCTAGAAATTCAAATTCAAATCAAAAATTGTTGGCAGCTTAACTTTTTTCATGAATGTAAATTTCAATATTTTTATATACTTTGTTCATACATACATACATACATACATACATACATACATACATACATACATACATACATACATATATCTATATCTATATCTATATAAGTATATGGTTTTCTAAAATTTCATGTTGTTGTTGTGTACGGTTTCCTAAAATTTTCATTGATAATTTACAGTTAAAATCACAAACAACAGCCCACAACCTCCCAATTTCTAGGTTTGAATACACACAAATTTGATTCCTATATGGAGCTCTGCCCAATAAGAATAATAGTTAATAAATATAAGAACTAAAATAAAATGTACCTCTTGACAGGTTTGTAAAACCATCCACAAAAAAATTTATTCTTTTAGATATATGAGACTAGAATAAAAATAAACTAGTAAAATGAGTACAAATGAGGAGTGACACCATAAAGTATACCTCTCATAAGGGTTATATAAGCATTCACATAAATTTTATTCATTTAGACATGTAGGACAAGGATAAAAACTAATAAATATGAAGATGGAGAAAGAGATCAATGATCAACTTTAAATAAGTAGTCCCCATTTCATTACGAAGATTTTTTTCACTCCTCTAAGAAGAAAAGTTTTACAAGTAATAGTATTTCATTTGGTAAAGTGAAAATTACCCACATATTTAAACATAAGAGAAAAGAAAACCTTTAAAAATTATTTGGTGTGTAGGCTAGAATTTATTTCATCAACCTAATAAACTTTACCAAATGCTGACATTAATACGTCCAACATACACAACACTTTTACTTTGTGTGGATCATTTTACTGTGTTAAGAATTGTAGAGAATGGGCCTCGAACCATTGTTTGGACATGATAATAGAAGCGTCACTCTGAATAAAATGTCACATGGGGAAAGAAAGAAGTGCGTCTAAAAGTCGATTGTGATATTTTGTTAAGATTGAAGCCTTATTTTTCCAAGTGCATGTGATTAAATCATCATCTACCAGTCATATGTACGTCCTTGTGATTTATATATATTGTTCTGCATTAAATTTTTTATTATATTATCAATAAGAGTGTCTTATTATGTGAAGAGGCATGCCCTTTTTGGGTGAAGCATGGCTGAGTTAATTTATAGTAAAGAAATATACGGTGGAGTTTGGGTGCCAGTTTATTAGGTAATTCACAACAACAATGTCAATAATAGTTGTTTTATATTCCATGTTTATGTAATATTCCATTCAATGCAGTGCCCTGTTTTACTTTTTGATAAAAATATCTAATAAAAATATGAATGTAAGGGAATGTTTGAGAAGAGACAAATTGAACAAGACTTCATACAAATGGTTTATTCTTCATTATTTTTATCAATAAATAAAATTCTATTGTTGAAAATTTGTGATGCTGTTTATTATTATAGTAATATGTGGTAATACATGTTTGTTGAAGAAGGCATCAAGAGTAGGTTAACAAAGATCTGCACCATTACTTTCAAAATTATTATTACGAAGATAGGAATTTCATTGTACCGGATGGATGGCACCTAACACCGATATGTGACAAAAAGTGAATGTTTGAGATTGAAATGCAAGGACATGCGTTGATTAAAGACATTTTTTTCTATTATATTGTAAAATGAATGGTACAATTTTGTGTATTATATTGTAAACAATTCATTTGAAAAATAGTAGATGCCTAATTTTTATAGTGACAAACATGCCTCTTATGGATGCGGTGTTCCTACTACAAGATATCAATGGTGGTTACAAGATTGCATTGAAGTATGACTTAATTAGATGATTTGACATTGTGTTGTTTTCTCTTAACTGGAGTAGTCTATGTTACATTGCTCATGCATCTGCATTGTCTAGAAAAATATTTTTCATCACATGTTATTCGGACCATTGCAGACAGCAGTAGTCCTAGCGAGATGCTTGAATTTGAGAACAACACTCACAACTCATTATATAATTTTTCATCATATGTAATTCGAGACTAGTTCGAAACATTATTTCCGGCTACCTAGCAGACAAGAAAGGAGTTGGATCCACTTTCACGAAATATTTAATTGAAGCAAATCTTGTGAGTCAATTTGTTTCTAGCCGTATTGGAACTCATTAGACAAAAATGAAACAAAGAAAAATCTAGCGTGGATGATGAAAAAGATAAACCGACCTTTAAAATTCATGGGGTATTCTAGCATGATCATGTCTCGAAGGATTACAATGAATGTAATTGCAAAAACTAAGGGAAATCCCATCAACCGTATGTATTGTATGTAAAATGATTGCCATATGCTATAATTGAGGATATTGTGCAACTTAATATAAGATATCCGATAGGTTTAATACTTTTGGGCGTGAAGCGTATTTTTAATATGCACATAAAAAAATTCACATAAATTTATAACTTTTAGATAATTATGTGGGACATGAAGAAAAACTAGTAGGTAACTCTTTATAGGATTATAAGACCATTTATACAAGTACTATTAATATGGGGACAAGAATAATAATTAATGAATATGAGGACAATAGAGTGATGTGTAAAGCGTACCACTCGATAGACGCTTGTAAAAGCATCCACACAAATTTAATTCCTTTATATGTAGCCATACACAACAAAAATAATAATTAGTAAACATGAGGCCAAACAAATAGTGATGCATAAAGCATTCCTCTTGAAATGTTTGTAAAGGAAAGGACGCACTAATTTGGACCTTAAATTAACGGGTATATATATCAACTTAAATTTCACCTAATTATAGGGAAAACTACTCCTTAATAGATAACAACTTCTTTAATATTTAACTTTCCTTTTGAATATTTAAAATATGTATAGCATGTTTTTAAAGGTATTTAAATAAAGAGATTTCAAATAAAAAAATATTTTACCTAAGGTAGATCATTTCTTAACAATTAAGTCAATTAGTTGAAGTTTAGTTACGTGTCATCATTGAATTGATTTAATGTTTGAAGGGACTTGATGTGACCTACTTTATTAGGAACTTTTAATTCAATTTTTAGTTGTAAACATGACATGTACTTATTTTAATTGAAACAACCATTAGTACTTTTGTAATGCCCGTTCATTGTTTACTCCAGCAAAGCGGCTTCTGTCCCCACTGTGTGGGCTTCAAAATAAGATAAAATAAAAAAAAATTATGCTATGGTAGCTGGTAGTGGGTGGAAATTTATATTTCTGTTTGGCGTGGGACAGTGGGAGTTGGTGGAGTGTGGTGCGCATATCCTTTTATTAAATTTTTTTTGGATCTCGCAAATCTTCGTTGACTCCACTGCCGTCACGTGGTTTACTTGTTGTTCGCCCAAAACCGCGTATGCTTGTTTTGCACTCCATCAAATGCTGAAACAGAGATGAATTGCTTGTGTGTTCTAGACAGTGGATTCGTTGATGGTGAAAAGAAGGTCTCTGCTCACCCTGGTATTGCGTGAGAGGGTTTGGATCCTCAAAATCGTGTTGTGTGCGGGCGGTCTCGGTGGAGCACACGGAACCAAAACCTCCTAGAAAGAGCCGTGAGGAGGTGCACGGTGTTATGCACGGCCTACAGGTAGAAAAGTAAACTTATCTCGAAAATCGGTGTCCTGCAGAGAGGTGAGTGCGGCACTGCTACGAGGTGGCGAGCTCAAGGAACCGTTGGTGTTGATCCTGATGTTCTGGTTGCACGCGACCAGTCATGATCAGTTGTTGCAAGATCTTGCAGCTGTAGCAGAAAAACGAGATAAAGTTTTAGTTGAGCTGTCTTTCCTTTTCATTTTGGAAAGTCGCTTCTGTCCAGGTGATGAATCTAACATGGAAGAAGCTCGGTCAAACCTTGAGGCAAGTTTTGCAATGAGGATGAGAGTGCGTTCACGTTGTTTTATTACATCGACCGGAAGTTTTCAAAGCACCTAGCCATGGGTTAGATATGGTGGTTATAGATGAAGCTGCAAGCTAGTGTAACAAGCGTGTTACCTCCTTTTCCCTTGGGTGCTGCGAGGCATGTTCCTGTCGGGGATCCACAACACTGTCCTGCAACTGTGATTAGCCAGGCAGTAGGCATGTTGTAGAGTAGTAGAGGCATTTTTGAGTGCTTCCAACAGGCAGGCTGTCCAACTATGTTGCGTTCGGTTCAGTGTTGACTGCATCTTGAAGTTCGGGACTCTCCTTCAAGATATTTTTATCAAAATTGATTAAGTGATAGTGTGAGTGTTACCAGGAGACCCGATGAAATTTATTACAGAGATTCTCTATTGAGACCTTACTTGTTGTTCGATGTAACTCATGGGAGAGAATCCCATAGGCGTGGATCTGTTTCATATCAGAATATTCATGAAGCACATTTTGCTTTGCAATTATATGAGCATCTTCAACGAGTCACTATATTGGCAGGCATAAAGGGTGTTGTTGGAATTATCACACCTTCAAGCTGCAGCAATGTAATGTTTCTGACCGAGAGTTTGATGCCGTCCTCAAATCACGAAGAAAGAAAGGTTTATATATCACTAGTTGATGCCTTTGAGCCGGGATCATGATGTAATCATTATGTCTTGTATCCGAGCTTGAAATCATGGAAATTTCTTGTATTGGATGCCCGTGTTAAGTATGGTGTGAGGAGACTTATATATACAAGCACATATCTTTTGTTGTGTATGCGGGAAAGGAGATTGTTAATGGCAATGAAGCATTGCGATATTTTCTCCGGAGGATCATGTTGACCCTATTGGGCATAGTAAAGCTTTGGGTGAACAAATCGGTCCTCGAAATTAATGGTAGATCGTTGAAGTATGTATAATGGTGCAGCATCAATGCAATTGTTTGGTGATTCAGTTGTCTTTCGTTGCGGTTGACAATAATATGAAAATAGTTATTAGTAAAGTCAATAGCGAAATATTTTGAGACATATGCAGCCCAAGCGACATTATGTACAACATATCTCCTCTATTACAAGCTGAAGTATGTTCATCTATTCTACCAACCTAAAATTGGATGTCGGGGGTGCCAGATTATTTTCCATCTTGTGAGTGCGTGCATGGCCAACAAGTTGTCACCATTGAACTCCCTCATGGCTCTTCTTTATATGGCACTGGAGAAGGTAGTGGTTCCCTCGAGCGAACAGGAAAGCGTGTCTTTACATGGAACACTGATGCTTGGGGTTATGGTGATAGTACGACATCTCTATATCAGCCCCACCCGTGGGTGTTGGATGTTTTTCCAAATGGGGAAGCTTATGGGATTCTAGCTGACACTACGAGGCAGTATGAGGTGGATTTGTGAAAGGACTCAACTGTTAAATTTTCTGCCCCATCAGTCTATCCAATTATCACATTTGGCCCATTGACATTGCCAGCAACAGTACTCACATCCTTGTCTCATGCTATTGTTTTTATGCTAGCCCATGTGGAGTTTGTACGACCTGTTGAAGCTGGAGAAACAGGCAAGATATTTCTACACCTTTCCACTGTTATTTTATTTAAAAATATTGTGAAATTGAACCACTTTTCCTTGCATTGATTTGTCAGTTGGATGTCATGATGGGAGATTTCCCTTTCTGCTTGTGTCTTCTTGTTTTAGCTTTTATCGTTGACAGAATGTGGGTCGAAAGGATGCGTGTGCCCTCTCCTTTGAATGTTATGTTTCTCTTACTCGAATGATAGACCTTCGTCTGTTTGTTTATGTATTAATTCTTCTCTGCGATTGAGTTGCAAGTTGTTATGTTGATTAACTAGTATTTTCGATATCATGGAAGTAAGTTACGATAACTGTGAAGCTCCTCCCTAGCACCCAAGTTGTCTTTTGATGTTTTGTTAGCTCCTTCACAAGTCCCTTTGATAACCTTTTGGCATCGAGAAAGAAAGGTTGTAGGATTGTGTAATCAAGGCTTGGGGCTAACCAGCTTGAGTTTCGGTATTAAACTTTTTGAATGAAAAGGTTGTGTGTAGTGTGTTTTCCACCTCGCGGGTGTAGATTCTTATACTATCTTTCATCTTGTTTCTAGACTTTTAAGGCCATCCTCAGGAAGTACCTTGACCATCCCTGGCAACTTGAACCATAACTAGCCTTACGGATCAACTAAGCTCGAGGTTCTTTGTGTGAATCTGGTACCTCATTGACACTGGAATAGTTTTGGTCTAATCCCCCTCTCAGAATTATTGCTGATGGCGCTCTGTTTTTTTTTCTAACTGGCATTATCTTCTCCCTTGTAATGTTAACGCTATTAATTAATATTGGTCAGTTTTTATGCACGTAATTACTGTAATAGTTTGTGATGGAGATTTCCTTAAATGTGATTGACCTTCGGGAAAAACTCAGCTTTCGCGTGATAATCTTATGAATTCATAACGGAAGGTTTTGTTTTGATAATGTCACTTAGAAGTTATGTTTGTATCTTTGTGTGACGGTTGACTGTGTTACCAAGGGTTGCCTTAAAGTATGGTTGTTTCGGGAAATGGATAATTTATTTTAAATTAATCAAACATTAAATTGTTGTGGAAGTTTGCAAACCTTTAGTGTTATAAAATTGTTGATAACATTATCGTATACTCTTGTTGGATGAAACCCCCTTCTTCTCTCACGTGTTTGCTACTAGCTTGTGAGACTTTGACCCTTCTGGATGATTGGTAGATCTACTTGTAGTTAATGGTGAAACTAGTATACTATGCCTTAGCTTCGAAACTTATGTTGTGTGTTTACTCTAATTGATTTCCGGTTTGAAACTCATTTATACATGACTTTTGTGTTAAAATTTTTGAACCCGTGTTTCCCCTTTCTTGGGCCGATCAACTTTTGTATTTTTAGAAATATATTATTTTAGCCTATGCGTTGGTATCTCGATAAAATTCTAGATGGATGGTCTATTTATATAAAATCTCAATCTTGTAATTATTGTTTAATTACTTACTTGATGGGAATTCATTTTGCTTTAGATTGTTTGTTTTCTCCTTATAGGCCAAGGGCCATTCTCATGTGATTGTTACTTTCGTTGCATTTTCTCCTGACTGAAGTACAAGGTCTTCTCCTTCTTTGATTGACATGTTATAGACCTTATTATAACTTGATGTGCTCGTAGTGTTTAGAGGTTTGACCCAAAATCTTGTAATAAAGTGCTTTCTTTTCATGATATTGTTAGATAATAGTTATGGTGGTTTTGTGTAGTCTTATCTTGCTCAGTTCTCGCGAACTGACTCAGGTTATTAATTGTTGCAGATGGCTTACGTGGTTAGATGATGGAAAGACTTGTAGATTATTGCATCAATCTTGGTTATGATGTTCCTTTGTACGAATGTGTATTATGTTATAAAATTTGGAAAGGGCCTTTGGACATTTTAGAAGAAGGGTCTTAGTATAGTGCGGGGCTAGTAAATGTATTGTAGAGTATTGTTGTTGTCAGAATCTTGTTAAACTTTGCTCTTGAGTTAAAATGTTGAGTTGTAAATCCTCCTAAGGCTTAGTAGCAATGAGTTTGTAAGCACTATGAAGTGAGCTGGATAGTCCTTATTAAAATTAAACTAATAAACATTATCCTTTTATGGTGAAACCTTAAATGATCTCATGGTGAAATCAATGGTTAGATTTTAGAAGATGATAGGATTTAATAAGTAGGAGGGAAATTGATTATTTAAACCTTAAATCTCTCTCTATCATTTGAAATGTTCTCCTTTGTCAAACTTAATGAAGTAAAGTCTAGATGGAACATTTAACCAATCTTGATAAACTCTTAACCTCAATAAAAGACTGATAGTAAACAATGTGACCCTGAAGCTAAATTCTGTTGTCCTGTTCTGTTAACCCTTGCCTTGATTCATGGTGATATTTCTTAAGCAAGGTCAAAATTTAATCCTTAAACAAGAAGGCTATTGTTATGAACCCTAAGCGGTACTTTTCACTCAATCGGAGCTTATGCCTTCACCTGTGCAATAGAGTTGTGGAACATGTGTTAGTGGCTTGAGTAAGATTAATTAACCTTGTAAGAAATGGAAAATGTTCTAAAATCAAATGAATAAGAAAGATTTGGACATCAAATTGATGATCCTAGTTTAGAAAGCTTGGCCTTAAGTTATTTAGTCAAACAGTTGAAAAGAAAGAAGTTCTTCCTTGTGAAAAGAATTGTGTGAATCGTTACATGAAATTTTATAAGAACGTAAGTTAAGAATTAAGAGACACTTTAGTAAACAAGAAAATTTAACAAGAAATTCCTCATCGGATGCCCCGATTTGTAAGTGTGTTTTGTGGTTGGACTCCAATGTTGTTCTGTCAAGAAGAGAAAAGTAGATTGTCCTTGATAGGTGTGAACGTTTCCGTGCTGCCTTTATGGTCATCCTTGTATCAGGTTGTTCACAGTGTTAGTTGTATCCTTGGTGACGACTTGTTGCGTCATGTTATGTGTCAGGCAAGTTCAGTCAAAAAAAAATTTATCCTGTATTTCACTGTGTTGTCATTGTGTTGGTATTTTTGGTGCGTTACATTTGGTATCAGAGCGTAGGTTCATGCTCTCGAACCTATGGGCCGGATTGGTGTTATATGATGATGTTACATGGTGGTGGTGGTGTTACATGATGATACTGCATGATGATGATGATGTTGCATGATGGTGGTAGATATTGGAAGAGTAATGTGCTTTAAACGTGATGTGATTATTGTCGTAATTGTGATATTGTGAACGCACATTATGGGTATGTCACCTTGTGCATGTTTGTGATCATGTTGATATGTTGGGGATGGGAGTATTCTCTCTCCTTCTTGTGGATTCTAGGAATAATTCACGTGTGAATTATTGTTTGTGATGTGTGAAAATAATTCTAATGTGGATGACGTAGTGTTGGAGCATTGTGGCATATTGCGATATGTGGGTGTATCAATGTGTTGTATGACTAGTTGATGTTAAAAGAAACGAGTTGTATCATGATGTTTTTACCATGTTCTGAAGAAATGTGTGTACCACCCTGCTATGTTGTAATGGATGTTATGTTGTGATGTACTATGTTCATCTTATGTATGACTGTGCAAATAGGTAATGCTTCATGTTGTGATTTTGGGTCATACGGTGAGTGTATGAACCCTATCGTATGGTGACTAGGCTTTCGGTGCAGAATGTGGTAAAGTGATGTATTACGCACTGTGGATGTATGATTGTGATCTACCCTATATGCATACCATACGTGAGACGTTATGGTAGTTACGTGTGTGCCACCATTATGTAGTGATGTTTTTGTATGTTATGTTGTGAACCTTACGCTAACCGATCCTGAGGGAAATCGGTAGAAGTGTATGTTGAGAGTGAGGAATGGTGTACCATGGGTCAATAACTCGAGCTAAAATTCGGTTTAGTAGATAACATGTGATTCTTTCCTCTCTCCCTATGTGGTTGTATGTATGCAACCTTAGTGTATCTATGACTATGTTTAGCCTTGTCGAAGTGGTGGCGGGATGATTCAGATGGAGGTGATGACAGTTGTATTATTGATATGTATTTTACGAGCTGAGGCTCGATGTTCCGAGTGCTAGCAACTCGTTGAGTACCCCTTTGGTGGCTAGATAAGGCCACACAGTTATCGTAATGTGACATTATTATAAGTTGATTTTATTCGTAAATTGAGCTTTTACTTTATTTTGCAAGGACCAGCATCTTTTCTTGATTGCAATGCTTTACAATTTTGGGCATTTCCTTGGTTTGTGGCACTAACATGGGGATTTCGATACTAACTTTGGCTATTTGGCCATTTATTTTAGCTTGATTTGGGGTCTTCTTTTAAATTTGGAATTCTTACCGCCTTGCCCAAGGCTTGTACTTTGCCACTTGGCACTTTGATTGGATTGTTGTGCTGGTTCTAATGTCGTGATGTGTGGAATAGGGTCATGGGATGCACCATGGATTGGTTGGACCTATGGACCCGCTTCGTTGTATGGGGGTACGCCCCAAGGAGTACATATAACTAGCGGGTTGTTGAACCACGCGTTATTATGTCACTTGGGTTAGGAGTGTTCGAACTCTATGTGTCTTGGACCATAGGGACAACCGGCCTCCTTGAGGGAGGCATAAGAGTTTGAGGGAGGCATAAGAGACTTGAGGGAGGCATAAGAGTTTGAGGGAGGCATAAGAGACTTGAGGGAGGCATAAGAGTTTGAGGGAGGCTTATGATATTTGTCTGTATGGTTGATGTTCCAGGATATATGTTGAGTTATTGTGATGTTTGGTAGTGGTATTTTGATGTATGTGTTACTCATGTCAGATGGATATGTGTTGTGATGTTGTGGACATGTCATTGATCCCCTTGTGGACACTATGTACCTGTGGCATTTGTTTGGTGTTATGTGAGTTTTTCATTGATGCAAATTGAGGAAATGTCTAGTGGATTGTAGTACTGTTTTGGTTAAGTATTTTGGTATGTCAGTCATTGATGTGTGCCGAGTACTATGTTATGTGGAGTGTGCCTATTCTATTCCGTAATTGTGTAACCTTTTGTGGTGTAATACAATCTTGAAGTATATACTTGTGTACTTGTGAATCTGTAGTGTCTTGTGAGCCTGATAGGGTTTGCGTTAGCAGTTCATGTTGGGCACCCACAATAAGGAATAAATCAAAACTCTTCAATGATGATATTTTTTCTTTAAGAAACTAAAACTAGAAAAAAAAAAAAATTAACGGAAAGAGACTAATGAAAATAACAAACAAGAAAGAACTGCCAATCTTCACAGAACATTTAAAGTTAAAATTTCTACCAAATGTTCCTAAGGCTACCCTGTGGCCGTGCTTTAATCAGTTAAATTTTAAACCATAGGGTGTAATGTCTCCTCTACCTGTCCTTGATTGCAAATCATTTCCTTTCCTCTGTGTAATGTCGCATCGAGGATGATGCTTTCTTAAGGGGAGGAGAATGTAATGCCCGTTCATTATTTACTCCAGGGAGGTGGCTTGTCCCCACAGCGCGGGGCTCCAAAATAAGATAAAATAAAATAAAAATTATGCTATGGTAGCTGGTAGTGGGTGGAAATTTATATTTCCTGTTTGGCGTGGGACAGTGGGAGTCGGTGGAGTGTGGGGCGCATATCCTTTTATTAAATTTTTTTTGGATCTGCAAATCTTCTGTTGACTCCACCTGCTGTCACGTGGTTTACCTGCTGTTCCTGCCCAAAACCGCGTATGCTTGTTTTGCACTCCATCAAATGCTGAAACAGATGAATTGCTTCAGCGTGTTCTGGACAGTGGATTTGTTGATGGTGAAAAGAAGATCTGTCACCCTGGTATTGCGTGAGAGGGTTTGGATCCTCAAAATCGTGTTGTGCAAGCGGTCTCAGTGGAGCGCAGAACCGAAAACCTCCTAGGAAAGAGCCGTGAGGAGGTGTCTGGTGTTATGCAGCAGCTACAGGGTAGAAAAGTAAACTTATCTCAGAAAATCAGTGGCCCAGAGAGAGGTGAGTGCGACAGCTGCTACAGGGCGAGCTCAAGGAACCGTTGGTGTTGATCCTCATGTTCTAATTGCACGCAACCAGTCATGATAAATTGTTGCAAGATCTTACGGTAATGTAGAAAGAAAAACGAGATAAATTTTTAGTTGAGATGTCTTTCCTTTTCATTTTGGAAAGTCGTCATCAAATGACGAATCTAACATGGAAGAAGCTCGGTCAAACCTATAGGCAAGTTTTGCAATGAGGTGAGAGTGCGTTCATCATTGTTTCTATTACTGACCGGAAGTTTTCCAGCGCCTAGCCATGGGTTAGATATGGTGGTTATAGATGAAGCTACAAGCTAGTGTAACAGGCATGTTACCTCCTTTTCCCTTGGGTGCTGCGAGGCATGTTCTGTCGGGGATCCACAACACTGTCCTGCAACTGTGATTAGCCAGGCAGCAGGCATGTTGCAGAGTAGTAGAGGTGTTTTTGAGCGCTTCCAATAGGCAGGCTGTCCAACTATGTTGCGTTCGGTTCAGTGTCGACTGCATCTTCAAGTTCGGGATTCTCCTTCAAGATATTTTTATCAAAATTGATTAAGTGACAGTGTGAGTGTTACCAGGAGACCCGATGAAATTTATTACAGAGATTCTCTGTTCAGACCTTACTCGCTATTCGATGTAACTCATGGGAGAGAATCCCATAGGCGTGGATCTGTTTCATATTAGAATATTCATGAAGCACATTTTGCTTTGCAATTATATGAGCATCTTCAACGAGTCACTATATTCGCAGGCATAAAGGGTGTTGTTGGAATTATCACACCTTCAAGCTGCAGCTGTAATGTTTGCACCGAGAGTTTGATGTTGTGCTCAAATCTGAAGAAAGAAAGGTTTATATATCACTACGGTTGATGCCTTTCAGAGCCAGGAGCATGATGTAATCATTACGTCTTGTATCCGAGCTTCAAATCATGGAACTTGCCTTGTATTGGATGCCTGTGTTAAGTATGGTGTGAGGAGACTTATATATACAAGCACATATAATGTTGTGTATGCGGGAAAGGAGATTGTTAATGGTAATGAAGCATTGCGATATTTTCTCTGGAGGATCATGTTGACCCCTGTTGGGCATAGTAAAGCTTTGGCTGAACAGTCAATCCTCAAAAGTAATGGTAGATCGTTGAAGTATGTCTAACAGCAACATCAATGCAATTGTTTGGTGATTCAGTTGTCTTTCGTTGCGGTTGACAATAATATGAAAATAGTTATTAGTAAAGTCAATAGCGAAATATTTTGAGACATATGCAGCCCAAGTGACATTATGTACAACATATCTCCTCTATTACAAGATGAAGTATGTTCATCTATTCTACCAACCTAAAATTGGATGTCGGGGGTGCCAGATTATTTCCCATCTTGTGAGTGCATGCGTGGCCAACATGTTGTCACCATTGAACTCCCTCATGGCTCTTCTTTATATGGTACTTTGGAGAAGGTAGTGGTTCCTCGAGCGAACAGAAAGCGTGTCTTTACATGGAACACTGATGCTTGGGGTTATGGTGATAGTACGACATCTCTATATCAGCCCCACCCGTGGGTGTTGGTTGTTTTTCCAAATGGAGAAGCTTATGGAATTCTAGCTGACACTACGAGGCAGTGTGAGGTGGATTTGTGAAAGGACTCAACTGTTAAATTTTCTTCCCCATCAGTCTATCCAGTTATCACATTTGGCCCATTGACATTGCCAGCAGCAGTACTCACATCCTTGTCTCATGCTATTGTTTTTATGCTGGCCCATGTGGAGTTTGTACGACCTGTTGAAGCTGGAGAAACAGGCAAGATATTTCTACACTTTTCTACTGTTATTTTATTTAAAAATATTGTGAAATCGAACCACCTTTCCTTGCATTGATTTGTCAGTTGGATGTCATGATGGGAGATTTCCTTTTGCTTGTGTCTTCTTGTTTTAGCTTTTATCGTTGATAGAATGTGGGTCAAAAGGATGCGTGTGCCCTCTCCTTTGAATGTTATGTTTCTCTTACTCGAATGATAGACCTTCGTCTATTTGTTTATGTATTAATTCTTCTCTGCGATTGAGTTGCAAGTTGTTATGTTGATTAACTAGTATTTTCGATATCATGGAAGTAAGTTACGATAACTGTGAAGCTCCTCCCTAGCACCCAAGTTGTCTTTTGATGTTTTGTTAGCTCCTTCGCAAGTCCCTTTGATAACCTTTTGGCATCGAGAAAGAAAGGTTGTAGGATTGTGTAATCAAGGCTTGGGGCTAACCAACTTGAGTTTCGGTATTAAACTTTTTGAATGAAAAGGTTGTGTGCAGTGTGTTTTCCACCTCGCGGGTGTAGATTCTTATACTATCTTTCATCTTGTTTCTAGACTTTTAAGGCCATCCTCAGGAAGTACCTTGACCATCCCTGGCAACTTGAACCATAACTAGCCTTACGGATCAACTAAGCTCAAGGTTCTTTGTGTGAATCGGTACCTCGTTGACCTTTGGAATAGTTTTGTTTCCGATCCCCCTCTCGGAATTATTGTTGATGGCGCTCTCTCTTTTTTTTTTTTTTCTAGCGGCATTATCTTCTCCTTGTAATGTTAACTCTATTAATTAATATTGGTCGAGCTTTTATGCTCGTAATTCTTGTAATAGTTTGTGATGGAGATTTCCTTAAATGTGATTGACCTTCGGGAAAAACTCAGCTTTCGCGTGATAATCTTATGAATTCATAACGGAAGGTTTTGTTTTGATAATGTCACTTAGAAGTTATGTTTGTATCTTTGTGTGACGGTTGACTGTGTTACCAAGGGTTGCCTTAAAGTATGGTTGTTTCGGGAAATGGATAATTTATTTTAAATTAATCAAACATTAGAATTGTTGTGGAAGTTTGCAAACCTTTAGTGTTATAAAATTGTTGATGACATTATTGTATACTCTTGTTGGACGAAACCCCCTTCTTCTCTCGCGTGTTTGCTACTAGCTTGTGAGACTTTGACCCTTCCTGGATGATTGGTAGATCTCCTTGTAGTTAATGGTCGAAACTAGTATACTATGCCTTAGCTTCGAAACTTATGTTGTGTGTTTACTCTAATTGATTTCCGGTTTGAAACTCATTTATACATGACTTTTTGTGTTAAAATTTTGGAACCCGTGTTTCCCCTTTCTTGGGCCGAACAACTTTTGTATTTTTAGAAATATATTATTATTGCCTATGCGTTGGTATCTCTGATAAAATTCTAGATGGATGGTCTATTTATATAAAATCTCAATCTTGTAATTATTGTTTAATTACTTACTTGATGGGAATTCTGTTTCTGCTAGATTGTTTGTTTTCTCCTTATAGGGCCAAGGGCCATTCTCATGTGATTGTTACTTTCGTTGCATTTTCTCCGATCAAGTACAAGGTCTTCTCCTTCTTTGATTGACATGTTATAGACCTTATTATAACTTGATGTGCTCGTAGTGTTTAGAGGTTTGACCCAAAATCTTGTAATAAAGTGCTTTCTTTTTATGATATTGTTAGATAATAGTTATGGTGGTTTTGTGTAGTCTTATCTTGCTCGGTTCTGAGGCGAACCGACTAAAGTTATTAATTTTGCAGATGGCTTACGTGGTTAGATGATGGAAAGACTTGTAGATTATTGCATCAATCTTGGTTATGATGTTCCTTTGTATGAATGTGTATTATGCTATAAAATTTGGAAAGGGCCTTTGGACATTTTAGAAGAAGGGTCGATTAGAGAGTGCTAGTAAATGTATTGTAGAGTATTGTTGTTGTAACTGTTAAACTTTTCTCTTGAGTTAAAATGTTGAGTTGTAAATCCTCCTAAGGCTTAGTAGCAATGAGTTTGTAAGCACTATGAAGTGAGCTGGATAGTCCTTATTAAAATTAAACTAATAAACATTATCCTTTTATGGTGAAACCTTAAATGATCTCATGGTGAAATCAATGGTTAGATTTTAGAAGATGATAGGATTTAATAAGTAGGAGGGAAATTGATTATTTAAACCTTAAATCTCTCTCTATCGTTTGAAATGTTCTCCTTTGTCAAACTTAATGAAGTAAAGTCTAGATGGAACATTTAACCAATCTTGATAAACTCTTAACCTCAATAAAAGACTGATAGTAAACAATGTGACCCTGAAGCTAAATTTTGTTGTCCTGTTCTGTTAACCCTTGCCTTGATTCATGGTGATATTTCTTAAGCAAGGTCAAAATTTAATCCTTAAACAAGAAGGCTATTGTTATGAACCCTAAGCGGTACTTTTCACTCAATCGGAGCTTATGCCTTCACCTGTGCAATAGAGTTGTGAAACATGTGTTAGTGGCTTGAGTAAGATTAATTAACCTTGTAAGAAATGGAAAATGTTCTAAAATCAAATGAATAAGAAATATTTGGACATCAAATTGATGATCCTAGTTTAGAAAGCTTGGCCTTAAGTTATTTAGTCAAACAGTTGAAAAGAAAGAAGTTCTTCCTTGTGAAAAGAATTGTGTGAACCGTTACATGAAATTTTATAAGAACGTAAGTTAATAATTAAGAGACACTTTAGTAAACAAGAAAATTTAACAAGAAATTCCTCATCGATGCCCCGATGTGTAAGTGTGTTTTGTGGTTCGACTCCAATGTTGTTCTGTCAAGAAGAGAAAAGTAGATTGTCCTTTATAGGTGTGAACGTTTCCGTGCTGCCTTTATGGCCATCCTTGTATCAGGTTGTTGACAATGTTAGTTGTATCCTTGGTGACGACTTGTTGCATCATGTTATGTGTCGGGGAAATTTCAGTCAAAAATTTTTTTATCCGTATTTCACGTGTTTTCCTTGTGTTGGTATTTTGGTGCATTCTGACTTTAATAATGCACATATCTTGTCCCCACCATTGGCCAATGCACAATGAGTGGGTCCTTTCCCACAATACAATCCATAGAGGCCGGAAATTCAAATTATCAGTTCTGTCAAATCAAAAATGGTTGTGACTTAACTCTTTTTCATGCATGTAAATTTCAATATTTTGTATATACTTTATTCATACATACATACATACATATATAAGTATACGGTTTTCTAAACTTCAACCTTTTTTTTGTCTACGACTTCCTAAAATTTTCATTGATAATTTACAGTTAAAATCACAAACAATAGCCCACACCCTTTCAATTTTTAGATCTAAATACACACAAATTTGATTCCTATATGGAGCTCGCCCAATAAGAATAATAGTTAATAAATATAAGAACTAAAATAAAATGTACCTCTTGACGAGTTTGTAAAACCATCCACAAAAAAATTGTTCTTTTAGATATATGAGAGTAGAATAAAAATAAACTAGTAAAATGAGTACACAGGAGGAGTGACACCATAAAGTTGATTCATTTAAAGATGTAAGACAAGATAAAAACTAATAAATATGAAAATGGAGAAAGAGATCAATGATCAAATTTAAATAAGTAGTCCCGATTTCATTACGAAGATTTATTTTTCACTCCTCTAAGAAGAAAATTTGTACAAGTAATAGTATTTCATTTGGTAAAGTTAAAATTATCCACATGTTTAAAGCGAAGAGAAAAGAAAACCTTTAGAAAATATTTGGAGTGTAGGATGGAATTCATTTCATCAATCTTATAAACTTTACCAAATGCGGCGACAATAATACGCCCAACATGCACGACACTTTTACTTTGTGTGGATCATTTTAATGTGTTAACGTTGTAGGGAAGGAAGGTTTGGTGGATATGGAAATAATTGTAGAGAATGGGCCTTTGGACCATTGTTTGGACATGATAATAGAAGCATCACTCGAATAAAATTTCACATGGGGAAAGAAGGAAGTGCGTCTAAAAGTCGATTGTGAGATTTTGTTAAGATTGAATCCTATTTTTCAAGTGCATGTGATTAAATTGTCATCTACCAGTCATATGTACGTCCTTGTGATTTATATATATTGTTGTGCATTAAAATTTTTATTATATTATCAATAAGAGTGTCTTATTATGTGAAGAGGCATGCCCTTTTGGGTGAAGCATGGTGAGTTAACGTATAGTAGAGAAATATACGGTGGAGTTTGGGTGCCAGTTTATTAGGTAATTCACAACAACAAAGTGAATAATAGTTGTTTTCTATTCCATGTTTATGTTATATTCCATTCAATGCAGCACCCGCTTTACTTTTCGATAAAAATATCTAATAAAAAGATGAATGTAGGGGAATGCTTGAGAAGAGACAAATTGAACAAGACTTCATACAAATGGTTCATTCTTCATTATTTTCATCAATAAATAAAATTCTATTGTTGAAAATTTGTGATGTTGTTTATTATTATAGTAATATGTGGTAGTACACGTTTGTTGAGGAAGGCATCAAGAGTAGGTTAACAAAGATCTGCACTATTACTTTCAAAATTATTATTACGAAGATAGGAATTTCATTGTACCTCTTGGATGGAACCTAAGACTGATATGTGACATAAAATGAATGTTTGAGATTGAAATCCAAGGACATGCATTGATTAAATACCATGCTTAACCGTCCACATTAATCCATCATGAATTCTTATTTACTAGCAATCGCGCGTGGAATGTGTAATGGAAATGCGGAAAGGGATACATTGAAGAAGTTAAATAGCATGATGCAATGTTGTTTATTAATTGTTTAGATGAGAAATTGAGACAATTTATTCAACAATAATTATCATCAATATCCATGAAACAAAGATCAACCATGATGGAGCAGTAAAATACTTCCTATTCTTTCTCCTCATCTCTACTTGAAACAAACGAACATTCTCCAACTTCATTCACATGCAAATATTTCATTAATTTATGTTCCCTCGCACTGCTGACATCCATTATAAACATCTACGGTACATCCTTTCTCATCAATGGCTAGATTAATTCCTCGCCAAGAACATTTTTGTGCTTTTTGTGATTAGTATTATTTTTCACCGTGGGATCTATGAGAATTTAAATTGGATGGAGAGGAACAACAGGAAAGGAAGATGGGTATAGCAAACAAAATTTTAGGGTAGAGAAGTGAAATGGAAAGGAAAGAGGAATAGAGGATTCAATGTGAAAATAATGTCTCTATGAAGAGCACAACATGTATGTCAATCGAAAGAAGTAGAAATCTTGTGTGGGGAAGATGTGTATGAAAATGAAGAGGGAGATATATGAAAACACATGTAGTTGATGGATGATGTTAATAGCTGCTGTTTGCAATTTTAGTTCTTGCATTTTACATGTAGTAAGAACACAAATAAATGTAAGGGGAAGAAACTTAGGTGTTTCAAGCTTTAATTTAGAAACAAGGATATGTGATGTGAACCTAGAATTCTAGGGTAGGGGTTGCGTATACACAATTACAAATAGCGTTTATATGTAGGTATTAGGAAAATGAACATGCATTATCTCTAGTTGTGAGGCATGTAGTCTATCCTAAGTGTGGGAAACGGAGGTGAAGAACACTAAGAAACATGAAGGGGGATGCAATGTGTTTGTGACCAAGGTGATGCATGCAACATGGAGGGAGGACTATAGATATTATAACCCAATAGATGGCATTACTCCCTTCATATTAGGTAGAAAGGATTTGTAAAAGGAATGTTCAAGGGAGGAAAAGACATGAAATAAAGTTTGAAATTAAAATGATTTATTTGATCCATTTTTTCATATCTTTCTCACACTTATTTATGTGGCAATTTGTGGCATATAACAAGGCTTTCTTCATGCCAATTCTTTTGAGCTAGATTAGGACTTGCTATTGGAGTTTTTTTATTTTTTAAAAATAAATAGAGTGATTACCATCTGTAATGCATAACAAATCTTCCTCTTTCCAATATTTTTAATGTAAAAATGTCAAGGAATTTTTGTTGTTGTTATTATCAATGTAATGGTTGCTCTTGTGTATGATTATTAGAAAGAAAATGCTCTATTGGATGTATGCATTTGTCTCTTCCTTTTTTAACTGGTATTTTTCTACGATTCAAAAATGGTCTCATTTCGAGAAGAATCAACCATTCTGCCCATAAAATGTAATATTAAAACATTAGTATTAGAGTGATTTAAGTTTTTCTTAGACTAGTAATTATATTGTGAATCGAGACAACAAAGACATTTTATTTTTAGTATTGAACACCTCTAATATGGGGCACTTAGGAACTATTATTTGCACTATTTAGATCATTTTTCATTAATTAAAAAATTACTCCCATTTTGTTGGGGTGAAATTACTTATTGATGGAATTGTTTTCATGCTTCATTCTAAATCAATTTTGAAAATATAAACACGAAATCATTGTCAATCATCTTCTCGGTTTAATCAACGACCAAAATTAGTATCAATATATACACATATCAAGCATTGATGTGCAAGTGTTGAAAGGTTAAACATGGAACATAATACTAACTTTGACATTCATATGGTTAATGATGTCGATAGAGAAGATTTTTTTCGTACATGGATGTTGATAAAGTAGACCACATCGAAGATTAGGATTAATATATGTTGTCAGACCTTTAGGCTTTCCCTCTGTAAATATGCCTTTCGGGCGTAACAACAAATAATTATACAACCAAACTATCAATAATTAAAAAAATCCAAAACTAAGGATGTTATTTTGGGTTTATAATTAGTACTTAAATAAATTAAACATGTAACGCCCGCAAAAATGACGTTCTAGGAATACATTAAAACCTAACACTCAACCCAAAAATTGTGACAATTTTTTGTTTGTTTAAGATGAAAGGTTACAAGGGTGTTAACCCCTAGGGTACATTAAATTGACTTACACCACTAAAATCAACTTTATGATTACTAGGCCAGTCTATTTAAATAATTAAATATTAAAATTACTTTACCTATAAGTTCGATTAATTAAAAGTCACTTAGCAAGGTGCCCTAATATAATTTACTGTGTTAAATGTTTTCTCCTCTTTGGTTAATGTTCAATCTAAAATGGTTGACCTTATACTTACTTGTTTTACTTTCCTTATCCTATTTGCTTAAATTCCTTTCCATTAATTTCCTAAGGTAGGCTAAGAACTAACAATGACTTTACACCCTAAGGAAATTAAATGGCCCCATTCACCTATCTACACATACTAATAAGTTTATTTAAAACATTTATAAAAATTCATTCCTACCAAACAAATGTAGGATTGATCCTCAACCCTTAGATCAATCCAATCTTGACCAACAGATCCTAGGGTTCTAAACTAACCCTAAAATTCCTTGTGAATTTTTATTTAATATCTCTCTTTACCCAAGTCTCCTCATTTGGTCACTTTTTCTTTGTAAGATTTATAGGTTCGAGAGAAGGAAGCCATGGGAGTAAGAGAGGAAGAACTATGGATGAGTCTAAAAGGTGATCAAACTTAGATTAGTTTAGTTATAGTTTTATCATTGTAATCCATTCCATTCAAGTATTTAAGGGGTTTTCCTTTCCAAACTGGTTTTATTTCAAGCTCTTTATATTTGGGGTTCTCTATTTGGGGCAAACCCTACCCCCATGAATGTAAGTGAGAAAGCATGTGTTTAATTACCATTTATAGGTTTAATTTCAGTACACAACAAGATTTGAGCATTATTTTCCTGCTGGTAATTTCTTAGTTAAATTTATAACTTAAAATTTAGTATATACCAATTTAAAAATTACAGTGCATGGGTATGAGAAGAAGTTACATTTGTGTTTACAAACCGCCACCTAGAGTAGGGTGGTGGTCCTTGGACCGCCCCTACCTAGGTGACAAACCATGAACCATCGCATTATAGAGTGATGGTTTTGAGACCACAAACTTACTTGAGTGGCGGTTACGAGATTGCAGCGCTCTCGCATAGGGTGGTGGTCCTGTTTCTTAGAAATAGAACCTAAAATCCCAATTTTTCCCAAAAAGCAAATGTTAGTAACATGTACTTAAACACATTATGAAATTAATTACAAACACCTAAGGTTTGTAGTTGCATTGTTTGGTTCCATTTGTTGATTTCTTAGTTAAAATTTCTCATTTAAAGAATTTTTAATCCAATAGTGGCAAAAACAACTACAACATCTATGCCATTTTATACAACTAAATTTCTTGCAAGTCCCAAAGTAACAAAGATCTAAATTTACTTTTAGTATGGTTATTTTTACTTACTACTCATGTAACATATCTAAATAACCGTACAATTCAAATTTGTTTCCTCCTTCTATTTTCACTACAACTTATATATTGACATTATCTAAAATCAACTTTGCTCTATATTCAAGTTTACTATGCATACATTTTAACATCTTACAACTTCTATATTTCTTCTTTCTCATTTCTACAATTCCTATATCCTTTCTTTTCTTTTCATAATACTAAAACTTCAAGAAAAGATAATAAGATTTCTTTTCTATTTCACAATACTAAATTTACAATACAAAACTTTCTTTCTCCTTTCCCATAAAAATACAACCTTCATAACCAAAAATTTAATGCAACTTTTCTTCACAAAATTATTACAATGGCTTCCACATAAATTGGAAAATAATACTAGAATGTAAGCAAAAGGAAATACAATATTACACATTCCTCCACCCTAAGTGGGAATACAATAAGGTCTTCTAGTAAGGAAAGGTTTTTAAGGAATCCAACAAAAGCTCTAATCTTCACAACACCAACAAGAGAGATCCTTCATTATTTTCTTGATCCACAACAAAATGGGGGAGAGGCAACACTCTCCACCCAAGAGAAATATCCAATGAAGAGGAGAAGCCATCCTCCTCATTGGCCCCCGAGCCCCGACCACATTACAGTGAAAGGTGGATCCAACACATGGCAACAAACAAGGTTCCAAAACACAAACCAAGTGTTTCACAACCATTCCAAATAACATTCAACTTCAAACTACAAACACAACAAGGAAGAACAACAAAACAAACAAGGCTTAAAAATGAAAGCCAAAGCATCAAGAACCTATGGGGAGGCAACTTATGCCTCCCAATGGGAAATGGGTGCCCACCTTAAAAACCTCCTATGCATATCTGAAATCCCTTATATACTTTTATACCTCCCTCAAGTACCTCTTATGCCTCCCACATACTCTTATGCCTCCCTCATTCTCTTATACCTCCTCGCACAACAAATAAGAAATTCAAGCATTCCTTGTCCAAGGTGGGGCACCCAACTAGTACACCCTCAAAAACATAAAATAACTCTTATGACTCCCTACATGAATTATCCCCATAGTCCCCTCCTACACCACACTTAGGAAATCTAAGAAAGAACCCAAAAAGAATTCCAAATACTCAAAAAAATAAGCACACAAACACAAAATAAAGGAATAACATAAGCAAGAGTAAGGCTACTATCTTTCCAGAGTAGAGATTGTTCAAAGAGTCAATCTCCAATCTCCTTCAAACCCAAAAAATCACCAACAATCACCAGCCAAGACCACAAGAACTCCAAAATCCTCTAACTCCCCAAAATTCAAGAGCACAAAATAATGAAGTAACTCCCATACAAGAAAAAGAACTCCCATGAATACAAAAGGAAGAGAGGAGTGTGAGGTGGCTCCATGTAGGATGCCACATCACACATCCTCAACTCCACCTCACAAGTCAAACCTCAACAACAAAGCACAATAAATTGGTGGGTGATAGAAAAGACACATTACTTACACACACAATCCAAGCCCAAACCCCCTAAGGATAAAATTAATTACAAGAAGGAAAATGCAATAAATATTTTACCTTTTTTCCTTCCCAAAACACATAATGGTGTCTATTTTTACCCCTTAACCCATATGTATGATTGGTATGCAAATTTAATAGGTGTGGGAAAAGTTTTACTTGTCCCATAAGCCTCCAAATTTTATTCTTAAGGCCAAATTCGAATTCGAAGAAGGGGTAGAGTGTACAACACTCAAGATCCCAAGCACTCAACTTACAACACATAATCCAAGAGCCATCTAGTCTAATAAATGAATTCCTTTGGTCACATCTATAATTAGTTTAGAACATGATTAATTAAATTTAATTGAGACACTTAAACCCATTAAGATAGAAGGAAATAACACATCATTTCTAAATAATTAAAACAAGGAAATTACATCCCAAAAAAATCACATACTACATCAAATAAAGGAAATTAAATAAATGACAACACATAACCCCTTGGTCACAATTTCCCCCTAACTATAATTCAACACACACACAAATACATGTTGCCATGGTGACCCCTTGTTGAATTCACCTGAATTCTAATGTGGTTGGTTCCCAATACCCCGATGTTTGTTGTGAATATGTTTACCTGCAAAACACATAACACCTCCTTCGGCCTCGCGACGCATCAAAACATTCAAAATAAAATGTGTAATATAAATCCACAATCATCTATATATGCATCAAATCATCATCTAGGAAATTATGATATCATTTCCAATTTCTAACAACATCTCTATTCTACATTTCATCCTTGTCAAAATGATCACAACATTAGTTCAATTATCAAGGCCTACTCAGTGTGACAAAAATATCGCATGTCAGAAATAAATATAACCATGTCAATAGCATATTATCATCAATATCAAAATGTCTCTAATAATCCAAAAACATCATATATGAATTGAAATCAGCAATAGTCTAGTATATCTAACATCTAACGTCATACTAAATCAAAAGGATGCAATAATATCCATAAGCATAATCGAGTATCAAAATCAGTAACAAAAGGGTGTCAAAGGGAAGTGTGCACTACATCCCCCTCCCCTTAGACTCGACTTTCTCTTTAAAGTCATTGGAACAGTGTGACAACCGAACTTGTAGGAATGTAGTATCCTACATTGTAGTAGCGATCTCATCATACCTATCCCACTGGACCCGAACCTAGTCAATCTCTACCTCAAAGGGCTAGGGTCTTGCACTCTATAATGTGTATGGGCTCCACCATCACCTGCCCTTGATCCTACACTTGCAATGTTGTCCAATATAATATGCGAGATGGATCGAAATGTATCTCCTAAGCACAAAAACATGAAACTCACCATGGACGTGAGACGAGCTAGGTGGAAATGCTAGACGATAGGCCAAGGGACTGATGGCTTAGAATATTTTTCGTAATGGATAGGGATCTTATGTAGTCTAACATGAAGAAACACCTTTTTGCCCACCGCATAGCTCAATATGGCCTATGTTGATCCGCATACTTCTTCTTCCTATCATGCACCTCCTACAATCTCTACCCGATCAAGAAAATATGCTACTCTATATCCCGTAATAAGGCTAGCCCAAGAGAAACCCTACCCTCTAACCTATCCTAATTCAGAGGTGTCCTTCACTCCCGCCTTATAATTCCTAAAATGGAGCCATGCCTATCGAACTCTGGAAGCTATTATTGTAGGAAAATTCCACCAAGTACAAACACTCCTCCCATCTTGACTAGTGATCCATAATGTACATTCTAAGCATGTCCTATAAGATCCGATTCACCCACTCGGCTTTTTCCATCTGTCTTAGAGTGATATGATATGCTGAAATTGATCTTCATCCCGAAATCATGATGCATGATGGTATAGAATTCGAAGTGTACAAAGGATCACGATCACAAATGATCTTCAATGGAATCCCATGTAATCCTACAATCTCATCAAGATATACCCATACCAAGATACACTAAATTTGTGTAGGTGGTCTTCACTAGAGAAAAACAAGCCACTTTCGTAAATTTATCCACCATGACCATGAGGACGCCATGGTGGTATCTTGACATCTCGTATCCCAACAATGAAGTCCATGGAGAAGGTGTCCCATTTCTACTCCGGTATGGCATGAGGAAAGACAAGCCTAGATGGATGTTGATGCTCACCTTCACCCTCCGACACTCTAAACAATGTGACAATAATCTGAGCCATGACTCTTCAAATTCCTCCAATGGTATAACTTTCTCAAAGTGGCGTGCATCTTCTTCACCCTGGGATGGGCTGAATAAGGTGCAAGGTTAGCCCTCGACAAAAAGGTATTTTCTCAATCCTCCATCTCCAGGAACATATATCTAACCTCTATGTTTGAGAATACCATCTTCCTCTAATGAAAATCCATCAAACCTACCCTCAAGGGGTCTCGAGACTCAATCTCTTCTCTCGCTGCAAGGAAGAAAGCTGTCATGAGGAAGCTACTGAAAATCCCGCTCTGTAAATTTGTACCCACTGAAGTAGCCATAGCCACATGTCTTCGTCTACTTAGGGCATCTACAACCATGTTCTCCTTCACCTTCAAATGCTCTATCTCCATAGTTTACTCACAAAGAAAATCCATCCAACACCACCGATGAGCATTGAGATTGGGCTGCGTGAAGAGGTGGTGAAGACTCAAGTGATCAGTCCCGAGTGAAAATCTTCGGGCAAGAAGGAAGTATCTGCACCGCACTATGGTGTGCACAACTACCGTAAGCTCAAGATAATGAGTAAGATAATTTAGCCCATAATACTTGAGTTTGCGAGACTCAAACGCAACTACTCGCCTCCTACATCAACACACCTCCAAGTATTTCCAAAGAAGCATCTATACAAATGAAGAACTTGCACCGAGGATTTGGCAAAGACAAGAATAGGTGTTATCGTGAGGCATTCCTTCGTTATCCGAAGGCCTTCTCACATCTATCTCGACCATAAAAACATCTTCCCTTTCCGCTGAAGGGAAGTTATGCAGTACAAAATCTGAGAAAATTCATGAAAAAATCTCCGTAATATCCTCGCTAAACCCAAGAAGCTATGCACCTCAATCACATCGGTGGGTGCTAGCCAATCTATAATAGCTCGAACCTTAGTAGGATCAACTACAATACCTTCCCAGAAATGACGTGGCCCAAATATCGCACCTTTTTTGAAAGAACACACACTTTTCCAGGTTCCCGTAAACAACCTTGCGAAGGTGCTCTCCGTGCTCCTCACACGTATGTGAGTAAATCGAATGTCATCAAGGAAGATGAGCATGAAGCGATAAATTTTTTTCTTGAATACCCCATTCATTAAGCTCATGAACATTGTGGTGGCATTCGTCGGACAAAGGGTACCACCGTGAACTCGTAGTGGTCATATCTCGTATGGAAATGGGTCTTATGAATATCTTCCTCCGAGAACCTCGGTGATGATATCCTTACTTAAGATCAATCTTGGAGAAAAGCAGTGGTCCCCTTCATCTAATCAAATAAATCAGCAATGTGTGGAAGGGGGTAACGATTATTGATCCTTACTTAGTTCAATCAAGTAATCAATACACAACCCCAAAGATCTATCCTTCTTCAAAAAATCACTGGTGCACCCCAAGAGGCTACACTAGGAAGGATTAGGCTTTCTCCATAAGGCCCTCAAGCTGGAAGTTGAGCTCACAGATCTTAGGGGTAGTCATGCGATAAAGTTCTCATGAGATAGGCTATGCACTCGAAACTTGATCTACGTGGATATATATCTCAAGTTGGGGAGGTAACCCCAAGATATCCCCGAAAAAAAAATTAGAAAACTCTCTCAAAATACGATGGTCATGAAGGGATGGTCCACTAGACTCATCGCCAAATCATCACTAACCGTAACAACATAATTCTAAAAACCTCATCGCACACACCGCTTAAGCTGCATAGAAAAGATGGTACAAATGGAAATGGGCCTCCTAAATCCCACTAATAATGACTCCACTCATAGATCATCTATACAAGTAATAGTTTTCTTGTAATAGTCCACTCTAGCTCGTGTTACGACAACCAATGCATGCCCAAGATGACTCCATATAAACCCAAAAGAAGGATTCAAGATCCAAGGTAGTGGTGAAGGGTTTGAAATCAACTACACACTCCATAACTAAGGAGTCTATAGAAATTTTAGCTCCAAAAGACATCTCAACGTCCCACCTACGACCCTCCGTAATCGTTATTACCCAGCCTGCTACTCGCAATGCTCTACTAAGGATGGTGCAATAAATGAATTAGAAGAACCAGAATCAAACAATATAAAGGTAGAAATACCACCAATACTACATGTTGTCTCTATCATGGTACTCGGTACTCACTGACGGTTCTCGACCATCTGCGTAGATCCAATGGCTCCATCCCATATCTCCAACAATAGGCTTTGAGATCTGCGTCTTACCCTTATTTCTAGGGTTATGTGGGCACTCTCTCCAATGATGTCTAGCAACACCACAACCATACAAATTTCCTCGTCCTCTCCAATGAGATACAACTCTATCCGGTACTCTAGGGTTCTATGTTGTGGATCCTGATGATGCGGTTATTGACTACGAAGCTCTCTACTAACGAGCTCCTGCTGATTGAAATCTCGGTGTACCCTATGTCTTGATGGTACCCCTAGGAGGAGGCCTCTTAGTCTGCCCCCTCTGTGCATATAATCTCTAAGGATGTCTGTAAGGTGGGTGGGTCTATTACTATTGTTGTTGTTCATGTGGCTGTTGTGGTGTCCCTAATGACGATTGTCCTGAACTCTTTCCACCATAAGGAGGAGGAACTGACCCCCTCAATCTATCATCCCGTATCTCATTAGATGTGGCTCGAACTCTGTCTCTATCTTGGTGCATCTTCCCATGTCTCCTCTATAATATAGGCCTTCTCCATGGCCTCTACTAATGTCTCCGGGTAGTAAATGCGCCCGTATCACCCAAATCCATGTTTAGGTCCCTGATGAACCTATGAATCTGTACCTGCTCATCTTGCATATAGTTGACATACTGGAGTAGGTCCTGCAATTGAATCTCATACTCATCTATAGTCATAGATGCCTGAAAGAGGTCGTGAAAGTCATCTATCCACTTGTGAATAAACCTCCTGGGAAAATACTTGCTCCTAAACCGCTCCTCAAATAGCTCCCAAGTAATTGTCTCTAAGTCAACATGGAGCTTATGCTCCTCGGTCCTCCACTGAATCCCGATCCATCCCTCGAGAAGATGGATCGCAACACGATCTTTGTGTTCTATTAAAAGGGTAGATCTTGAAGCATCCGCTCAAGCTCACCAACTAGACCTCTTCTTGAAACCCACCTGTATCTCTAGAATAGTGAGATGGTCATAGCTTCAGGATCTCTCCTAATATGGTCTATAACTAAAGACCGAGAACCCTTAGGTATCTCTACATACTCCTCCTTCTATCTAGGGCTCGAGATCTATCCCTATATCCCGAAATCATGTCTCCATGTCCTCTCTATGGTGACTCTGCCCTATCTGACTCCATGTGGAAGTTATCTACCCTATACTCCTAGTTGTGTCAAGGGGATACATGGGCCTCCATTGATGGCTTCATGTCATGTCTAACAATTAGTCCTCCAAAGGACCCTCTGCGTATAACAACATTTACGTCCGAAACCTCTCGCAAAATCCGAGGTAGGATGGCCACTACCACCTGCTCTAGAGGAGGTATATCACAGTGTATGTGAAAGGACCCTCGCCTCGATCCACGCATCCTCCATAGACCAAGGTGAGAGTTAGTTCATCATTATAGGTCTTGTTTCAGTTTTCTATGTTTTCTAAATTATACAATTATCAGATAGTGCGGTTTTATAGGTTTAAAAGAAGAAAAATTTATTCTAGGTTAAATTTTCATGTCTCGCTTTTTTCTAGTATGCCCAAGGGTCCAAGATTTGAACCCACAGCTCGATACCAAGTGTGACATTCGTAAAAATGACATTCTAGGAACACGTTAAAATCTACACTTAACCCAAAAATTGTGACTAATTTTTTTGTTTAATTTGAAAGGTTATAAGGGTGTTAACCCCTAGGGTACATTAAATTAACTTACACCACTAAACTCAACTTTACGATTGTTAGGTCAGGTCTATTTAAATGATCAAATATTAAAATTAATTTACCTCTAAGGTCGTTTAATTAAAAGTCACTTAGTAAGGTGCCCTAATTTAATTTACTTGGTTAAATGTTTTCTCCTCTTTTGTTCATGTTCAATCCAAAATGGTTGACCTTATACTTACTTGTTTTAGTTTCTTTATCCTATTTCCTTAAAGTCCTTTCCATTAATTTCCTAAGGAAAAATAAGAACTAACAATTACTTTACACCCTAAGAAAATTAAATAGCCCCATTCACCTATCTACACATACTAATAAGTTTAATTAAAACATTTATAAAAAGTCATTCCTACCAAAAATGTAGGATTGATCCTCAACCCTTGAATCAATCAAATCTTGACCACTAGATCCTAGGGTTCCAAACTAACCCTAAAAATCCTTATGAATTTTTATTTAATCTCTTTCTTTACCCAAGTCTCCTCATTTGGTCACTTTTCCTTTCTAAGATTTGCAGGTTGGAGAGAAGGAAGCCATGGGAGCAAGAGAGGAAGAACTATGGAGGAGTCTAAAAGGAGATCAAGCTTAGATTATTTTAGTTGTAGTTTTATCATTGTAATCTATTCCATTCAAGGATTTAAGAGTGTTTTCCTTTCCAAACCGGTTTTATTTCAAGCCATTTTTATTTGGGGAAAACCCTACCCCATGAATGTAGATGAGAAAGGATGTGTTTAATAACCATTTGTAGGTTTAATTGCTTTATACAACAAGATTTGAGCATTATTTGGTTGCTTGGTAATTTCTTGGTTGAATTTATAACTTAAAATGTAATATATACCAGATTAACAAAATTACACAGGTGCGGGTCTGAGAAGTTTTGTCGTAAGTGACAAAACCACTGCCGAGAGTAGGTGGCGGTCTTGACACCATTGCCCTACTTGGGTGACAAACCATGAACCGCCACCTTACAGAGCGGCGGTTCTGAGACCGCTGCCTTGCCTAAGTGGCGGTTACGAGACTACCACTCTGCACAGGGCGGTGGACCTGTTTACTTAGAAACAGAACCTAAAATCCCAAGTTTTCCCAAAAGGAAAAAGTTACTAACATGTTCTAAAATGCATTCTGAGCTTAATTATAAACACCTAAGGTTTCCAGTTGCAAGGTGTAGTTCCATTTGTTCATTTGTTAGCTAAAATTACTCATTTAAATCATTTTTAATCCAATAGTGGCAATAACAACTACAATATCTATGTCATTTTATACAACTAAATTTCTTGCAAGTCCCAAAGTAACAAGGATCTAAATTTATTTCTAGTATTGTTATTTTTACTTACTACACAAGTAACATATCTAAATAACCATCCACTTCAAATTTTTGCGTCCTTCTATTTTCACTATAACTAATATATTCACATTATCGAAATCAACTTTTCTCTATATTCAAGTTTACTATGCATACATTTTAACATCTTACAACTTCTATATTTGTTCTTTCTCATTTGTACAATTCCTAGATCCTTTCTTTTATCTTCATACTATTAAAACTTCAAGGAGAGACAATAAGATTTCTTTTATTTCACAAAACTAACTTTACAACAGAAATATTTCTTTCTCCCAGGGTTCATTTTAAGAGACCTCTTGGAAATCGGAGGTGGAGAATTCCTGGCGAATATCCCCGGAACTAGTTTCGCGGGAAGGTGATTTTTTTGGGGGTTGTATGAAAAAATTTCACCTGATTGTCAATTGGCATGACAGAAGGCTGCAGATGCCAGCACCCTCAGTGACGCGTGTCAATAGACCTCAGTGACGCGCGTCAACAAGGTTGTTGACATGCGTCACTAAGGTCCGCTGACGCGTGTCATCAATTTTTTCGACGCGCGATAAAGCAAAATCTCTTGTCACGCGTCTGCAGCCTCTGACCTCTCCTTTCTCATCAAAAATCTCCGTGTCTGAGGTCTTTGTCACGTGTCAACTCTGCACTTGTCTCACGTCAACAACCCATTTCCTGTCGCGCGTCCACTGTCTGAATATATTGTCACACGTCAACACGCCCTTGTTGCGCGTCAACACCTCTCTCTCATGCGTCATCACGCCATGTCACACGTCACCACCGCCCATGTCATGCGTCACCATCGCACATGTTGCGCGTCAAGGCTACTACTACACATGTCGCTGGTCACCACCGCCATGTCACGCGTCACCACCGCCCAAAGTCACACGTCACCACCGATGTCGCGCGTCGCTTCACCACCGCACATGTCATGCGTCACTACTACACATGTCGCTGGCGTCACCACTGCACATGTCGCGCGTCACCACTACCCATGTCGCGCGTCAACACTACTCATGTCGCGCGTCACCACTGCCGATATCACGCGTCACCACTGCCCATGTCGCGCGTCACCACTACCCATATCGTGTGTCACCACGCCATGTCGCTGGCGTCACCCGCCCATGTCGCGTCGCCACCATCGCCCATGTCACGCGTCAACACTTCCTCGCTGCGGCGTCACGCTTTGCCAAGTCGCGCGTCAACACTTCTTCTGTCATCGGCGCGCCAACACTTCTCTCATGTGCGTCGATACAAGACACTGTTGTTGTCACGCGTCAACAATCACAAAGCAACAAAGAATCTGAATTTCTAGTGCTTAAGGGTATGCGAGTTCAAATTTCAAGTATTGGTAATTTGTTAAAATACTTAAGGTATACTACCCAAAGCGAATAAGCTAGGTTTTTATAGGAGATGTTTTCAAATGAAGGCGAAGCCGACCCCCAGAAAAAATATACTATATATTTTAGGTAAACAGACACCAACCCACTCCAAATAATTCGCCTTTTCAAATTTTCATAAAATGAAATTTTCGCCATATTACGAATATTCGCCGCTAAAATTATCCCTCGCTTTCTCCTATCCAATTTATATAACACAACCTTCATAACCAACAATTTAATGTAACTTTTCTTCATAGGTTTATTAAAATGGCTTCCACTTCAAGTGGGAAATAATACAAGAATGTAAGCAAAAATGATATACAATATTACACGGTCCTCCACCCTAAGTGGGAATACAATAAGGTCATATTGTAAGGAAAAAAATTTAAATACTCCAACAAAAGCTCCAATCTTCACAACACCAACAAGAGAGGTCCTTCATGATTTTCTTAATCCACAACAAAATGGGGGGAGAGGCAACACTCTCCACCCAACCAAAATATCTAATGAGAAGGAGAAGCCATCCTCCTCATTGGCCCCCGAGCCCCAACCACATTACAATGAAAGGTGGATCCAACCATGACAACAAAAAAGCTTCCAAAACACTAAACCAAGTATTTCACAACCATTCCAAAGCACATTCAACTTCAAACTACAAACCCAAAGGAAGAACAACAAAACAAACAAGTCTTAAAAATGAAATTCAAAGGAGCAAGAACCTATGGGGAGGCCACTTATGCCTCCCAATGGGAAATGGGTTCCCACCTTAAAACCTCCAATGCATATCTCAAATCCCCTACATACTCTTATGCCTCCCTCAAGTACCTCTTATGCCTCCCACATACTCTTATGCCTCCCTCATACAAGACAAAGTAAGAAATGCAAGCATTCCTTGTCCAAGGTAGGGCACCCAACCCAAACACCCTCTAAAACATAAAATAACTCTTATGCATCCCTACGTGAATTATCCCCATATTCCCCTCCTACACAACACTTAGCCAATCTACCCATGCACCCAACAAGTATTCCAAACACTAAAAATAAACAAAACACAAACACAAAATAAAGGAATAACATAAGCAAGAGTAAAGCTCCTACCTTTCCATAGTAGAGCTTGTTCCAAGAGTCAATATCCAAGATCCTTCAAACCCAAGAAATCACCAACAAACTCTAACAAAGACCAAAAGCACTCCAAAATCCTCTAACTCCCCAAAATGCAAGAGCACAAAATAATGAAGTAACCCCCAAACAAGCAAGAGAACTTCCATAAATAGAAACGGGAGAGAGGAGGGTGAGGTGGATCTATGTATGATGCCACATCACACATCCTCAAATCCATCTCACAAGTCAAACCTAAACCTCAAAGCACAATAAAGTAGTGGGTGAGAGGAATAAAACATTACCTACACACAAAATCCAAGCCCACACCCCCTAAGGACAAAATTAATTACAAGAAGGAAAGTGCAATAAATATTTTACCTCTTTTCCTTCCCAAAACACATAATGGGGTATATTTTTAACCCCTCAACCCATAGGTAGGATTTGTATAGAAATTTAAGAGGTGCAGGACAAAATTGACTTATCCCACAAGCCTCCAAATTTTTCCCTTAAGGCCAAATTTGAATTTCTAAGAAGGGGTAGAGTGTACAACACTCAAGATCCCAAGCACTCAACTTACAACACATAATCCAAGAGCCATCTAGTCTAATAAATGAATTCCTTTGGTCACATCTATAATTAGTTTAGAACATGATTAATTAAATATAATTGAGACACTTAAACCCAGAGAAAAGAACACATCATTTCTAAATAATTAAAAAAGGAATTTACATCCCCAAAAAAATCACATACTACATCAAATAAAGGAAACTAAATAAAAGATAACACATAACCCCTTGGTCACAATTTCCCCTAATAATAATTCAACACACACACAAATACATGTTGCCATGTTGACCCCTTTTGAATGCACCTAGAATTCCAATGTGTTTGGTGTCCAATCCCCCAATATTTGTTGTGAATATATTTACCTGCAAAACACATAACACCTCCTTCAAGGGTCATGCAGACGCATCAAAACATCTAAAATAGAATGTGTAATATAAATCCACAATCATCTATATGTGCATCAAATCATCATCTAGGAAATTACAATATCATTTACAATTTCTAACAACATCTCTATTCTACATTTCATCCATGTCAAATTGATCACAACATTACTTCAATTATCAAGGCCTACTCAAAGGTGGCGAAAATATCGCATGTCGAAATATATATAACAATGTCAATAGTATATCATCATCAATATCAAAATGTCTCTAATGATCCAAACACATCCTATATGAAGCGAAATGAACAACGGTCCAAGATCTCTAACATCTAACATCATGCTAAATCAAAAGGCTACAATAATATCCATAAGTATAATGGAAAGTATCGAAATCAATGACAAAAAAGAGTCAAAGGGAAGTGGGAAATACAAAACACATTTCCTTTCTAATCATGTTGATGCTAACGAATCTTCTTGGAGACAATAAATCTAGTTAGAGAAGCCCATACAACCATTGGCCATCAAGTTAAT
This sequence comes from Taxus wallichiana var. yunnanensis, assembly GCA_018340775.1. NCBI lineage: Eukaryota > Viridiplantae > Streptophyta > Pinopsida > Cupressales > Taxaceae > Taxus > Taxus wallichiana. The sequence continues at coordinate 727,710,716 of CM031243.1, read as the reverse complement.
AACAGACATACAAGGTGTGCATCGATAAGATATGTGATAAAATAAAAACATTGGTGTCACTCTACATGCTGCAAAATCCATAATTAATGTCCCTTAGTAATTCAAATATGGCAAGTTAACAAGAATGATTGTTCTTCACATTCATTTCACACTTGGTATTATTCTTGCTAATCATTTCTACATGAGGATATTAAATATTCCAAGATAATTACAAGCATATTCTAATTCCTATTGTTTTGTGAAATCTCTCATTGTTCTCCTCGGTTGTTAACTTGAATTTTTCTATGCTAGTTCATAAAATGAAGCCCTTGATTCTACATTGCGGAAAATTCACATCCCCCTCTCTAATGCACCCCACCCACTTTCGGGAATTTCCACTTGAAAAATGGAACCGTAAAACACTTCGTAAATTGGCCTAAAACGCCTGTCTTGGTGTCATACATAACATGGAATAAAAACTTCGTTGTTTCCATCGTCGCTCAATCGAATCGACCACCAATATTAGTATCAATATATACATTTGTCAACCAATAATTCACAATTTTTGAAGGTCAAAAGGAAAAAAATAGTGACTTGGCCATTGATACGGCCAATGACGTGGAAATTGACAATTTCGTTAATACATGGACATCGATATGACACACAACGTTGATGACAAGGATTAAAATATTTTGTCATATCCCACACGGATTTCCCAATATAAACATGCCTTTCAAAGCGTAATTATAAAAAATCCTCCACATTTCCTCCCACACGACACATATCCATGTTATTGTACATGACACATATCCACGTTGTAGGAAAAATGTGGCTAAATACCATCCATAAAAATTTACCATGGTCACCATGGGAATGTTTTTATATTAAATTTAATATGAAAGCGGAACAAAACACATTGTTCTGTTTCACTTCAAAAGGGTTACATTTACAAATACCCATAGCAAAAATAATTAAAATTTAGAGTTTTTTGTTTAGATGTTTAATGGATCAACATCTGAGAATCCAAATTTTCCATAACAAATGACCAACATCAAAGACAACCGCTCTCACTGAATCTAAATCACAAACAACTTCAAATGGAAGTCAAGATCATTTGCTTCTCAAGTTCAATTAGGCCCGCCATAATCACTTACCTAACCATTTAGAAATTTACCTTACGTATCCAAAGTGGCATCAACAAATATAAATCCCTGAAAACATGATGGGATCTCAATCTAAATCAACTTGATTTCTCCCTATTACTTACTGTTAATGGTTTTAGCGTCTTTAACGCCTTTGGATTTTTAACAGATTTCTCTTTTGAAGCACATGAAATATCAACGACTTATAAATAACCTACCAAACAATGACACAGAGGACTATGTGCACCTGGTCAATGGAATTTCACTAGAAATATAGATTGATATACTTTACAAAGTGAAAATGTATAATCTACAATATCCGATTAAGGTGAAGTCATAACCTAGAGCCTTTGATTTCTCTAGAACATTAAAATTTACCATTAAAACCTTGGACACATCGGAAATTTACTGCAATAACGATATCTACGAAAATTTAAAAAGATAAGATTTTGCAGAGCGCAAATGTATAACATGCAACATCCAAACAGGGAAAAAATTACGCAGTTTGAATTCCCAATTTAGCCGATGAAGAGATTGAATTTGTAAAAATTTAAAGAAATTTAAGTCTCCATAATAGTAAAAATTTACCAAGCTGTTGTAAAAATTTAATGGCTCCAATGCCTCGATGTCTTTTTCAAACCTATCCACCTAGAATAGATGTGTCAAGTAATTAAGGCTGCATCGTAGTAATTTTGCTCCGTATATGGTGAAAAAAGTCGTGTACGAAATTAATTATTAATTAACCAAATTTATTTTGAAATTTGTAATTATTTACTTTTTAATAAATTTATTCCGAAAGGCATATTCACTCTTGGAAAAGGATCCCCCTCTCTGACAGTGACGAAGAAAATAACAACGAGATGAATTCGTCCACAATGTATGACAGTTTTTGAAGCAAACACTTGGCGGTGAAATGGAAGCCATGGCAGCCACATTGGTTAACGTGGATTTCAGCATGGTCAACACCTATGTTTGTATGTTTGTATGTATAGCAATTAATTCCTTTAGGTCTAAAATAAATTTCTTGTGTTATTATGCAACACCCTAAACTGTTTTGAAGATCAAGGAAGCAAAGTGACACGTCTCAAAGGTCATTCAGAGTGCCTCATTGTCCATGCTTTTTTTTTTGTGTCAATATTCGATTTTGAATAGTGCCTATTTCGGGTGGTGGATGCCGTAGGAGTGTTGTTTTTTTGAACCAAACACTATGATATGGCGGCGAAATGGAAAGTCATGGCAGGCACATTGGTTAACACGAATTTCAACATGGTCAACGCCTATGTTTGTATGTATGGCGGTTAACACCTTTGGGTCTGAAATAAAGTGCTTGTATTATTATGCAAAGAAAATGATAGGTCTAAAAGGTCGTTTAGGATGCCTCGTTGTCCATGTTCTACGTTGGCTTTTGAAGACCGCCTATCCGAGATGGTGGATTTGTTTGACATGGGTATATATTTTTCCATTCAAATTTTATTTTTTCCATTCAATTTATTAAGTTGTTAAATAGATGGAGAAGCAAACAACATATACGATACTTTTAATGACATACGATTCATATCATATATTTTCAACCACAATGTTATCAATCTAAGGAATATCTATATCAAATTCCCTAAAAAAATTAAATTGTTAAACTTGTCCTATTAGGAAATTATTAATAATGCCATATAACATATGCATAAATCTAAAATATCTATATAACTTGGAAATAAATAAAAATCATTATACCACCAAACATTTGCACTTGTGGAATACTCCACCCCTTCCGACAACCGACAGGCATCATTTGAATAGGTCCTAGTGAATGCACTTTTGTAAACCGAAACTTTCTTACGTTAAACTTGTCCTATTAAGAAAATATTGATACTGGCGCATATAACATGAGGATAAATAAAAAATATTTACATAACTTGGAAATCGTAAAATTTCACTATGCCAAAAGGCATTTGCACATGCAAAATTATCCACCACTTCTTACCACTTCTTCGAGGCATGGATATGCAAGAGATGAATCATTTGACGAAGCCCGAAATCGCATATGCCCTTCACGTGGTTGCCAAAGGTTCGATGGTTGAATTATTTATGAAATAAGAAATAAATTATTTTTTTTGCATGTACCTGATAGAGAATATTTGTTGGTTGAAATATGTTTTGTAAATGGCATTTATTTCTCTATCATTGAAATTGTTTACGATAATTCATTCATCCTCCTTGTTTGTATTTACTTGTTGTCAAAAATTAGATCGATGCACTATGGTTTTTTGTCTTCTTCAATTTTACTTTCCACTCACAAATATTTAGCTTTCGGAGTTAGCATCACACACCTCTCATGTCATTTCATCCTCATTTCATCAGTTAAGGGTTTTGGAGTAGGCCAATGGTTTGACAATTAAATATTTTCGAAAATAAGAAATAAATTTTTTTCCCATGTACTTGTTACATAATATTTTCTCTAAATTCATCAGTTAAAGGATTTGGAGCATAAGAAGAGGCAACCATGGGCTCTACGTCTTGTTTCTTCTCAACTAATTGTGGTGACGATGATGATAATTGTCATTGAGAAGTGAAGTCCACAAACACCATCCTCTGAGTGGGCATATTCATTTGTACAGGTCCCGACGATTGTATTCTGGGGGTGAAATTAGAAGCTTACGCCTAAAGCTAGCAAACTGACAAGTTATTTTCAATAGGAATTATAACTTGGTCCTCCTCTTCGTCGGTTTGTGCTCATGCCCTAAATAAAGTCAAAGATGTATTTACAATAGAATCCTTTTGGGTAGTTTCGGAAATGGTTTTGAGAATGTACTTGTATTTTTCTTATCCATGATGACCAAAAAAAAAGTTTACCGTCCACGGAGACCTTAAGCTGTGTAGCATGCAATGTAGAATAGAGGATGAGAAAAAGGAGGATGAGAAGGGTCGAGTGATGTAAAGAAGAAAAACAAACTAGAAAATAAATAAATCATGTATTTTCTTAGAAGCTTCGAGTGATGATAGAAATTTTGACAATTTGGCCAACCATAAGCTTCAAATGTTGAAACTCCTTTACTCTCCTATTGCCATATAATTTGCTCAAAACAGGAAGATGAATCATAATAGGTTTTTTATGGATCTTTTGCAACACAAAATATTTATCTCCGTCAACTACAAAATAATTCTTTTCACATATTTGTGTGTTGAAACATGTCTTGTAAATGATGCTTATAGCTCTATCATTGACATTCTTTACAAAAAATTGTTTCATCCCCCTTTTTGTATTTTCTTGTTGTCAATAAATTTCATAGATGCACTATGCTTTTCTGTTTGTTTCAAAATTAATTTCCGCTCACCAATATTTCACTTTCATTTTTATCATTGCACACCTCTCGTATGATTTCTAGTTGTTATGAGTATCAAATATTTTTCGAATTAGTGGTCATTGTAACTTTCAAGTTACCAAATAAAACTATAAGTAGTAATAGCCTAACAAGTTTCTCATTTTATAAATATTGGTATTCTTTTCCATGTTGTTACACATCCCAACAGGATAAGGATTCATGAAAATTGGTTGGCGATGGTTGGATTTGAAGAAAAAAACATACCTAGCAATTTTTTACATGTTTTCTACAATGATTTATATGTTAAATTAGTTGTGGAAACAAGGTGTGTGACATATCTATGTAAATTTAATAGCGTTTGTAATCGTCCCATCACATTATTGATAAATAATTCAAATTATATAAATATAGATTCAAAAATTAATAAGTGAAAATTAATCTAATTACATATAAAATTCCATTGGTTTATATATGAAAGGACAATATTGAAAAATTATCGTCATCTAAAAATTGTTTTATAGCGCTAAGACATCTAATCAACCGATCAAGTTGGCTAGGTATGCGAAGTCAACTTCCTTGTATTTGTTACAAATAACACTATTGTCAATGACGATTTTGATGTGGCTTCTTGATGTCTCCTAGCTTTGGGATTTTCCTCAAGAAAAAGGATCATCTAACACATTGAACAAGTGTTGTGCAAAGAGAAATGTGTGGTTGCACTTAGGACGCAACCACATCATCATCTTGTCTTGTAAGTCCTAAAACACTTCACATCTCTTACAACGAATCTAGAGGCCCTTGACCAAATTGTTACTAATAAGTAAAAAATCTCAATGAACATTTTTCCAATCCCTTTCTCATTGTGATTCTCACATTAATACTAGCCTAGAAATTCTAGGTTGTGGAAGGGACCAGGGGTCCTCATCATTCATCTAATCCTTGTTTTAATGAGATAATCAAACATTGACAAATTAGATTTGGTATTTTTTTGTCGTAGTTGTGGATGTTCGTACCCTTAGTCAATGATCCTTAACTATGTTTCTCACAAAGCCTCCTACACATGGCACATGGTGGCACTATGCAGATTCCAAAGGGATCTAATAGCCGTGGTCGAGAGGAGATTATTGCCTAGGATCCAAGCCCCAAGAGGTTTGAATCTCTCCTCCATCCACTAGACTCATGACCATGGGCTTCTCCCCCACACTCCATTGTCATATGCCTCGCATGCCTCCTTCGTCCTTTCATAACTAGTTCTCCAAATTAATCATGCATATGTGCACCAATCATTCATGGAAAAAATAGTTTCCTTCAAGTGAAAACATGAAGAATGGGAAGAATAATATACTAGAACCAAAAAACAATAACATTATTTATCAAACCATCCATTAAAGAGAGCAAGATGGAAAACTACTTGAGTGCGGGATCTACTTAATCTTGTCTCCGTCGACACTAAAATTTTCCTTCGTAATTTCTATTTCATTAATGTATGTATTACGAATAGGATGTTGTTAATTATAATTAGTAGTAGCGTCCGATAGAAGATAATGGTGCTACGATAAAGCATTTACGCCGCCAATAATGTATAGTACGGCAATAGTCAAAAGTACAATAGGAATTTTGTGGTAAAAAGTAAATAGTTGTCTTAAGTGGTCCAAAGAATGTTAAAATGTCAAAATTGGGGTAAGTAGAGAAGTAGGGTCTACATGATTAGGAATTAGAAATATTATATTGGTAATAAGGACAAGGAGTGAGGTCATAAATCTTTTGTTTATTTTATTTGTACAAAGTCTAAAAATTTGGAACCCATGTGAAATGATAAGGTTTATCTTATCTTAAAAGATAAGCTTACATGTACGAGATAAGAGTTAAGGTATGGAATATGATTCGTCGAGTGGGTTTATTATCCTATCTTAGAGATAAGATGGATAAGCCTAGAAGTCTATAAATAAAGAGGCCACCCCCTCATTTATCATAGAAGGAAGTAGTGAGTAATATTGGGAAGTGTGTAAAGGAATCCATCGGTTTAAAGGTGTGTTGAAGAAGCCATTAAGAGGTGTAATTGTAAAGTTTCTCCCATAGTCTTGGTGAAAGGCAAGTGAAGTCAATAACACTTGAAGTACCTCATGGGTGAGATTGTAACAATTTCATGTTAATATTATAATTTACTCTGATATTTCAGATTTATCATCATTCCTTCTTATCATAGTCTATGGTATTCTTGTGTTATGTTTGTTGTTGTGTTTCCATATTACATCCACCAAACTAAAGGTTGTGCATTAGTAAATAATCATAGCATGAGGAGTTCTGGTGAAGAATTATCATAGTGCCAGATTGGTGATGACAGGTCCGGCTTACTTAGTTGAATAGACATAACAACAAGAAGTTTGTCATGCTTGCTTCACAAGCCTTGTTCCATTTTCCTCCAAATTTTTTTGTTTTTACTTCTACCTTCAATGCTACCATTAACCTTTCCTATCAACATACACATCACACTTTTATTGTGTGATTGCTAGTACTACAAAATTTGTTGCATTGTAAGTTAAAATTTTATATCCTCTAAAGTATTCAATCAACTTTTAGTTTTACAAATTTTGGATTGGAATGCCTATGTATTTAGATATATGCAGGATATGGGAGTATTTTGAGCACAATATTGAAGTGAGAGAATTCACAAATCAGTTTAAAATTAAACATAAACATGTTTTGGTATGTGCTTATCTTATATTATGATATTATTTTATCAAGGATATTTTATCTCCTGCAAGATTTTGAAATGTATAGTACATGAAGTAATATTAATTTGAGAGTGGTCAAAGAACTCTTGGCGTAAATAAATTTATGGAGTTGTATTTTCTAAGTTGAATAAAGTAGATTAATTGCAAATGATTTCCTTTAATTTAAACAAATTAGTTATATAGTTAAGAAGGGAGTTCTTGGAATTGGTTCTTGAGAAACTCTCTCTTTCTTTCTTTCTTTTTGGTAAGATGTATTTTTTTATCGAATTAAAAATTTGTACAAATTTTTGAGTTTAATGGGATCTTATTCCTTATTTTTTTGTTATCATTCAAAATTTTTACTTCAATAACTAATTTTATTACATCTTTTACACCATCATAAAAACATACGAAGATGTATTGACATATGATGGCTTCTATGCCATCCATGTGACGGGGATATTTCATAGTCACTATGTGTATGGAATGTAATCTAATATTACTTTCAGCCTTTTCTTATAACATTATTAACATCAAGGAATCCATCATGTACTTTTCCTTTCCTCACAATCGGGTGAAGTTTTATAATTAATTTTTATTGAATGCCTCCAACGTTACAAGAGGATGTACTTAAATGATGTTGATATTTTTAAATTAAGATTTTTAGTTTAACGTTTTTATACCCGAAGGTTGTTTTCGGGATCACAAATTGACAATATCAATCTATTTTTGTGTAGGTGATTGGGAGAGATAATTTGGCATGGGTTGGGCTGAATAGTTATCATTTGGATTCCGTAGAGATTTCGAGAGATGCAAAAAGTGGTTGAAGAATTGAAATGTGTGTTTATTTAATATTTGAGAGGAAAAAGAGGGTTGTAACTCCCACTAAAACAACCCACTTGAGACCCAAGAACAACCTAGGATTAGTTAGGAAAATTATGGAATAATTTTTTTGTTTAAAAGAATCTACAACTAGGTTACAAGACAATAATTGTCACTAACAAGTTCCAAAATAATTCTAATCTACTAGAGTATACTTTTATTTTATTAATAATTATTAGAGGTCATAAGGTCCAAAATTTAGGGTTAGAAGTTTCAATTAGGTTTAGAGGGAAATTCCTCACCATACCCACTCTCTAACAGGCTTAAAGTTTCAACTTGATTTTTCTCACACTTAACACATTCAAATTTTTCCTAAATTACTTCCATTGGATAGGAAATTTCCTCACCTTTCTAGTGATATAAATAATTCCTCCTAACTCCTCATATTTTTCAAGTTATGGGCCGGCGGGCCTTGGGGTGAAAATTTTCCCCAAGAGTGGGCTTGTGGGCCCAAGGGTGAAAATTTTCCCAAAGGGTGGTTGGCGGGCCACGGGGAGACCTTTGGAAATATTTTCCCATGGGGAAAAAATAAAATTTGGACCCATGCTCCCTTGGGTCCACAAGTCCACAAGGGACCTGTGGCACTCCCTAAGCCGCGCGGGGAAAAGCAGGGAAACGCGGGGTGGCGGGAGGCATTTACAAATTCTCCCACATGAGTTGAAAAGTCAGCTTTGCGCCTATGCACCCGCGATTTTGTAAAGGACACGTGGTTTCTTTAAAGCCACTATGGGGAAGGTGGGGTGGCGGGGAGAAAATTGACTTAACACCCCGAAGGGCTAAGAGGGTAAATAGGACCGCGCGTCCGCTGGCACCTCGCGATGCACGTGGCAACCCTCGATTGATTCAGGGGTCAAGGACAAAGAGAGGAAACTTGGAAAATTTTCCCAAAATTTTCCAAGATGAAAAGATAAAAAGGAACCCATTCCTCCACCGATGCCTCGTGACGCCATGTGGCATCACCTGATTGGTTATGGGGTGGGGAAAATTTGGAAAATTTTCTCAAAATTTTCCAAAAGTGCTAAGTTAAAAAGGGGTCCACCCCTCCGCTGACACCTCATGGTGCCACGTGGTATCCTCTTATTGGCTGGGCCTATGTGGCGGAAGAGAAAATTTTGAAAATTTTCCCCAAAATTTTTCGAAGATCTAAGGGAAAAATTCGGGCCTGTGGACCCGCTAAGGAAGTTTTTCCCAACATTTTGACGCCAAGTGAAGAAAAATTCAGAAGGCCATAACTTTTGATAGAGAGCTCAGGTTTGGGAAAACGAGGACTTTCTGGAAAGCTATCGACATCCTCCTTGCACAAAGATAAGTAATTTTTATTTTGATTAATTTTAAGGGGTTAATTTTAAGAAAACTACATGTAGGATTTTACAAAGTGTGAACTGGTAAATTTTAACTTGTGAGATTTATTCAATTTGATCTTCTTCCTCTCTAACATGTCAAATAGACATGGAGGATTTTCTGAATTGATTTATGAAGGATTCAAGATTCAATTTGTCGATAGATTTCGTAATTTGAGCATTTTGTTTCTTTGACAGAAAATCAACTGCAAAATGGTTTGAGCCCGATTTGCTAAATTTTGGAATATTTCATTAAGTTTTTGTTAAATTAAACTCATTTATACTACTGGCATGTTCAATTTTAGTGTTTCATTGTTATTTCTTGCTTCCAAGTTCGAACTGTACATTTTTGGTTTAGATAATTACGAGTTTGAAATTACAAATAACAGGGATCAAATTTTAATAGGTCTATTTGCCACTTTCTTCTTCCAAATATATAGGATACATTCCAATTCCAAGTGAAAATATTTGGTTGATTCAAAACAAATCATTCAAGACCAAAATGCAATACTGATTTCAATTTTTTTACATTTCAAAGAGACAAAATACTGTATTTTTCTCACACGCATTTCTTCCTTTCAAATAGAGATTTCAATACATTGATATGATCATATTCAATACAAAAATGTAATTTGAGAAAGGCATTACATTCATTTATTGATTCCAAAAGACAACTTACAACTTCCTTCTTTCATTTCTTCCAAAATCATTTATTGTATACAGGGCAAGACAATACATTTTCTTTTCACGTGTTCCACTTTACCACTTTTCAAATAGAGATTTCATAGAGTATGCAAAACATATATTTCCAATGGAATAACATCATATGGACAAGAAAAACCATTTTCATTAATTCAAATGAACTCTTACAACTTCCTTTCCATTTGATTACAAAATATAGTATACCAAACACGTATCATTCTTTCACATTCTTTCTAAACAGAATACAGAGTATAACTCTTTTACATTTCAAATTTCACTTGCAAAATTATACAACATCTTTCCATTACAAACATTTACAAGATCATCCACTTCAAGTGGGAAGGTTACAATGAGATTTCATTTCACAAGGGACTATCAAACTATCTTTTCTCAGCTCCAGAACAACAACATACATTCTTCTCATTCCTCCAATTTGATCACAACAGGAGTAGGGGAAAGGCAATGCTCTCCACCCAACCAAGACATGCAATGAAGAGGAGAAGCCATCCTTCTTAATTGGCCCCCAAGCCCCAACCACAAAGCAATAAAAGATGTGATCCAACTCATGGCAACAACAGGCTTCCACAAACACACAAGCAACATTTTTACAATAAAACACAAAGTCCAAAAATAGAATGTAGTTTTACAACTACATTAACACATGACAAACAATACTAAAGGCTTCATCAAGCAAGTCAAAGGAAAGAAGCTATGGGGGATGTTGCTTATGCCTCCAAAGGGGAAAAATGGGTATCACCACATGAGTACAACCAGTATATACCCATATATATATATATATATATATATATATATATATATATATATATATAATTTCAAACCTTGTCATACCCTTATGCCTCCCCAAGTACCCCTTATTCCTCACATTTTCTTATATCTCCCCAACCTCTTATGCACACCCCATAAAGAGTAAATAAATGCAAGCTATTTATTTGTATGGTGGAACCCAAATTCCCAACTCCCTCCACCCTTATACCTCCCTAAAACCACTTGTGCCTCCCACAAAATAATCCCATAGTCTTCTCCTACACCATTCCTAGGCCATCTACCCAACAACCCACAATATCTACCAAAACATTCACACAAGAACATTTACATAAATAAAAGAAGAGCATTTCAGAGACAAGCTCTTACCTCTCCATGATGGAGTTGTTCCTAGTTCAAAAAAAGCAAGCTCCTTCTAATGCAAGAAATCAAAAATAAACCCAACACAAGCTTCCAATAATCTTCCAAAACTTCTCCAAGCAAGAGCTCCCAAAACATTAAGAAAATTCACCCAAAATGAAGTCTCCAAAGTGAAGAAACCCAAAAAAGACAAGGAATTCAAATTTTATAGAAGAGGGAAGAGAAGAGGATGAGGTAAATCCATGTAGGATGCCCCATCACACATCCTCAACCCCGAAACAAAGTCAACTTCATTCTCCAATGCATAATAAATAGCTGGGTGAATAATATGAAAATTTACTTACACACTCAAACAAGTCCATACCCCATAAGGACTGAAATTAAATTATGTAAGAAAAGTGCAATTACAACATTCAACTTGACTTGTAAAAATGCATAAAAAGGTCTAAATTTAACCCTCCAACCATAGGAAAGGTTGGTATGTATATTTAAGAGGCATGGGACAAGTTTAACTTGTCCTACAAGCCTCCAAAATCAGCCTCCAAGGAAAAATTCGAATTTCCAAGAAGGTGGAGTGTTACACACTCAAAAGTTAACTTACACATTCTTACAACACTTTAAAACATGGCCAAGAACTCTATTAATTACGTTCTTATGACATATTTTAATTAATTAACTAAATGATATGATTACTCACAATATTCACACACCATTAAATAAATAATGAAAGGGGTACATGCACCACAAAATAAACAAATGAAAAAATTAAACAAAAGGGACAAAAAATAAAAGAAATACATAAAATATCTTGGTCACATTTAAAGGTGATCCCCCATGGGAATCCCTAACACTAACAACAAACACACGCATAAACAAAACTAGTTGTCATGGTGACCTTGTTGAATTCATCTAGAATTTCAATGTGGTTGGACTCTAATCCCCGATGTTTGTTGTGATATTTTAACTGCAAAACACAAATACCTCCTTCAGCCTCGTGGCCATATCATAACGTCCAAAATAATATAAATATAATTAAATTTCTAAAATCATCTAGATATATGAATCACAACAACATCAAAACAATCTAACAAATATCATTATAGTTTTATCAACAACTATATCATCATCCAATAATTTTCCATTTCTAGGGCTACTCATCAATATCCAAATATCACAAGTCCAACAACATCCATCATATAACCATGTCCAATAAGTATAACATCATCAACATATAAAGTGTCTCTAATAATCATCATGCATCATAATAAGAATCAAAGTCTCAACAATAATAAAAACTGATCATGTCCTCTAATCGAAGTCTGTCATGATCATGATCTAGGATGTGAAGGGAATCCACCATCCACCTCCCTTATTCTCTAATTTCTACCGGAACCTACAATGAAAAATGTGGAAAATAATCTAACACATAGAGAAGGAGTCTCATCATAACATATCTCTTAAGAACCAATGAAGATGAAACCACATCTAATTCTGTATGTGTCTAACTAACAATGAGAAGTGCAACATATCTCTTAAGGTGGGAACACATCGTGTATGTGACAAAAGTTGGGTGGGGCCAAAGGGCCAATACACTCCAAAATCTCAAAAGGACCCACAAATCTAAGAGCTAACTTAGAACATTTTTCATAACGTATAGGGCTCTTATTCGGCCTCGACATGAAGGAACACCTTCATGCCCACATCAAAACTATGGTCGGTCTATGATGATCCACATACTTATTTTGTCTATCTTGTTCCTCTTGTAGTCCCTATCTAATCAAAACCATCTACTACTCCACATCCTGCAATAAAGCTGGTCCAAGAGAAACCCTATCCTCTAGCCTGTCCCAGCTAAGAGGTGTCCTGCACTCTCTACCATACAAAGCTTGAAAAGGAGCCATGGCTATAGAACTTTGAAAACTATTATTGTAGGCAAAATCCACCAACTACAGGTACTCCTCCCATAGATCTGTTGATCGATCACATACATCCCGAGCATGTCCTCTAAAATCGACTCACCCACTCAATCTATCCATTTGTCTCAGGGGTGATATGTTGTGCTGAAATAAATCCCCGTAAGCTTCCAACTCAAAGACACTAAAGGAAACTACTTAGATATATTATGCGCAGAGCTGCCGAAAATGTGGATCCAATAAGTGTTAACTTCCTCATTGGATTTCAACCCCTGTGTGATAAAGAATAATGATAAAATGTGAGATAAATAGATAAACTAAAGCTCATGAACAAAGGAACCTAACATTTCTTGTATGTAGATGGTTCTACTGATCCGATCCAAACAGAACATACAACATGAACTACACTAAGTGAACCATGAAATCATGAGCAGAGTATCATGGGGATTCCGGTGTCATTACAACGACATTATCATGATACTATGATAAACAAAATGCTTAAAATTAAAAAAACATTTTCCCAAATTTTCCAACCTCTCCTAAGCACTTCAATACGTAGATATTGTTTTCATACCCCCTTCTTCCTCCCTTTCGTCCCTTATTTATAACTTCGAGGTGAGGTAAGATTGGGGTTAATGAGTAATTGGGGTTTGATAATTAACCCAAGATAAGGTACATGAAGTGATCACGCGGGGCCCATGGTTTGAATTTTTAGGTGGAGTGGGGAACATGATTTGAATGGGTAGGTGAGATAATAGATTCCATTTTTGAATTTAGGAGTGGAGTGTCGGATGGGTATATTATTACCCATGAATTGAATAAATTTGAAATATGTGAGATAATGCTAAATTCTAATTATCAAATGGGTCCACATGGAGCCCATTTGATAATTAATTAATCAAGGATGAGTAAATACATGGAATTTACTCAAATTTAAGAAAAATAAAATCGAGGGGGAAAGTTGCATGAAGAAGAATGTGGGATGAATGAGAGGAGTTACATTAAAAATCGGTGTCTACATGATCCTTACACGGTCTTCACATTTCACGCTCTGCGCTTCATGATTGAATATTTCTAGGATATATATCTTTAAAACCATTTCCGATGATGGATTGTTGTTCTATGGTTCATTCCTGAATATCGAGGGATATTTAATAAATTAACCTTATCTCACTCATACACATACATCTTCTAAGGGGGAATGTTGCCCCTATGACATTCACATCTTGGATATCATTTCATTTCATTCATACACAACATGATAGATATCTTGGTTAAAAAAATTCTTTCCTACTTATATTCACATATACACTTTGATTACTATGCTAGTGAGATATTTTGTATGCCATTATCTTTCCTATATACACATACAAGTTCACTTGTTCTCTAGTTTTGAATGCATTATTTTTACAAAGATTTATGCACAACATTGATTCTTGAAATGTACCACTTACCGCATCCCACTAAATCTCCTAGGGAATCTACCTGAAACATATCACATGTGTTATTATTCTATTACATTCTACTTTTTACTTTAACTATCACAATACTTATTCCATGTATCTATAAAATCTTTGACATACTTTATATCTTTCTAACATGCTAATGGGTGCTTCATGTGCAATATTTGCTTTACACGAAATATTTTCTACCATGGTTGTTTGATATTTTTCTTGATAGTATTTACCATTGTCTTCTATTATATACCATTGTTTTTGGACTTTTCCCTATCTCTTGTATACTTTTGGTCACTTTGGCCTTGATTGTATCACAACATTTTGAGTGATGTTCCATGTTTGCAGCCTAATTTTCACGATCTACATTGTCTTTTTACTTTCTAGATTATAGTTTGTCATTTATATACATGTTTTTCTTACTTACAATAACAAAATTTCCTAGCCACTTTGTTTTCAAGTGCCTTGATTTCTACTAAGCACATCCCCCGCCATACAAGGTATCGCTTTTTTATCACAATTTCCTACACAACCATGATCCATGATTCTATAAGCTTGAGATCATTGATGACTAATAAGATGTAAGAAAAACTCCTTTAACACAAAGATAAGTAAATGAAAGAGATATTAAATGTAATTTTATTCATATTATGATCAAACATCACCTATGAGATGAAGTGAAATGTCCTCCGGGACTAGAATGTAGTATGAGACAAAAATTAGAAACCGAGAGAGCTTCCTGTCTACCTGAGCCACAAATATACTATCAACGCTTTAAAAAAAAATTCTTTTACCTTATCACTATGTAACACCAACATAATTTCATACACAAAACCCAAAACACAAAACCCAAAACCCAAAACCAAACATAGGTTATACTAGAAAAATTATGGAATAATTTTTTTGTTAAAAGATGAATGCAACATTTAGCTAAACCCTTAGTTAATAACCGATCATCACAAAATTAAATAAATAATAATATTAAATAAAATAATTGATTAAGTCTATGGTTGGGTTTAAAATATTTCATTTGATAAATCCTTAATTCATTTAATACCTAGGTTCCTAAGATCATGCAATACTTTAATAATAAAATTTCAAGTCTAAACAACCCTTCCATTTACACAACGATAATTATTTAGTTCTCTATTGTAAAAGTAATCTAAACTAATAAGGGGAAAGTTTATTTAATTTAATTCAAAGATAAAAGTAAATAACTCAATTACTTTCAAAACACACTAGTTGCCCCACTCAAAAGGTGACCCATGAGATCAAATGATCACCTCACCTACACCCACATAAATTGTGTAGGAGACATTTTGTGCCATTGGATGAAGGAATTCAGAACAACCTAAAAATCCTTAAGGAATGATTTTATTAGTTTATTTTTCTCATTCCTCTCATTTTCGTTTTGTAGGTTAAGGGAAGATGGAAGAGAAGGAAGTTATGAGAGAGGAAGGGAAAGCTTGGGATGGATACACACATTCCCCAATATTATTCATTTTATTTTATTTCTTTCCAAATCTATCATACCCTCTTCTAGGGTTGTAAATTTCTCATTTTATTCATAAAGCATGATTTAAAACAATACCCATTTAGGATGTTTTACATTTTCCCAAAATATTCCTTTTCTATCTATCTAAAGTTACATTTCTTCTCTTTTCTTATATAAGTAGATATACACAATTAAATTTTCTTTTATATATACAAGTATATTTATATATATAAATACCAATTTTCTTATAATATCATATACCTGAAAATGGGATAATATAGATTATATATGTATATATATAATTTTAAAAAGATTAGAAAAATACGTGGCCACGACCTCGTTAAAACTCTTCACACAATCATGAAAAGGAACTCGAGATAAAAAAGGCTAAACCAAATAAGTGCAAGTTTTAATGGTTCGGTGGGGCTCACTCCCGGCCATTGTTTTTTTAATAAAATAAATTGGTGGGTTTGGGGTGGGAGCACCAAATTATTTTAGTACAAATATATTATTGTTTGTATTTTTTTATCAAATTCAAATTTTGTATAAATATTTTGAGTTTAATGCGATTTCATCCCCTTTTTTGTTATCATTTAAAAATTGTATTGCAATAATTAACTTTACAACATATTTTACACCATTATAAGAAAAGGTAGAGGATGCATTCACATATGATGGATTCCATGTCGTCTATGTGACGAGGGAGATTTTTATTCACTATGTCTACGTGAATGCACTCCGACATTGGTTTCAACCTTTATTAATTACACAATTGTTGCTTGGTATCCATCACGTACTTTTCCTTTACTCACAGCTAGGTGGAGTTTCATAATTAATTTTTATTGAATGCCTACAACATTAAAAAGGATGGGTTAAATGATTTTGATATTTTTAAAGTTAGGTTTTCAGTTTAACATTTTTCTACCTGGAGGTTGTTTTTGGGATCGCAAATTGACAATATAAATCTATTTTTGTGTACGTGATGAGGAGAGATAATTTGGCATGGCTTGGATTGAACAGTTATCATTTTCATTGGATAGATCATTCAAAGCTGCAACAAGTAGTTGAAGAATTGAAATTGTGTTGATTTAGTATTTGAGAGGAAAAAGAGGGTAAAACATTGTTTGTATAGTGTGTGCAAAGGTTAAGTTTGGTGGTCATTCTATAAGAGAGGGTCAAACCCCTTATCCAATTCTTTAATATGTCTCATAAGTAAAATGAATTGTACATTTTTTGTATTATATTGTAAACAATTTATTTGAAAAATAGTAGATGCCTAATTTTTATAGTGATAGACGTGCCTCTTGTGGATGAGGTGTTCCTACTACAAGATATTGATCGTGGTTACAAGGGTGAATGAAAGTATGACTTAATTAGATGTTTTTACATTGTCTTGTTTTCTCTTAATTGGAGTAGTCTATGTTACATTGCCCATGCATCCTGCATTGTCTAGAAAAATATTTTTCATCACATGTTATTCCGGACGATTCTGAGACGTTAGTCCCAATGAGACACTTGAATTTGAGAACAACACTCACAACTCATTCTATAATTTTTCATCATATGTAATTCCAGACTTGTTGGAAACATTATTTCTAGCTACCTAGCCAGACAAGAAAAGATTTGGATCCACTTTCACGAAATCTTTAATGAAGACAAATCTAGCGTGGATGAGGAAAAAGATGAACTGACCTTTACAATTCATGGGGTATTCCAACATGATCATGTCTGAAGGATTACGATGAATGTAATTGCAAAAACTAAGGGAAATCCCATCAACAATATTCATTGTATGTAAAATGATTACTATGTGCTATAGTTGAGGATATTGTGCAACTTAATATAAGATATTCGATATTTTTGATACTTTTGGGTGTGAAGCATACTTTTAGTAGGCACATAAAACAATTCACATAAATTTAAAACTTTTAGATAAGTATGTGGGACATGAAGAAAAACTAGTAGGTAACTCTTTATATGTTTATAAGACCATTTATACAAGTACTATTAATATGGGGACAAGAATAATAGTTAATGAATACGAGGAAAATAGAGTGATGTGTAAAGCGTACCACTCGATAGGCGCTTGTAAAATCATCCACACAAATTTAATTCCTTTATATGTAGCCATACACAACAAAAATAATAATTAGTAAACATGAGGCCAAAGAAATAGAGATGTATAAAGCATTCCTCTTGAAATGTTTGTAAAGGAAAGGACCCACTAATTTGGACCTTAAATTAAGGGGTATATATATCAACTTAAGTTTCACCAAATTATAAGGAAAAACTACTCTTTAATAGATAGCGACTTCTTTAATATTCAACTTTCCTTTTGAAGATTTAAAATATGTATAGGACAGTTTTTAAAGGTATTTAAATAAAAGATTTCAAATAAAAAATATTTTACCTAAGGTAGATCATTACTTAACAATTAAGTCAATTATTTGAAGTTTAGTTAAGTGTCATCATGGAATTGATTTAATGTTTGAAGGGACTTGATGTGACCTACTTTATTAAGTAACTTTTAATTCAATGTTTAGTTGTATACTTTGTTCACATATACATATGCATACATGCATACATACATACATACATATATATAAGTATACGGTTTTAAACTTTCTCCTTGTTTTCTTATTATTGATAAATAGTTTTTTGAAAGGGACTATACCCTTTTACAATAGTGCTCAAAAGCAATATTTTTCCCCAAAAAGCCCAACAACAGTAAAAATAATCTATCAAGAACCAGCAAAAGCAAAACAGATGCTTCAAAAACAGATAAAAACAACAACTCAACAGCAACACAGCTGCCCAACAACTGTGCAGTTGGCCATTTGCCTAGATGTAACAATAATAGCACCAAAAATGACAAGAATCATACCTTGTCTGAAGTGGTGGGGGATTTAGATTTGGCATTTCCCTTCTTTTTCCTATCCACCACTATCCATTCGGATTTCCTGCATCCAATGCAATCGGAAGAGCAACTACAATGGATTTGATGGGGATGTGACCCATAGGAAGGGGGCAGAAACTTCCTTAAACACTGAATCAACAATCTACGAGAGAATAGTCTGTAGGTAGTTTCTCTGTGTTGGTCTGTGAATCAACCACGATGGGTGAGTCAACTTGCAGGGGGCACTAGAATCCTTAGCCGGATCTGAGTCAATTGTAAGATGTTCAGGTAGAGAATCCTTCCACCAAGTAGTTTTGGTCTTTCATTTGGAATGTTCACAATCATTTGTAACATGACCAGTTTGGAAGCAACGCCGACATCTAAAGGCAAGTCTCTCATAGTCAATTCTCTGAACCCAAAGCCTTTCTCCAATCTGAAGATTGATTTCTGCCAGTAAGAGTTTGGAGGTATCAATATCAACCAGAATTTGAGTGAACGTAGTATGTGTTTGAATGGAGGTCTTATCATCAACTGCCACACATGAGCCAAGAGTATCTCCTACAGAAATGAGACAAGATCTGTTCCAAATATATAACAGAAGTCCTGGTAAACAAACCCAAATCAGGTAGGTATCAAAATAATCCTTTAACGGGTCAAAGGATGGATACCATGGTTTGGACATAAGCCCATGTTCCCCCAAAACCCAATGGCTAAAAATTAAATCCCCTATATGCAGGGGTTTCAAAAGAGCAATGAAGTAAGATTTAGCTTGAGGATAAAGCTCAATCTTACCTTGTATTTTTCCCTCGATCTCTGGGCTATCCAGTCATGGAGCTGAGAAATCTTGGGCCAAAATTTATGGAATCTGCATATGAGACCCAACTAGGAGAGATTTTCCTCCTCCTTAAGAATCTTTAGAAGTAGATCCTCCTCAATTTTCAGCATCGGGACCTCCTGGGAGGGTTTCAAGAGCTCATTTCTGGTATTCTCCTTTTGTTTGGAGACCGCTGAAGCATAAGATGTGGACTTATCTCCACCAGAGGTTCCTGTGTGACCACTTTTTTGATTGGCGTTGGCAATATTTCCCTTGAGACTCTGAAGCGAGTTGGATCTATCCATGCTCTTGAGAGAAGATCCATCATTTTTAAATGATCCATAACCATTGTTGGGTTTTGTAGGAGAGGTTGAGCCATCTTTGCTATCCCAATAGAGAGATCCCCTGTTTTAAATATCAGAGAAACTCTATCTCTGATTTTCTAAAAAGGGGGTCTTGGTTAGCATCGAAAGCCATGTCAATCCAAGAGATTGGTGCTTTATTTTCTCGCCATTTTTATAGTGACGCCATCATATTTTCATGATAAGGATAGGTTCCCATAGCCACGCCAATGAGAAGGGATTCCTGTTTTGATTCACAAAACTCTGAATGTGAATCCCTGGCAATCGTGCCTCCTCCAGACCCGTCTTGGCCGATCCATGTGTAGTTGAGAGGGGCTCACAGACCTACGTGAACATGTAGCAACCATGGCGGCAAAGATTCTATGGGAGTAAATTCTTTAGGGATGTTCCATTCATTTTTCGGGGAAACTTTTACCTTGTTGTTGTCTACGGTTTCCTAAAATGTCCATTGATAATTTATAGTTAAAATCACAAACGACACATTACAGCGTGTAAATTTCTAGGTCTGAATACACACAAATTTGATTCCTATATGGAGCTCTACCCAATAAAAATAATAGTTAATAAATATAAGAACTAAAATAAAATGTACCTCTTCACAGTTTGTAAAACCATCCACAAAAAAATTATTCTTTTAGATATATGAGACTAGAATAAAAATAAACTAGTAAAATGAGTACAAAGGAGGAGTGAAACCATAAAGTATACCTCTCATAAGGGTTATAAAATCATTCACATAATTTTGATTCATTTATACATGTAGGACAAGGATAAAAACTAATAAATATGAAGATGGAGAAAGAGATCAATGATCAAATTTAAATAAGTAGTCCCGATTTCATTACGAAGATTTATTTTTCACTCCTCTAAGAAGAAAAGTTGTACAACTAAAAGTATTTCATTTGGTAAATTGAAAATTAACCACATATTTAAAGAGAAGAGAAAATAAAACCTTTATATAATATTTGGTGTGTAGGCTAGAATTTATTTCATCAATCTTATAAACTTTACCAAATCCGATAGTAATACATCTAACATGCATGACACTTTTACTTTGTGTGGATCATTTTACTATGTTAACATTGTAGGGAAAGAAGGTTTGGTGTATATGGCAATAATTGTAGAGAATGGGCCCCAGGACCATTGTTTGGACATGATAATAGAAGCGTCACTCGAATAAAATGTCACATGGGGAAAGAAAGAAGTGAGTCTAAAAGTCGATCGTGAGATTTTGTTAAGATTGAAGCCTATTTTTTCCAAGTGCATGTGATTAAATCATCATCTACTAGTCATATGTACCTCCTTGTGATTTATATATATTGGTGTGCATTAAAAATTTTACTATATTATGAATAAGAGTGTCTTATTATGTGAAGAGGCATGCCCTTTTTGGTGAAGCATGGGTGAGTTAATGTATAGTAGAGAAATACACGGTGGAGTTTGGGTGCCATTTTATTAAGTAATTCAAAACAACAAAGTGAATAATAGTTGTTTCCTATTCCATGTTTATATAATATTCCATTCAATGCAGCACCTTGCTTTACTTTTCGATAAAAATATCTAATAAAAAGATGAATATAAGGGAATGTTTGAGAAGAGACAAATTGAACAAGACTTCATACAAATGGTTCATTCTTCATTATTTTCATCAATAAATAAAATTCTATTGTTGAAAATTTTTGATGTTGTTTATTATTATAGTAATATGTGGTAGTACATGTTTTTGAAGAAGGCATCAAGAGTAGGTTAACAAAGATAGACTGTTACTTTCAAAATTATTATTACGAAGATAGGAATTTCGTTGCATGATGGAGGGAACCTAACACTGATATGTGACATAAAAATAATGTTTGAGATTGAAATGCAAGGACATGTGTTGATTAAAGACCACGGATAACCGTCCACATTAATCCAACATGGTTTCTTATTTACTAGTAATCGGACATGGAATGTGTAATGGAAACGTCGAAAGGGATACATTAGAAGAAGTTAAATAGGATGATCTAATGTTTTTGTTAATTGTGTGAATGAGAAATTGAGACAATTTGTTCAACAATAATTATCGTTAATAGCCATGGAACAAAGATCAACCATGACGGAGCGGGTAAAATACTTCCTATTCTTTCTCCTCGTCTCTACTTCACACAAATGAATGGTCTCCAACTTCATCGACATGCAAATATTTCATTAATTTATGTTCCCTCACACTATCGACATCCTCTATCAAAAAATACGGTACATCATTTCTCATCAATGGCTGGATTAATTCCTCACCAAGAACAATTTGTGTGATTTTTGTGATTAGTATTATTTTTTCACTTTGTGGGATCTACGAGAAGTTAAATTAGATGGAGTGGAACAACGGGAAAGGAAGATAGGTGTAGAAAAACACATTTGAGGGTAGAGAAGGGAAATGGAAAGGAAAGAGGAATAGAGGATTCAATGTGAAAATAAGATCTCTATGAAGAGCACGACATGTATGTCAATCGAAAGAAGTAGAAATCTTGTGTCGGGGAAGATGTGTATGAATCGAAGAGGAAGATATATGAAAATGCATGTAATTGATGGATGATGTTAATCATTGTTGTTTAAAATTTTAGTTCTTGCATTTTACATGTAGTAAGAACACAAATAAATGTAAGGGGAAGAAACTTAGGTGTTTCAAGCGTTAATTTAGAAACAAGGATATGTGATGTGAACCTAAAATTCTAGGGTAGGGGTTGCATACACAATTACAATTAGGGTTTCTCTGTAGCTATTAGGAAAATCAACATGCATTATCTCTAGTTGTGAGGTACGTAGTCTATCCTAAGTGTGGGAAATGGAGGTGAATAACACTAAGAAATATGAATGGAGTTGCAATGTGTTTGTGACTGGGGTGATGAATGCAACATGGAGGGAGAGCTGTAGAGATTATAACCCAATAGATGGCATTACTCCCTTCATATTAGGTAGAAAGGATTTCTAAAAGGAATGTTCAAGGGAGGAAAAGACATGAAATAAAGGTTGAAATTAAAATGATTTATTTGATCCATTTTTTCATCTCTTTCTCACACTTATTTATGTGGCGATTTTGGCATATAACAAGGCTTTCTTCATGCCAATTCTTTTAAGTGGATTTGGACTTGCTATTTGCGCTTTTTTTTAAAAATAAATAGAGTGATTACCACCGTAACGCATAACAAATCTTCCTCTTTTCAATGTTTTTAACCTAAAAAATGTGAGGGAATTTTTATTGTCGTGATTATCAATGTAGTGTTTTCTCTTGTGTATGATTATTAGAAAGAAAATGTTCTATTGGATGTATGCATTTGTCTCTTCCTTTTTTAACTAGAATTTTCTACGATTCAAAATTGGTCTCATAAAGAGAAGAATCAACCATGCCTGCCCATAAAATGTAATATTAAAATATTAGTATTAGAGTGATCATAGTTTTTTTCGAGTAGTAGTTATATTGTGAATCAAAGACAACAAAGACATTTTATTATTACTATTGGCCACCTCTAAGATGGGGCACCTAGGAACTATTATTTGCACTATTTAGATCATTTTTCACTAATTACAAAATTACTCCCATTTTGTTGGGGTGAAATTACTTATTGATGGAATTGTTTTCATGCTTCATTCTAAATCAATTTTGAAAATATAAACACTAAAATCATTGTCAATCATCTTCTCAGTTTAATCAACGACCAAAATTAGTATCAATATATACACATATCAAGAATTTATGTGCAAGTGTTGAAGGTTAAACATGGAACATAATACTAACTTTGACATTCCTATGGTTGATGATGTTGACAGAGAAAATTTTGATGGTACATGGATGTTGATAAAGTAGATCACATCGATGATAAGGATTAATATATGTTGTCGGCACCTTAGGCTTTCCATTTGTAAATATGCCTTTAGGCGTAACAACAAATAATTATACAACCAAGCTATCAATAATTAAAAAAATCCAAAACTAAGGTTGTTATTTTGGGTTTCTAATTAGTATTTAACTAAATTAAACATGTAACGCCTGCAAAAATGATGTTCTAGGAATACATTAAACCCTAACACTTAACCTAAAAATTGTGACAGTTTTATTTTAAAGTTGAAAGGTTACAAGGGTGTTAACCCCTAGGGTACATTAAATTAACTTACACCACTAAACTCAACTTTACAATTGCTAGGCCACATCTATTTAAATGATTAAATATTAAAATTACTTTACCTCTAAGTTCAATTAATTAAAAGTCGTTTACTAAGGTGAACTAATATAATTTATTGTGGTAAATGTTTTCTCCTCTTTGGTTAATGTTCAACCAAAATGGTTGACCTTATACTTGTTTTAGTTTCCTTATCCTATTTGGTTATTCCTTTCCATTAATTTCCTAAGGTAAGCTAAGAACTAACACTAAATTTACACTCTAAGGAAATTAAATGGCCCCATTCACCTATCTACACATACTAATAAGTTTATTTAAAACATTTATAAAAATCCATTCCTACCAAACAAATGTAGGATTGATACTCAACCCTTGGATCAATCCAATCTTGACCAATAGATCCTAGGATTTTAAACTAACCCTAAAATTCCTTATGAATTTTTATTTAATATCTCTCTTTACCCAAGTCTCCTCATTTGGTCACTTTTCCTTTATAAGATTTGCAGGTTGGAGAGAAGGAATCCATGGGAGTAAGAGAGGAAGAACTACGGATGAGTCTAAAAGGTGATTAGGCTTAGTTTAGTTTAGTTATAGTTTTATCATTGTAATATATTCCATTGAAGGATTTAAGGGGTTTTCATTTCGAATTGGTTTTATTTCATGCCATTTGTATTTGGGGTTCTCTATTTGGGGAAAACCCTACCCCCATGAATGTAAATGAGAAAGGATGTGTTTAATTAACATTTGTAGGTTTAATTTATTTATACAACAATATTTGAGCATTATTTAGTTCTGGTAATTTCTTAGTTAAATTTACAACTTAAAATTTAGTATATACCGAGTTAAAAAAATTACATAGGCGTTGGTCCGAGAATTTCTACTGTAAGTGAAAAATTTGCCACCTAGAGTAGGTGGTGGTCTTAGGATTGCCCCCTACTTGTGTGATTAACCATGAACCGTCGCCTTACGGAGCGGTGGTTTCAGAAACCACCACCTTACCCGAGTGGCGGTTACGAGACTACCGATCTCTGCAAAGGGTGGCGATCATTTTCTTAGAAATAGAACCTAAAATCATGAGTTTTCCCAAAAGGCAAAAGTTAATAACGTGTATTAAAATGAATTCTGAGCTTAATTATAACCACCTAAGGTTTCCAATTTCATTGTTTAGTTCCATTTGTTGATTTCTTAGTTAAAATTTCTCATTTAAAGCATTTTTAATCCAATAGTGGCAATAACAACTACAAGATCTATGCCATTTTATACAATTAAATTTCTTGCAAGTCCCAAAGTAACAAAGGATCTAAATTCACTTCTAGTATTGTTATTTTTAGTTACTACTCAATTAACATATCTAAATAACCATCACTTCTAATTTGGTTCCTCCTTCTATTTTCACTACAAAGTGTATATATTTACATTGTCTAAAATCAATTTTGCTCTATATTCAAGTTTACTATGAATACATTTTAACATCTTACAACTTATATATTTCTTCTTTCTCATTTCTACAATTCCTAGATTCTTTCTTTTCTCTTCATAATACTAAAACTTCAAGAAAATATAATAAGTTTTCTTTTCTTTATCCTTTCCCATATACAATAAAACCTTCATAACCAACAATTGAAAGAAACTTTTCTTCAAAAATTATTACAATGGCTTCCACTTAAAATGGGAAAGAATATTAGAATGTAAGCAAAAGGGAAATACAATATTACACATTCCTCCACCCTAAGTGGGAATACAATAAGGTCTTCTCATAAGGAAAGGTTTTTAAGGACTCCAAAGAAAAGATCCAATCTTCACAAAACCAACAAGAGAGATCCTTCATGATTTTCTTGATCCACAATAAAATGGGGGAGATCAAACACTCTCCACCCAACAGAAATATCCAATGGGGAGGGAAGTCATCCTCCTCATTGGCCCCGAGCCCCAACCACATTACAATGAAAGGTGGATCCAAAGCACATGGCAAAAATAAGCTTCCAATAAAAAAACAAAGTATTTCACAACCATTCCAAATAACATTCAACTTCAAACTACAAACACCACAAGAAAGAACAACAAAAAAACAAGGCTTAAAAATGAAAGCCAAAGGAGCTTGATAACTTATGGGAGGCAACTTATGCCTCCCAATGGGAAATGGGTGCCCACCTTAAAAGTTTACAATGCATATCTCAAATCCCTTATATACTCTTATGCCTCCCTCAAGTACCTCTTATGCCTCCCACATACTCTTATTCCTCCCTCATTCTCTTATGCCTCCTCATACAAGAATAAGTAAGAAATGCAAGCATTCCTTGTCCAAGTTGGGGCACCCAACCCAAACACCATCCAAAACATAACATAAATCTTATGCCTCCCTACATGAATTATCCCTGTAGTACCATCCTACACCATAATTAGGAAATCTACCCAAGCAACCAACAATAATTCCAAACACTAAAGAAAAAACAAGCACACAAACACAAAATAAAGGAATAACATAAGCAAGAAAAAACCTCCTACCTTTCCATAGTAGAGATTGTTTAAAGATTCAATCTCCAATCTCTTTCAAACCAAAAAATCACCAACAAGCACCAACCAAGACCACAAGAACTCAAAATCCTCTAACTCCCCAAAATGCAAGAGGACAAAACAATGAAGTAACTCCCATACAAGCAATAGAACTTCAATGAATAGAAAAGGAAGAGAGGAGTGTGAGGTGGCTCCATGTAGGATGTCACATCACACATCCTCAACTCCACCTCACAAGTCAAACCTCAACAACAAAGCACAATAAATTTTTGGGTGAGAGAAAAGACACATTACTTACACACACTATCCAAGCCCAAAACCCCTAAGAATAAAATTAATTACAAGAAGGAAACTGGAATAAATATTTTACCTTTTTTCCTTCCCAAAACACATAATGGGGTCTATTTTTGACCCCTCAACCCATAGGTATGATTGGTATAGAAATTTAAGAGGTGTGGGATGAGTTTTAATTGTCCCACAAGCCTCCAATTTTTTTCCTAAAGGCTAAATTTTAATTTCCAAGAAGGGCTAGTGTGTACAACACTCATGATCACAAGAACTCAACTTACAACACCTAATCCAACAACCATCTAGCCTAATAAATTAATTCCTTTGGTCACATCTATAATTAGTTTAGAGCATGATTAATTAAATTTAATTAAGACACTTAAACCCATTAAGATAAAGGGGAAAGAACACATCATTTATAAATAATTAAAACAAGGGAATTACATCCCAAATAAATCACATACTACATCAAATAAAGGAAACTAAATAAAAGACAACACATAACCCCTTGGTCACAATTTCCCACTAACTATAATTCAACACACACACAAATACATGTTGTCATGGTGACCCCTTGTAGAATTCAACCATAATTCTAATGTGGTTGGTTTCCAATCCCCCCGATGTTTGTTGTGAATATATTTACCTGAAAAACACATAACACCTCCTTCGCCCTCGCAGTTGCATCAAAACATTCAAAATAAAATGTGTAATATAAATCCAAAATTTATCTATATATGCATCAAATCATCATCTAGGAAATTATGATATCATTTACAATTTCTAACAACATCTCTATTCTACATTTCACCATTGTGAAAATGATCACAACATTAGTTCAATTATCAAGGCCTACTCGGTGTGATGAAAATAACACATGTCGAAATGTATATAACCATGCCAATAAGCATATCATGATCAATATCAAAATGTCTCTTATAATCCAAAAATATCATATATGAATCGAAATCAACAATAGTCTAGTATCTCTAACATCTAACATCATACTAAATCAAAAGGATACAATAATATCCATAAGTATAATCAACAATATCAAAATCAGTAACAAAGGGTGTCAAAGGGAAGTGGGCACTACATCCCTCTCCCCTTAGACTGGACTTCCTCCCGAAAGTCATTGGAACAGTGTGGAAAATAAACTCGTAGCAATGTAATATCCTCCATCAGAACAGCGGTCTCGTCATACTGTCCCACTGGACCCAAACCCGGTCAATCTATTTGCCTCGAAGGGATAGGGTCTGCACTCTATAATGTGGATGGGATCCACCATCACCTTCCCTTGATCATGCACCTGTAATGTGGTCCAATCTAATATGTGATAAGGATCATAAATATATCTCCTAAGCACAAAAACATGAAACACACCATGGTTGCGAGACAAGCTAGGTGGCAATGCTAGACGATAGGCCAAGGACCAATGTGCTCCAAGATCTCAAAGGGACACACAAAACTAGGAGAAATCTTAGAATATTTTTCGTAATGAATAGGGATCTTATGCGGTCGACATGAAGAAACACCTTTGTGCCCACCTTATAACTATGATCTATCCTATTCGATCCACATACTTATTCTTCATGTCATGCGCCTCTTGCAATCTCTTCCCGATCAAGACAACCTATTGCTCCATATTCTACAATAAGGCTAGCCCAAAAGAAACCCTATCCTCTAACCTATCCCAACCCAGAGGTTTCCGCACTCCCGCCTTATAATTCTTAAAAATCAGTCATGCCTATCAAACTCTTGAAGATATTATTGTAGGAAAACTCCACCAAGTACAAATACTCCTCCCATCTCAACTAGTGATCCATAACGTACATCCTAAGCATGTCCTATAAGATCTGATTCACCCGCTCGGCCTTGTCCATCTGTCTTAGGGTGATATGATGTGCTGAAATTAATCTTCATCCCGAAAGCATGCTTCATGATGGTCTATAAGTGGGAAGTTTACAAAGGATGGTGATCGAAATGATCTTCCACGGAATCCCATGTAATCCTACAATCTCATCAAGATATACTCATGCAATAACACTAGGCATGTGTAGGTGGTCTTCACCGGATAAAAACAAGCCACTTTCATCAATTTATCTAATGTGACCATGAGGATGTCGTGGTGGTATCTCGACATCAATAACCCAACAATGAAGTTCATGGAAATGGTGCCCCATTTCTACTCCAAAGATGGCATGAGGAAAGAGAAGGTCACTGGATCTTTGATGCTCACCTTCACCCTCGACACTATAAAAAGCATGACACAAACTAAGCCATGTCTCTTCAAAGTCCCCTCCAATGGTATAACTATTTCAAAATGGCATACATATTCTTCACCCCGGGATGGGATGAATAAGGTGCACAGTCAACCCCTCACAAAATGTCCTGTCTCTATCCTCCATATCCAAGAACATATATCGGACCTCTATGTCTAAGAAGACCATTTGCCTCTGTTTTGGCAGTAAGGTAGAAATTGTCATGAGGAAGCTGCTACAAAATCCTACTCTACAAATCTGTACCCACTGAAGTAGCCATAACCACATGTCTTCGTCTACTTAGGGAATCTACAACCATGTTCTCCTTCGCCTTCAAATTCTCTATCTCCATATGTTACTCACAAATGAAATCCATCCAACGTTGTTGATGAGCGTTGAGATTGGGTTACGTGAAGAGGTGGCAAAGAATCAAGTGATCAGTCCTAAGTGAAAATCTTCTGCCAAGAAGGAAGTGACTCCACTGCACTAAGGCATGCACAACTACTGCAAGCTCAAGATAATGAGTCAGATAATTTAGCTCATAATTTTTGAGTTTTGAGACTCAAACACAAATACTTTGCCCTCCTACATCAACACACCTCCAAGACTTGCCAAAGATGCATTTGTACAAATGAATAACTCACCCCGAGGATCTAGCGATTGCAATAATAGGTGTTTTCATGAGGCATTACTTTAGTGTCCTGAAGGCCTTCTCACATCTATCTGACCATAAAAACTTCTTCCCTTTCCCATTTGAAGGGAATTGATAAGGTGTGCAATCCGAGAAAAGTCTCGAACAAATCTCCGTAATATCCTACAAACCAAAGAAGTTGTGTACCTCGGTCACATTTGTGGGTGATGTCAAATATATGATAGCTCAAATCTTAGTAGGATCGACTGTAATACCTTCCCCATAAATGATGTGGCCCAAATATTTCACCTTTGTTTGAAAAAACACACACTTCTCTAGGTTCCGTAAAGAACTTGGAAAAGGTGCTCTTCTGCTCCTCACACATATGTGATTAAATCAGAATGTCATCAAGGAAGATGAGCACGAAGCAATCAAAAATATTCTTGAATACCCCATTCATTAAGCTCGTGAACACTGCGGTGGAATTTTTCGATCAAAAGGTACCACTATGAATTCATAATGGCCATATCTCATACGGAAATTAGTCTTATCAATATCTTCCTCCGTGATTCTCGGGTGATGATATCTTGACTTAAGATCAATCTTGGAGAAAATTGTGGCTCCCTTTATCTAATCAAATAAATCAGTAATGCATGGAAGGGGGTAACGATTATTGATCCTTACTTTGTTAAGCTAGTGGTAACAAATACACAACCATGAGAGATCACTCCTTCTTCATGAAAATAAATGGTGCACCCCAAGAGGATACACTAGGAAGGATTAGGCCTTTCTCCATAAGGCCCTCAAGATGCAACTTGAGCTCACAAATCTTAGGGGTAGTCATCGATAAAGTGCTCGTGAGATCGGATCTGCTCCCGAAACCTCATCTATGTGGAAATCTATCTCACGTTGGGAGGTAACCCCAATAGCTCTCTGAATAAAAATTAGAAAACTCTCTCAAAATGTGATGGTCATCAAGGGATGTTCCATTAGAATCATCGTCAGATCTCTCACTAACCGTAACAACATACATCTAACAACCTCATCACACACACCGCTCAAGCTGCATAGTGGAGATGGTACAAATGGAAACATGCCTCCTAACTCCCACTAACACTGGCTCCACTCCTAGATCATCTGTACAAGCAATAGTCTTATTGTAACATTTCACTCTAGCTCTATGTGCAGACAACCATTCCATGCCCAAGATGACTCCATATGAACCCAAAGGAAGGATTCAAAGATCTCGAGGTAGTGGTGAAGGGTCCCAAATCAACTACACACTCCATCTATAAGGAGTCTATAGAAATTTTAGCTCCAGAATCCATCTCAATGTCCCAACTATGACCCTCCCTAACTACTACCAACTGTAATTCTCTACTAAGGATGGTGCAATAAATGAATCCAAAGAACAAGAATCAAACAATATAGAGGCAAAAAGTTCACCAATACTACATGTTGTCTCTATCACGGTACTCTGGTGCTCAGCCTGGCGGTTCTCGACCGCTGCGTATATCCGATGGCTCCATCCCATATCTCCAATAGTAGGCTTTGAGATTTGTGTCATACGCTTGTTTCTAGGGTTCTATGGGTAGTCTCTCTAATGATGTCCAAGTAATGCCACAATCATAATAGTTACCTCATCCTCTCCATCGAGATATAGCTCCATCGATACTTTATAGGTCTATGCTTTGTGGATCTTAATGTCCCCGGCTATTGACTACGAGAGTCTCTACTAATGAGCTCCTAGTGATTGAGCTCTTGGTGCAACTTTGTGTCTTGATGGTACCCCTAGGAGGAGACCTCATAGTCTGTCCCCTCTCAGTGCATCTAATCTCCGAGGAGGTCGTAAGGTGGGCGTGTCTGCTACTATTGTTCTTTGTTGATGTGGCTGTTGTGGTTTCTGAATGAATATTGTCCTGAACTCTTCCCACCATAAGGAGGAGGCTGACCCCTAAATCTGTCATCCTACATCGATAGATGTGGCTTTGAACTCTGTCTCTAGCATGGTGCATCTTCCCCGTGTCTCCTCTGCAATATAGGCCTTCTCCATGACCTCTACTAATGTCTCGTGAGTAGTGAAAGTGCACCATACCACCCAAATTCAAGTTTAGGCCCCGATGAACATGTGAATCCGTAGCTACTCATCCTATGTATACGGTCGACATACTAGAGAAGGTCCAAATCGACTCTCATACTCGAAAATATTCATAGATGCTGAAGGAGGTCATGAAACTCATTTATCTCTTTGTTGAATAAACCTCTGAGAAAATACTCCGCTCTGAAATGCTCCTCAAATAGCTCCCGAGTCACTGTCTCCGAGTCAACATGGATCTTATGCTCCTTGGTCCTCCACTTGACTCTCTACTCTATCCCTTAGAAGTTTGATCACAACACGATATTTCATGTTGCTAGTACAAGGGTAGAGCTTGAAGCATCTGCTCAAGCTCACCGGTGAGCCTCTTCCTGAAACCCACCTATATCTCCAAAATAGTGAGATGGTTGTAGCTTCATGATCTCCCTAATATGGTCTCATGACTAACAACTAACAACCCTTAGATATCTCTACATGTTCCACCCCTCTGTCTAGGGCTTTGAGATCTGTACCTATATCCTAAAATATTGTCTCCATGTCCTCTTTGTGGTGACTCTGCCCTAGCTGACTCCATGTGGAAGTTATATGCCCTATACTCCTCACTGTGTCAAGGGGATGCATGGGCCTCTATTGATGGCTCCATATCATGTCTAGCAATTAGTCCTCAAAAGGACCCTCTCGCATATTACAACATTGATGTCTTAAAGCATCTGTAAAATCTAAGGTAGGGTGGTCGTTACACTGTTGTAGAGGTGGATATATCTAGGTCTATGTGAAAGGACCCCTCATTTGATCCACGCCTCTTGCATAAAAAAACGTGAGATTTATTTCATCATTATAGGTCTTGTTTCAGTTTTCTATGTTTTCTAAATTATACAATTATCAGATAGTGTGGTTTAAAAGGTTTAAAAGAAGACAAATTTGTGAATGGTTAAATTTTCATGTCTCGTGTTTTCTAGTGTGCCCAAGGTTCCAAGATTTGAACCCATGGCTCTGATACCAAGTGTAATGCCCACAAAAATGACATTCTAGGAACATGTTAAAACCTACACTTAACTTAAAAATTGTGACTAATTTTTTTTGTTTAATTTGAAAGGTTACAAGGGTGTTAACCCTAAAGTGTACGATAAATTAGCTTACACCACTAAAATCAACTTTACGATTGCTAGGCTAGTTCTAGTTAAATGATTAAATATTAAAATTAATTTACCTCTAAGGTCGATTAATTAAAATTCACTTAGTAAGGTGCCCTGATTTAATTTACTTGGTTAAATGTTTTCTCCTCTTTTGTTCATGTTCAATCCAAAATGGTTGACCTTATACTTACTTGCTTTAGTTTCCTTATCCTATTTGCTTAAAGTCCTTTCCATTAATTTCCTAAGGAAAACTAAGAACTAACAATTAATTTACACCCTAAGGCAATTAAATAGCCCCCTTCACCTATCTACACATACTAATAAGTTTATTTAAAAAATTATAAAAATTCATTCCTACCAAAAGAATGTAGGATTGAACTCAACCCTTGGATCAATCCAATCTTGACTACTAGATCCTAGGGTTCCAAACTAACCCTAAAAATTCTTATGAATTTTTATTTAATCTTTGTCTTTACCCAAGTCTCCTCATTTCGTCACTTTTCCTTTGTAAGATTTGGAGGTTGGAGAGAAGGAAGCCATGGGAGCAAGAGAGGAAGAACTATGGAGGAGTCTAAAAGAAGATCAAGCTTAGATTAGTTTAGTTGTAGTTTTATCATTGTAATCTATTCCATTCAAGGATTTAAGGGGGGTTTCATTTCCAAACTGGTTTTATTTCAAGTCATTTGTATTTGGGGCAAACCCTACCCCCATGAATGTAAATGAGAAAGGATGTGTTTAATTATCATTTGTAGGTTTAATTGCTTTATACAAAAAGTTATGAGCATTATCTAGTTGCTGGTAATTTATTAGTTAAATTTATAACTTAAAATTTAGTATATACCAGTTAAAAAAATTACAGACATGCACGGGTTTGAGAAGTTATACCGTACGTGACAAAACCGCCGCCTAGAGTAGAAATTTGGTGGTCCTAGGACCGTTGTCCTACCTAGGTGACAAATCATGAATTGCCACCTTACGGAGCGGTGGTTACGAGACCGTTGCCTTGCCTAAGTAGCGATAGAAGCATTACAAGATTTCCGCTCTGCACAAGGCGGTGGACTGTTTACTTAGAAACAAAACCTTAAATCCCAAGTTTTCCCAAAAGGAAAAAGTTACTAACATGTACTAAAATGCATTTTGAGCTTAATTATAAACACCTAAGGTTTCCAGTTGCAAGGTTTAGTTCCATTTGTTCATTTCTTAGCTAAAATTACTCATTTAAAGAATTTTTAATCCAGTAGTGGCAATAACAACTACAAGATATATGTCATTTTATACAACTAAATTTCTTGCAAGTCTCAAAGTAACAAGGATCTAAATTTATTTCTAGTATTTTTATTTTTACTTACTACACATGTAGCATATCTAAATAACCATGCACTTCAAATTGTTTGCGTACTTCTATTTTAACTACAACTAATATATTCACATTATCTAAAATCAACTTTGCTCTATATTCAAGTTTACTATGTATACATTTTAACTTCTTACAACTTCTATATTTCTTCTTTCTTATTTCTACAATTCCTAGATCCTTTCTTTTCTCTTCATAATATGAAAAATTCAAGGAAAAATAATAAGCTTTATTTTATTTCAAAAAATAACTTTTTAACATAAATCTTTCTTTCTCCTTTCCAATATACAATGCAACCTTCATAACCAACAATTTAATTCAAGTTTTCTTCACACGTTTATTAAAATGGCTTCCACTTAAAGTGGGAAATAATACAAGAATGTAAGTAAAAAGGATATACAATATTACATGTTACTCCACCCTACATGGGAATACAATAAGGTCTTCTTCAATCTTCACAACACCAACAAGAGAGGTCCTTCATGATTTACTTGATCCACAACAAAATGGTGGGAGGCGAAAGAATCTCCACCCAACAAAAATATCCAATGAGGAGGAGAAGCCATCCTCCTCATTGGCCCCCGAGCCCCAACCAAATTACAATGAAAGGTGGATCCAACACATGGCAACAAACAAGCTTTCACAACACAAACCAAGTATTTCACAACCATTCCAAAGAACATTCAAATTCAAACTAAAAACAAAAAAGAAGGAAGAACAAAAAAACAAACAAGGCTTAAAAATTAAATCCAAAGGAGCAAGAACATATAGGAGGCCACTTGTGCCTCCCAATGGGAAATGGACTCCCACCTTAAAAACCTCCAATGCATATCTCAAATCCCCTACATAGTCTTATGCCTCCCTCAAGTACCTCTTATGCATCCCACATACTCTTATGCCTCCCTCATTCTCTTATGCCTCCCTCATACAAGAACAAGTAAGAAATGCAAGCATTCCTTGTCCAAGGTGGGGCACCCAACCCAAACTCCCTCCAAAACATGAAATAACTCTTATGCCTCCCTACATGAATTATCCCCATAGTCCCCTCCTACACCACACTTAGGAAATCTACCCATGAACCCAACAAGCATTCCAAACACTCAAAAACAACAAGAACACAAATACATAAAAATAAAGGAATAACCTAAGCAAGAGTAAAACTTTTACCTTTCCATAGTAGAGCTTGTTCCAAGAGTCCATCTCAAGATGCTTCAAACTTAAGAAATCACCAACAAGCTCTAACCAGGACCAAAAGCACTCCAAAATCCTCTAACTCCCCAAAATGCAAGAGCACAAAATAATGAAGTAACCCCCAAACAAGAAAGAGAACTTCCAAAAATAGAAAAGGAGAGAGGAGGGTGAGGTGGCTCCATGTAGGATGCCACATCACACATCCTCAACTCCACCTCACAAGTCAAACCTAAACCCAAAACACAATAATTTTTTTGGGTGAGAGGAATCAAACATTACTTACAAAATCAAAGTCCACACCCCCTAAGGAAAAAATTAATTACAAGAAGGAAAGTGAAATAAACCTTTTACCTTTTTACCTTCAAAAACACATAATGGGGTGTATTTTTAACCCCTCAACCCATAGGTAAGATTGGTATAGAAATTTAAGAGTATGCGGGATAAATTTGACTTGTCCCACAAGCCTCCAAAATTTTCCTTTAAGGCCAAATTCAAATTTCCAAGAAGGGGTAGAGTGTACAACACTCAAGATCCCAAGCACTCAACTTACAACACATAATCCAAGAGCCATCTAGTCTAATAAATGAATTCATTTCATCACATCTATAATTAGTTTAGAACATGATTAATTAAATTTAATTGAGACACTTAAACCCATTAAGATAAAGGGAAAGAACACATCATTTCTAAATAATTAAAAAAGGAAATTACATCCCCAAAAAATCACATACTACATCAAATAAAGGAAACTAAATAAAAGATAACACATAACCTCTTGGTCATAATTTCCCCCTAACAATAATTCAACACACACATAAATACATATTGCCATGTTGACCCCTTGTTGAATGCACCTAGAATTCCAATGTGTTTGGTGTCCAATCCCCATAATGTTTGTTGTGAATATATTTACTTGCAAAACAAATAACACCTCCTTGACCTCGCGGCCACATTAAAACATCCAAAATAAAATGTGTAATATAAATCCACAATCATCTATATATGCATAAAATCATCATCTAGGAAATTAAGATATCATTTACAATTTATAACAACATCTATATTTTACATTTCATCCATGTCATATTGATCACAACATTAGTTCAATTATCAAGGCCTACTCAGTGTGACGAAAATATCGCATGTCGAAATATATATAACCATGTCAATAGCATATCATCATCAATATCAAAATGTCTCTAATGATCCAAACACATCATATATGAAGTGAAATGAACAACGAGTCCAAGTATCTCTAACATCTAACATCATGCTAAATCAAACGGCTACAATAATATCCATAAATATAATCAATAGTATCGAAATCAAAAAGAAAAGGGTGTTGAAGGGTAGTGGGAAATACAAAACACGTTTCCTTTCTAATCATGTTGATGGTAACAAATATTCTTGGAGATAATAACTCTACTTAGAGAAGCCCATACAACCACTAGCCATCAAGTTAATAATAGACATACAAGGCATGCATCTAATAAGATATGTGATAAAATCAAAAACATTGGTGTCACTCTACATGCTGCAGAATGCACAATTAACGTCCCTTAGTAATTGAAATATGACAAGTTAATGAGAATGATTGTTCTTCACATTCATTTCGCACTTGGTATTATTCTTGCTAATCATTTCTACATGAGGATAATAAATATTCCAAGATAATTGCAAGCATATTCTAATTTCTATTGTTTTGTGAAATCTCTCATTGTTCTCCTTGGTTGTTAAATTGAATTTTTCTACGCTAGTTCATAAAATGACACCCTTGATTCTACATTGCAGGAAAATGCACTTCCCCCTCTCTAATGCACCCCATCCACTTTCGGGAATTTCTAGTTGAAAAATGGAACCATAAAGCACTTCGTAAATTGGCCTAAAACACTGTCTTGGTGTCATACATAACATGGAATAAAAACTTCATCGTTTCCATCGCCGCTCAATCGAATCGACCACCAAAATTAGTATCAATATATACATTTGTCAACCAATAATTCACAATTTTTAAAGGTCAAAAGGAAACAAAATAGTGACTTAGGCGTTGATACGGTCAATGCGTGGAAAATGACGATTTCGTTAATACATGGACATCGATATGACATACGACATTGGCGACAAGGATTAAAATCTTTTGTCATATCCCACGGGCTTTCCCAATGTAAACACGGCTTTCAGCGTAATTATAAAAATCCTCCATATTTCCTCCCACACGACACGTATCCATGTTATTGTACATGACACGTATCCACGTTGTAGGAAAAATGTGGCTAAATACCATCCATAACGATTTACCATGGTTACCATAGGAATGTTTTTATATTAAATTTAATATGAAAGCGGAACAAAGCACATTGTTCTGTTTCACTTCAAAAGGGTTACATTTACAAATACCCATAGCACAAATAATTACAATTTAGAGTATTTTGTTTAGATGTTTAATGGATCAACATCGAGAATCCAAATTTTCCATAACAAATGACCAACATCAAAGACAACCGCTCTCACTTGAATCTAAAGCACAAACAACTTCAAATGGAAGTCAAGATCATCTGCTTCTCAAGTTCAATTAGGCCCGCCATAATCACTTACCTAACCATTTAGAAATTTACCTTACGTATCCAAAGTGGCATCATGAGATATAAATCCACGAAAACATGATGGGATCTCAATCTAAATCAACTTGATTTCTCCCTATTACTTTTTGTTAATGGTTTTAGCGTAAATCAATGCCTTTGGATTTTTAACAGATTTCCTTTTGAAGCACATGAAATATCAATGACTTATAAATAACATACCAAACAATGACACAGAGGACTATGTGCACCTCGTCAATGGAATTTCACTAGAAATATAGATTGATATATTTTACAAAGTGAAAATGTATAATCTAAAATATCAGATTAAGGTGAAGTCATAGCCTAGAGCCTTCGATTTCTCTAGAACATTAAAATTTATCATTAAAACGCTGGACACATCGAAAATTTACCGCAATAACTATATCTACGAAAATTTAAGAGGATAAGATTTTGCAGAGCGCAAATGTATAACATGTAACATCCAAACAGGGAAAAAATTACGCAGTTTGAATTCCCAATTTAGCCGATGAAGAGATTGAATTTGTAAAAATTTACAGAAATTTAAGTCTTCATAATAGTAAAAACTTATCAAGCGGTTGTATCCATTACAAAATGTTGCATTAACAACACTAATGTGTTGCGCACACACTCTCACAACATCCTTTTTCCCCTAATTAGAGCCCAGTTTACTCAATGTCTACCTGTGACAATTCTTAACAATAATGTGCTTTTCGCGAGAGAAGTCAGGGTTCGAACCTGAGACCTAATTTTTGTATTATCTACGTGTAATTAGGGTAACACTAATTAGGTGGGTATATTAACGAGCTGGTGAATGGAATATTTTTCATGGTAAGACACGGGGATTCGAGCCTGTGAGCTGCTCCTTACCAAGCTCTACCACGTCGAAGCCAGTCGATCTAAAATGTGGACCTGTTTCTGAAATGTAAAGGATGAAAAATTTACTCGTGGTTATCGTCAGATGCCAAAAAGCAGTGCACAAATCAGTTCACATTCTCGTTAAAAGGTCTGCATCTCTACTGGCTCAACGACTTTTTATACCGTTCTTTTAATTCTTTAAACCATACGTAAATATTCCAACTCCACACCGTTGGATTTATTTGAAATACATTTTTTAACATTATAGGGCGACATGAGCATCCATATGAACGGTCTACCCAAAAAAATCTTGTAATCGCGATATTGTTAAAAGATAGGTAGCTTTAGTTTCCTTGAATGGCTCCAACGCCTCAATGTCTTTTTCAAACCTATCCACGTAGAATAGATGTGTCAGGTATTTAAGGTTGCATCATAGTAATTTTGCGCCATATATGGCAAAAAAAAGTCGTGTATGAAATTAATTATTAATTAACCAAATATATTTTGAAATTTGTAATTATTTACTTTTTAATATATTTATTCCAAAAGGCATATTCACTCTTGAAAAAGGATCCCCCTCTCTGAAAGTGACGAAGACAATGACAGACGAGATGAATTCATCAACAATGTATGACAGTTTTTGAAGCAAACACTTGGCGGTGAAATGGAAGGATGCGGATTTCATCATGGTCAACACCGATGTTTGTATGTATAGCAATTAATTCCTTTATATGTTTGTATGTACACCGGTGTTATTATGCAACGAAAGTGACACGTCTAAAAGGTCGTTTAGGATGCCTCATTGTCCATGTTCTACATTGGCTTTTGAAGAGTGCCTATTTCGGGTGGTCGATGACGTAGGACTTTTTTTGAACCAAACACTTGGCGGCGAAATGGAGGTCATGGCAGGCACATTGGTTAACACGAATTTCAACATGGTCGACGCCTATGTTTGTATGTATGGCGGTTAACACCTTTGGGTCTAAAATAAAGTGCTTGTATTATTATGCAAAGAAAATGTCAGGTCTGAAAGGTCGTTTAGGATGCCTCGCTGTCCATGTTCTACGTTGGCTTTTGAGGACCGCCTATCCGAGTTGGTGGATTTATTTGACATGGGTATATTTTTCCCATTCAATTTTTATTAAGTTGTTAAATAGATGGAGAAGCAAACAACATATAAGATACTTTTAATGACACACGATTCATATCATATAGTTTCAACCGGAATGTTATCAATCTAAGGAATATCTATATGAAATGCCCTAAAAAAATTAGATTGTTAAACTTGTCCTATTAGGAAATTATTAATAATGGCATATAACATATGGATAAATCTAAAATATCTATATAACTTGGAAATCAAAACAATTCACTATACCACCAAACATTTGCACATGTGGAATACTCCACCCCTTCCGACAACCGACGGGGCATCATTTGAGCGAGTCCTAGTGAATGCACTTTTGTAAAGCGAAACTTTCTTATGTTAAACTTGTCCTATTAAGAAAATATTGATATGGCTTTGCATACAACATGAGGATAAATAAAAATATTTAAATAACTTGGAAATCATAAAATTTCATTATGCTGAAAGGCATTTGCACATGTGAAATGCTCCACCACTTCTGACATTTGCTGAGACATGGATGCAAGAGATGAATCGTTTGACGATGCCCGAAATCACATATGCCCTTCACATGGTTGCCAATGGTTCGACGGTTGAATTTTTTATGAAATAAGAAATAAATTATTTTTTTTGCATGTACCTGATAGAGAATATTTGTTGGTTGAAACATGTCTTGTAAATGGCGTTGATTGCTCTATTGTTGACATTGTTTACGATAATTCGTTCATCCCCCTTGTTTGTATTTACTTGTTGTCAACAAATTAGATCGATGAATTGTGGTTTTCTGTCTGCTTCAATTTTATTTTGCACTCACAAATATTTAACTTTCGGAGTTAGCATCACAGACCTCTCGTGTGATTTCTTCCTCATTTCATCAGTTAAGGGTTTTAGAGTAGGTCAATGGTTCGACAATTAAATATTTTCGAAAATAAGAAATAAAACATTTTTTCCCATGTACCTATTAGAGAATATTTTCCCTAAATTCATCAGTTAAAGGATTTGGAGCATAAGAAGAGGCAACCATGGGCTCTACGTCTTGTTTCTTCTCAACTAACTGTGGTGACGGCGATGATAATTGTCATGGAGCAGTGAAGTCCACAAACACCATCCTTTGAGTGGGAATATTCATTTGAGAACAGTCTCGACGATTGTATTTTGGTGGTGAAATCAGGAGCTTACGCCTAAAACTAGCAAACCGACAAGTTAGTTTCAATAGGAATTATAGCGTGGTCCTCCTCTGCGTCAGTTGTGCTCATGGCCTAAATAAATTCGAAGATGTATTTATAATACAATCCTTTTGGGTAGTTTCTGGAAATGGTTTCCAGAATGTACTTGTATTTTTTTTATCCATGGTGACCAATTTATTTTTCCCCATCCACGGAGACCTTAACTGTAGCATGCAATGTAGAATAGAGGATGAGAAAAAGGAGGAGTAGAAGTGTTAGAGTGATGTAAAGAAGAAAAAAACAATAGAAAATAAAGAAATCATGTATTTTCTTAGAAGCTTCGAGTGATGATAGAAATTGTTGACGAGTTGGCCAACCACAAGCTTCAAATGTTGAAACTCCTTTACTCTCCTATTACCAAATCATTTGCTCAAAACACCGGGCAAACTGACTCATAATACGTTTTTATGGATCTTTTGCAACACAAAATAATTCTTTTCATATTTGTGCATTGAAACATGTCTTGTAAATGATGCTTATAGCTCTATCATTGATATTGTTTACAAAAAAATTGTTTCATCCCCCTTATTTGTCTTTTTTCTTGTTGTCAATAAATTTGATAGATGCACCTTTGTAATTTTTGTTTATTTCAATTTTCTTTTCCATTCACCAATATTTCACTTTACGTGTTATCATTTGCACACTTCTCGTGTGATGGCTAGTGGTTATGAGTATCAAATATTCATCGAATTAGTGGTCATTGTAATTTGCAAGTTAACAAATAAAACTATAAGTAGTAATAGCCTAACAAGTTTCTCATTTTATAAATATTGGTATTCTTTTCCATGTTGTTACACATCCCAATAGAGATAAGGATTCATGAAAATTGGTTGGCGATGGTTGGATTTGAAGAGAAAAGCATACCTAGCAATTTTTTACATGTTGTTTTCTCTGATGATTTAAATGTTAAATTAGTTGTGGAAACAAGGTGTGTGACATATCTATGTGTAAATTCAATAGCGTATGTAATCGTCCCATCACATTATTGATAAATAATTCAAATTATATAAATATAGATTCAAAAAATTAATAAGTGAAAATTAATCTATTTACATATAAAATTCAATTGGTTTATATATGAAAGGACAATATTGAAAAATTATCTTCATCTAAAAATTGTTTTATAGCGCTACCACATCTAATCAACTCGATCAAGTTGGCTAGGTATGAGAAGTCAACTTCCTTGTATTTTTTACAAATAACACTATTGTAAATGATGATTTTGACGTGGTTTCTTGATGTCTCCTAGCTTTGGGATTTTCCTCGAGAAAAGGATCATCTAACACATTGAACAAGTGTTGTGAAAAGAGAAATGTGTGGTTGCGCACTCGGGAAGCAACCACATCATCATCTTGTCTTGTAAGTCCTAAAAACACTTAACATCTCTTACTGATGAATCTAGAGGCCCTTGACCAAATTGTTGCGATAAGTAAAAAATATCAATGAACATTTTGTGTCAATCCCCTTCTCATTGTGACTCTCACATTAATACTAGCCTAGAAATTCTAGGTTGTGGAGGGGACCAGGGTCCTTATCATCCATCTAATTCTTGTTTTAAGGAGACAATCAAACGTTGACAAATTAGATTCGGTATTTGTTGTCGTAGTTGTGGATGTTTGTACCCTTAGTCAATGATCCTCAACTATGTTCTCACAAAGCCTCCTACACATGGCACATGGTGGGACTATGCAGATTCAAAAGGGATCTAATAGCCGTGGTCAAAGGAGAATGTTTCCTAGGCTCCAAGCCCCGAGGGTTTGAATCTCTCCTCCATCCACTAGACTCATGACCATGGGCTTCTCCCCCACACTCCATTTTCATATGCCTCGCATGCCTCCTTAGTCCTTTTATAACCAGATTCTCCAAATTAATCGTGCAAATGTGTACCCGTCATTCATGGACAAAATAGTTTCCTTCAAGTCAAAACATGAAGAATGGGAAGAAGAATATACCGAACTAAAAACCATAACATTATTTATGAAACCATTCATTAAAGAGAGCAAGATGGAAAACTACTTGAGTGCGGGATCTACTTAATCTTGTCTGGCTTACTTAGTTGAATAGACATAACAACGGGAAGTTTGTCATGTTGCTTCACAAGCCTTGTTCCATTTTTCTCCAAATTGTTTTCATTTTTCCTTCTACCTTCAACACTACCATTAACCTTTCCTATCAGCATACACATAACACTTTTATTGTGCGATTGTTAGTACTACAAAATTTGTTGCATTGTAAGTTAAAATTTTATATCCTCTCATATTTAATCGATTTTAGTTTTACGAATTTTGGATTGGAGCGCCTATGTATTTAGATATATGCATGATATGGGAGTATTTCGAGCACAATATTTAAGTGAGAGAATTCACAAATCAGTTTAAAATTAAACATGAACATGTATTGGTAAGTGCTTATCTTATATTATGATGTTAT
The DNA here is from genome assembly GCA_018340775.1 of Taxus wallichiana var. yunnanensis. NCBI lineage: Eukaryota > Viridiplantae > Streptophyta > Pinopsida > Cupressales > Taxaceae > Taxus > Taxus wallichiana. The sequence continues at coordinate 727,666,699 of CM031243.1, read as the reverse complement.
TTTACTAAGGATATTTTATCTCCTTACAGGATTTTGAAATGTATAGTACATGAAGTAATATTAATTTGAAAGTGGTCAAAGAACTCTTGGTATAAATGAATTTTAGGAGTTGTATTTTCTAAGTTGAATAAAGTAGATTAATTGCAAATGATTTCCTTTAATTTAAACAAATTAGTTATATAGTTAAGAAGGGGGTTCTTGAAATTGGATTTTGAGAAACTCTCTCTTTCTTTCTTTGATTTTTGTAAGATATATTTTTTATGGAATTCAAAATTTGTATAATTTTTTGAGTTTAATGGGATCTTATCCCTCATTTTTGTTATCATTCAAAAATTGTACTTCAATAACTAACTTTATTACATCTTTTACACCATCATAAAAACATAGAGAAGATGTATTGATGTACGATGGCTTCTATACCGTCCATGTGACGAGAGAGATTTCATAGTCACTATGTTTACGGGAATGTAATCCAATATTGCTTTCAGCCTTTTCTTAAAACATAATTAACATCGAGGAATCCATCATGTACTTTTCCTTTCTTTCGCAATTTGGGTGAAGTTTTATAATTAATTTTTTATTGAATGCCTCCAACGTTACAAGGGATGTGCTTAAATGATGTTGATATTTTTAAATTAAGGTTTTTAGTTTAACATTTTTCTACCGAAGATTTTTTTGGGATCGCAAATTGACAATATCAATCTTATTTTGTTATACTTTTCTTTTATTAATAATTATTAGAGGTCATAAGGTCCAAAATTTAGGGTTAGAAGTTTCAATTAGGTTCAGAGGGAAATTCCTCACCATACCCACTCCTTAGCTTAAAGTTTCAACTTGATTTTTCTCACACTTAACACATTCAAAATTTCCTAAATCACTCCCATTGGATAGGAAATTTCCTCACCTTTCCAATGATATAAAGAATTCCTCCTAACTCCTCATATTTTTCAAGTTATGGGTCGGCGGGCCTTGGGGTGAAAATTTTCCCCAAGAGTGGGCTCTGGGGCCCAAGGGTGAAAATTTGCCCAAAGGGTGGGTTGGTGGGCTGGGGAGACCTTTGAAAATTTTTCCCACGTGGGGAAAAAATCACATTTGCACCCCATGCTCCCATGGGTCCACAAGTCCACAAGGGACACGTGGCACTCCCTAAGTGCATGGGGAAAAGTGGGGAAAGGCGGGGTGGCAGGAGACATTTGCAAATTCTCCCATGTGGGTGAAAAGTTGGCTTTGCGCCCATGCTCCCATGAGTCATGCAAAGGACATGTGGCATCTCCTAAGCCAATGTGGGGAAGGTGGGGTGGTGGGGAGAAAATTGACTTAATGCCCAAAGGGCTAAGAGGGTACATAGACCGCGCCTCCGCCAGCACCTCGCGATGCCACATGGAGCCCCCGATTGACTACGGGCTGGTGGGACAATGGGGAAAACTTGGAAAATTTTCAAAAATTTTTTTTTGAGATGCAAAAGAAAAAAAGGGACCCGTTCCTCCACCGATGCCTGTGATGCCACGTGGCATCACCGATGGTGGTTGCGGTCGGCGAGGAAAATTTGGAAAAATTTTAAATTTTTTCGAAAAGCTAAGTTAAAAAGGGGATCCGCCCCTTCACTGACACCTCATGGTGCCATGTGGTAGCCTCTCGATTAGGCTGCATGGTTTGTAGGGTGGTGGAGAAAATTTTGAAAATTTTCCCAAAAATTTTCCTAACCTAAGGGAAAAATTTGGGCCATGGGCCCGCCAAGAAAATTTTCCCAAAATTTTAACGCCAAGTGAAGAAAACTTCAGAAGGCCATAACTTTTGATAGAGAGCTTGGTTTGGGAAAATGAGGACTTTCTGGAAATCTCTCGACGTCCTCTTTGCACAGAGATCATTAATTTTTATTTTGATAAATTTTAAGGGGTCAATTTTAAGAAAATGGTCTGCAGGCTTTTATAAAGGTGAACTGGTAAATTTTAACTTGTGAGATTTATTCAATTTGATCTTCTCTCCTCTCTCAACATGTCAAATAGACATGGAGGATTGTTCTAAATGGATTTAAGGAAGGATTCAAGGTTCAATTTTTTGATTGATTTACAATTTGAACATTTCCATTTCTTTGAAAAAAAATGACTGCAAAATGGTTTGAGCCCGATTTTGCTAAGTTTTGAAATATTTCCTTAAGTGTTTTTGTCTATTTGAACTCATTTAGGGCCTACTACTTCAATTTAATCATTTAATTTGTTATTTTATTGTTGCAGGTTTGAACTGTGCATTTTTGGTTTAGATAATTACCAGTTTGAAATTACAAATAACAAGGATCAAATTTTAATGGGTCTATTTGCCATTTTCTTCTTCCAAGTATTTAGGATACATTCCAATTCCAATCTAACATATTTGGTTGATTCAAAACAAACCATTCAAGACCAAAATGCAATTCTGATTTCAATTTTTTCACATTTCAAAGAGACAAAATATTGTATTTTTCTCACACGCATTTCTTCCTTTCAAACAGAGATTTCAATACATTGATATGATCAGATTCAATACAACAATGCAATTTGAGAAAAGCATTACATTCATTTATTGATTCCAAAAGACAACTTACAACTTCCTTCTTTCATTTCTTCCAAAATCATTTATTGTATACAGGGCAGACAATACATTTTCTTTTCACGTGTTCCACTTTACCACTTTTCAAACAGAGATTTCATAGAGTATGCAAAACACAAATTTCCAATGGAATAACATCATATGGAAAAGACAAAACCATTTTCATTAATTCAAATGAACTCTTACAACTTCCTTTCCATTTGATTACAAAATACAGTATACCAAACACATATCATTCTTTCACATTCTTTCCAAAACAGAATACAAAGTATAACTCTTTTACATTTCAAATTTCACTTGTAAAATTGTACAACATCTTTCCATTACAAACATTTACAAGATCATCCACTTCAAGTGGGAAGGTTACAATGAGATTTCATTTCACAAGGGACTGTCAAACTGTCTTTTCTCAGCTCCAGAACAACAACATGCATTCTTCTCATTCTTCCAATTTGATCACAACAAGAGTAGGGGAAAGGCAATGCTCTCCACCCAACCAAGACATCCAATGAAGAGGAGAATCCATCCTTCTTCATTGGCCCCGAGCCCCAACCACAATGAAATAAAAGATGTGATCCAACTCATGGCAACAATAAGCTTCCACAAAACATACAACACAACATTTTCACAATAAAACATAGTCCAAAATAGAATGTAGTTTTACAACTACATTAACACATGACAAACAATACTAAGGCTTCATCAAGCAAGCCAAAGGAGCAAGAAGCTATGGGGGATGCTTCTTATGCCTCCCAAAGGGGAAAAATGGGTATCACCACCTGAGTACAACCCACCATATATATATATATATATATATATATATATATATATAAACCCTGTCATGCCCTTATGCCTCCCCAAGTACCCCTTATTCCTCACATTTTCTTATATCTCCCCAACCTCTTATGGCACCCCATAATGAGTAAATAAATGCAAGCTATTTCTTTGTAAGGTGGAACCCAAATTCCCAACTCCCTCCACCCTTATACCTCCCTAAAACCACTTGTGCCTCCCACAAAATAACCCCATAGTCTTCTCCTACACCATTCCTAGGCCATCTACCCAACAACCCACAATATATACCAAAACATTCACACAAGAACATTTACATAAATAAAAGAAGAGCATTTCAAGAGCCAAGCTCTTACCTCTCCATGATGGAGTTGTTCCTAGTTCAAAACAACAAGCTCCTTCCAATGCAAGCAATCCAAAAATCAACCCAACACAAGCATGCAACAATCTTCCAAAAACTTCTCCAAGCAAGAGCTCCCAAAACAGCAAGAAAATTCACCCAAAATGAAGTCTCCCAAAAGTGAAGCAACCCAAAACAAGACAAAGGAAATTCAAATTTTATAGAAGAGGGAAGAGAAGAGGATGAGGTGGATCCATGTAGGATGCCACATCACACATCCTCAACCCCAAACACAAAGTCAACTTCATTCTCCAATGCATAATAAATAGGTGGGTGAATAATATGACAAATTTACTTACACACTCAAACAAGTCCATACCCCATAAGGACTGAAATTAAATTATGTAAGAAAAGTGCAATTACAACATTCAACTTGACTTGTAAAAATGCATAAAAGGTCTAAATTTAACCCTCCAACCATAGGCAAGGTTGGTATGTAAATTTAAGAGGTATGGGACAAGTTTAACTTGTCCCACAAGCCTCCAAAATCAGCCTCCAAGGACAAATTCGAATTTCCAAGAAGGTGGAGTGTTTCACACTCAAAAGTTAACTTACACATCACTTACAAGGTCACTTACACATTACTTACACATTCTTACAACACTTTAAAACATGGCCAACAACTCTATTAATTACATTCTTATGACATCTTTTAATTAATTAACTAAACAATATGATTACTCACAATATTTACACACCATTAAATAAATAATGAAAAGGGTAAGTGCACCACAAAATAAACACATGCAAAAATAAACAAAAGGGACCAAAATAAAAAAAAAATACATAAAATCCCTTGGTCACATTTAAAGGTGATCCCCCATGGGAATCCCTAACACTAACAAACACACACACAAACAAAACTAGTTGCCATGGTGACCTTGTTGAATTCATCTAGAATTCCAATGTGGTTGGTCTCCAATCCCCCGATGTTTGTTGTGATATTTTAACCTGCAAAACACAAATACCTCCTTTGGCCTCATGGCCATATCAGAACATCCAAAATAATATAAATATAATTAAATTTCCAAAATCATCTAGATATATGAATCACAACAACATCAAAGCAATCTAACAATATCATTATAGTTTTATCAACAACTATATCATCATCCAATAATTTTCCATTTCTAGGGCTACTCACAATATCCAAATATCACAAGTCCGAACAACATCCATCATATAACCATGTCCAATAGTATAACATCATCAACATATAAAGTGTCTCTAATAATCATCATGCATCATATAAGAATCAAAGTCAACAATAATCCATGATCAAATATCTAACATCATACTAAATCAAAACTATAATAATGTCCATAATATAGTCGAAAAGTGTCATGATCAGTATCAAAAGGTGTCAAAGGGAAGTGGGCACTACATCCCCTCCCCTTAGACTTGAACTTCCTCCTGGAAGTCACTAGAACAAATGTGGAAACTGAACTCGTAATAAAGTAGCATCCTCCCATGTAGTTGCTGTATTCTCATCATATTTGTCCCATTATACCCAAACCTGATCAACCTCTCTGCCTCGAAGGCCCAGGGTCCTATGATCTAGGATGCAAATGGGATCCACCATCACCTGCCCCTGATCCTACACCTGCAATGATGTCCAATCTAACACATGAGAAGGATCTGCAACATATCTCCTAAGAACTGAAACATGAAACACATCATGTATGTGAGACAAGATGGGTGGCAATGCTAGATGGTAGGCCAAAGGGCCAATATGCTCCAAGATCTCAAAAGGACCCACGAATCTAGGAGCTAACTTAGAACCTTTTCCATAATGGATAGGGCTCTTATGTGGCTTGACACGAAGGAACACCTTCATGCCCACATCAAAACTACGGTCGGTCCTATGCTGATCCACATACTTCTTCTTCTATCATGTGCCTCCCCTGTAGTCTCTATCTAATCAAAACCACCTACTACTCCATGTCTCCTGCAACAAAGCTGGTCAAGAGAAACCCTATCCTCTAGCCTATCCTAGCTAAGAGGTGTCCTACACTCTCTACCATACAAAGCCTGAAAAGGAGCCATGCCTATAGAACTCTGAAAACTATTATTGTAGGAAAACTCCACCAAGTATAAGTACTCCTCCCATCTAGACTGCTGATCCATCACATACATCCTGAGCATGTCCTCTAAAATATGATTCACCCACTCAGTCTATCCATTTATCTCAGGGTGATATGTTGTGCTGAAATTAATCTTCATCCCGAGGGCATGTTGCATGGTAGTCCAAAAATGGGAAGTGTACAAAGGATCGTGGTCACTAATGATCTTCCATAGAATATCGTATAACCTGACAATCTCATCCAAATATACCCATGCCAGTGCACTAGTTGTATAAGTGGTCTTCATTGGAGAAAAGTGAGCCACTTTTGTCAATTTATCAACCATGACCATGATGGTGTCGTGGTGATATCTTGACATCGGTAGCCCAACAATGAAATCCATGGAAATGGTGTCCCACTTCCATTTAGTATAGCATGAGGAAAGAGAAGGCCAATTGGATGTTGATGCTCGGCCTTAACTCTCTGGCACTCTAAACATCATGACATGAACTGGGCCATGTCTCTTCAAAGTCCTCTCCAATGATATAACTGTCTCAAGGTGGCGTGCATCTTCTTCACCCCGGGATGGGCTGAATAGGGTGCACGATGTGCCTCTACCAAGATGTCTGCCTCAAGCCTCCATCTCTGGGAACATAAATCCAGACTTTGTGCTGAGAAGACCATCTTCCTCTAAGGAAAAACCATCAAACTTCCCTTTGAGGGGTCTCTGAGACTCGATCTCTGCTGAACTGCAATGTAGAAGTTGTCAAGAGGAAGTTGATAAAGAATCTTGCTCCGTAAATCTATGCTCACTGAGGTGGCCATAGCCACATGTCTTTGTCTACTAGAGAGCATCTCCACCACATTCTCCTTCCTTTCACATGCTCTATCTCCATATCATACTCACAAAATAACTCCATCCAACGCCGCTGATGAGCATTGAGATTGGGCTATGTGAAGAGGTGGCGAAGACTCAAGTGATCTTTCCTAAGTGTGAATCTCGACCAAGAAGAAAGTGCCTCCATCAACCAAAGCATGCACAACTACCACAAGCTCAAGATCATGAGTCAAGATAATTAAGCTCGTAATCTTTGAGTTTGCGAGACTCAAAAGCCACTACTCTTCCCTCTTGCATCAACACACCTCCAAGCCCGCTAAAGAAGCATCTTGCGCAAATGAAAAACTCACCCTGTGGATCCGACACTACAAGAATAGGTGTTGTAGTGAGACATTCCTTCAATGTACTAAAGGCCTACTCGTATTCTGTCTAACCAAAAAACTTCTTCCCTTTCCTCTGAAGGGAAGTGATGGGGTGTGCAATCCGAGAGAAGTCTGAACAAATCTCTAGTAGTAACCTACTAATCCCATGAAGTTGCGCACCTCAATCATAGTAGTGGGTGCTAGCCAATCCATAATAGCTCTAATCTTGGAAGGATTGATGGTGATACCTTCCTAGAAATGATATGACCCAAATACTGCACCTCCATCTGAAAGAATGCACACTTCTCAAGTTCCGTAAAAAGTTGCTCCCGAAGACACTGAAGAACCTAGCGAAGGTGCCCCTTGTGCTCCTCATGCATACGTGAGTAAATCAAAATGTCATCAAGGAAGATGATCACATGAAGCGATCTAATAAGGTCCTAAATACCCCATTCATCAAACTCATAAACACTACATGGGGGCATTAGTCAAACCAAAAGGCACCACTATGAACTCATAGTGGCCATATCTCATACGGAAGGTGGTCTTATGAATGTCCACCTCTGAAATCCTCAGCTGATGGTAACCTAACTTAAGATCAATCTTAGAGAAAACCATGGCTCCCTTCATCTGATCAAACAAATCATCAATGCGAGGAAGGGATAACGATTCTTGATCGTTACTTTGTTTAGATGGCGGTAATCAATACACAACCGCAAGGATCCATCCTTCTTCTTCACAAAGATCACTAGTGCACCCCAAGGGGATACACTAGGATGGATAAGACCTTTCTCCAAAAGGCCCTCAAGCTGCAACTTGAGCTCATAGAGCTCTGGTGTGGTCATCGATAAGGTGCTCGTGAGATAGGCTCTACTCCTAGAACTAGATCTATATGAAAATCAATCTCACGTGGGGGTGGTAACCCTAGTAGCTCCCTATAAAGACATCTAAAACTCTCTCAAAATGGGGTGATCATCTAGCGATGGTCCACTAGACCCATCCTCTGATCTATCACTGACTGTAATAGCATACATCTAACAACCCCATCATACACACCGCTTAAGCTGCATAAAGAGATGGTGCTGAATAGAAATGGGTCTCCTGACCCCTAAAATCACCAACTCAACTCCCAAATCATCTACAAAGATATAATCTTGTGGTAACAATCCACTCTATCCCTATGTGTAGATAACCAATCCATACCCAAGATGACTCCATAAGATCCCAAAGGAAGGATACGAAGATCCGAGGTAGTGGTGAAAGGTCCCAAATCCACCACACACTCCTTAACTAAGGAGTCCACAGAGATCTTGGCTCCAGAAGCCATCTCAACATCCCAACTATGACCCTACCTAAATTCACCATAGCTTGCATCGCTCTACTAAAGATGGTGTAATGAAAGAATCAGAAGAACTAGAATCAAACAAGATGGAGGTAGAATACCACCAATGCTACTGTAGTCTCAATAACTATACTCTGATGCTCTACCTAGTGGTTCTCGACCATTACATACATCCTATGACTATGCCCCATATCACCAATAGTAGGCTCTGAGATCTATGTCTTACCCTTGTTGTTAGGGTTCTATGGGAAATATCTCCAAAAATTTCCAGTAACACCACAACCAAAACAACCACCTGATCCTCTCCCCTGTGTAGCAGGTCTAGTCGGTACTCTGGAGGTCTATGGTGTGGATCTTGATGATCCAGCTGTGGTCTGCTGAGGTCTCTGCTAGTGATCTCCTACTGAGTGAGCTCTTTGGGCACCTTGTGTCTTGATGGGACCCCTAGGAGGAGGCCCCATACTCCGACCTCTCTATGCATCAAATCTCTGAGGAGGTTTATAAGGTGGGTGGGACTGCTACTATTGCTTTGGGGTCTAAAAGATGACTATGTTGAACCCTATCCACCATGAGGAAGAGGTACTGATCCCCTTGATCTGTTGTCCTGCATCTGTTGTATGCAGCTCTAGACTTGGTCTCTAGCCTATGGGTCTTTCCCCGAGTCTCCTCTACTATATAGGCCTTCTCGACAACCTCAACTAATGTCTGTGGACAATGGATCCGCACTGCACCTCCAATGTCTAGATTCAGGCCCTGGATGAACCTATGAATGCACACTACTCATCTTGCATATAACCAACATACTAGAGTAGATCCAGAAATCTACTCTCATACTCAGCCACTATAAGAGATGCTTGTCGAAGGTCATGGAACTCATCTATCCACTATTGTATGAACCTCCATGAAAATATTTGTTCCTGAAACACTCCTCAAAGAGCTCCCAGTAATCTGTCTCAAGAATCAACATGCAGCTTATGATCTCCTCTCTCTCCTCCACTCAGATACCAGCTCCATCCCTCAGTAGATGGATCGCAACACAAGCTTTTCATGTTGCTAGAACAAGGATAGAGCTTGAAGCATCCACTCAAGCTCACCAACCAAGCCTCTTCCTTAAATCCACCTATGTCACCAGAATAATGTGATGGTCAAAGCTTCAGGATCTCCTTGATGTGATCTGCAACTGTGGTCTGATGGTCTCTAGGTCTCTCTGCATGCTCATCCCTAATCCTAGGGCTTCGAGACCTCTCTCTATGTCCTAAAACTTAGTCACCATGTCCCCTCTGTGGTGACTCAGCTCCGGATGACTCTGCATGGGAGTTCTCTCCTCCATGCTCCTCTTTGGGTCGAGGAGATACCTGACCCTCAATGGAAGGGACTCTATCATGTCTGGCTGCATGTCCTCCTACTCATCCTCCATGTAGAGAGTGGCATTAACATCCTGAAGATTCTACAAAATCTGGGGTAGGATGGTTGCTACAACATGATCTGGTGGTGGTAAGTCTAGGTCTATGTGAAAAGACTCCTCATTTTGTCTGTGCCTTTGCATAGAACAAAATTAGAGTTAGTACATCTTCCTAAGTTTTATTCAATTTCCATGTTTACTAAAATATGTAATTTCTAAACTAAGTTGTTTTCTAGATTTAAAAGTGTGCTATGTTTAAGTTTCGTGTCTCAAGTTTTCTAGTGTGCCCAATGGTCCAATATTTTGAACCACTACTCTGATACCAAGTGTAACGCCTATTAAAACAACCCACTTGAGAGCCAAGAACAACCTAGGATTAGTTAGGAAATTTATGGAATAATCATTATTTTGTTTAAAAGAATCTACAACATGTCACAAGACAACAATTGTCACTAAAAGGTTAGAAACAATTCTAATCTACTAGAGTATAATTTTCTTTTATTAATAATTATTAGATGTCATAAGGTCCAAAATTTAGGGTTAGAAGTTTCAATTAGGTTCATAGGGAAATTCCTCATCATACCCACTCTCTGACAGGATTATATTTTCAACTTGAATTTTATCACACTTACCACATTCAAACATAAATCACTCCCATTGGATAGGAAATTTTCTCACCTTTCCAATGATATAAATAACTCCTCCTAACTCATATTTTTCAAGTTATCGGCCGGTAGGCCTTGGGGTGAAATTTTTTCCCTAAAAACGGGTTTGTGGGCCCAGGTGTGAAAATTTCCCCAAAAGGCGGGTTAGCGGGCCACGAGAGATCTTCGGAATAATTTTCCCACGCAGGAAAAAAAATCACATTTGTGCACGTGCTTCCATGGGTCCAAAATTCCACAAGGGACATGTGGCGCTCCCTAAGCCAGCGTAGGGAAAAGCGGGGAAAGGCGGGGCAGCAGGAGACATTTGCAATTTCTCATGTGCGGGGTGAAAAGTAAGCTTTACATCCGCACTACCATGAGTCTACAAATGACACATGGAATCTTACGAGTCAATGTGGGGAAGGGAGGGGCAGTGGGGAGAAAATTAGCTTAACACCCCGAAGGGCTAAGAGGGTACATGGGATCTGCGCATCCACCGGCACCTCGCGATGCCACGTGGTAGCCCCTGATTAGCTGCTAGCCGGTGGGACGATGGGGGAAAATTGGAAAATTTTCCAAATTTTTTTTGAGATTTGAAAGACAAAAAGGAACCCATTCCTCCGCCGATGCCTCGTGATGCCATGTGGCATCACCTGATTGGTTGCGGGCGGCGGGGAAAATTTGGAAAATTTTTCAAATTTTTCGAAAACACTAAGTTAAAAAGGGGATCCACCCCTCCGTTGACACCTCATGGTGCCATGTGGCAGCCTTTGATTGGCTATGGGCCGGTGGGGTAGTGGAGAAAATTTTGAAAATTTTCCCAAAAAGTTTCTGAAGCTCCAAGGGAAAAATTCGGGCCCACCAAGGAATTGTTTTCCAAAATTTTGACACAAAGTAAAGAAAACTTTATATGGCCATAAATTTTGATAGAGAGCTCAGTTTTAGGCAAACGAGGAATTTCTTGAAATATCTCAATGTCCTCCTTGCACTGAGATCATTAATTTTTTATTTTAATAATGTCTAAGGGATCAATTTTGTTAGCAATATTTTAATATTGTGAACATTATTATTATTGTTCAAATAATGAGTTGGTGACAACTCGTAGAGATCTCTTAGAGAGATTCTAGGTTTGTTGAGTGAGAATAGGTATTGGGAGAGATTTGTGGGATCTTTGAGTGATTAGTGGGATGAGTGATGACTCCTAGAATCAAGGAGATCAAACTCTATATATGTAACCTCTACCTGTGAATAAGACATCCCGGAAGTTTTTAATATCAAAACTCCATTATTATATTTCCGGTGTATTTTTTCTTATTAAATCTGGTTCAAGCTCCATATTTGGTATCAGAGCAGCGATGTTCCTCAGCATAATGGTTGATTAATGGTTTACGTCTTGGATCAACACGGTTCTGGTGAGACGGCATGGATGCATATTTTTGTCAAGAGATGAATTTATGAGGTGGTTGAAATTGATGGGTTCTATGTTTTAACCTGGTGAGCTCTTCCAACATTAGGGATCTGCGACCCTTCCCAGTTCGTATTCTGCATGCTCTTCTAGATTGGTCTTATTGTGTTGATCGGCAAAGGCACGCATGTATGACTCAATTCTTACCATTTCTAATTGCATTCTATTGGTGATCTGGTTGTTCCAAAGCTCTGCCCGTGTATTTATACTTAGCTGTCAAGATCAAAAGGGGGACTGCTGAAGCCATTGCCACGCACAGATCTGCCATTCGTGCTCCTGATTGACAAGTTTTTGTTTGCATGCATTATTAATGGTCTGCATGTTGATCTACTGCATTCAAATCTACACTCAGGCCAGCTTTGAGGAACGGCTGTATATTCGATGCTCTTGCTAAGGACATTCCAAATCTCTGAAAAGGTCAAGCCTATTTGTGCATCGTTTCATGCACCAAGACAGCTACAGGTCTATGAGCTGATAAATTTGTTGAATCCCGTACTCACTTACAATTGTCATACAGATCTGCCAGTCACAAAGTTTTTTGACGTGGATCAAGGAGAACGTAAATTCCACTCGAGTTATAGTTAGTACTCGGCAATTTGGATTGCATGCGTGAGTGAGGAATCTGGGCGAGTACATGCAGGTTGAGATCCATATGACAGGAAAACCTGACATGCATTCAGAGCTCGTATATTATGGTTAAGGAAGGACGCCATACAATCAGATCCGTCTCCACGTGGGTAATAAAAAAAGTCAACTCTCTCTCAATATTTGGTATACAATCAGATCCGTCTCCACGTTTTGATGAGAAGAAATTCAATCTCTTCTTCTCCCAGCGCAGTCACTTGGCAACTCGAACCTCTGTCAGCAGCACGCAATGCATTGTGATTTGTATTGCTCTGTAGAAACTTATTTGCACTGGAGTAACCACCGAGTCGACCTGGTATTATGTTGAATATACAGTACAGCTGTATTTGAAAATCTGTGCACTCACTGCCAAAACGCGACAGCTGTATTATGCAAAGAATCGTCCTCCTGTGATCTAACCTGGAACGACACCAAAGCAACGTGAAGACTTGGTCAAGACCCTATCTCGTGCCAAGAATTTATATTTGAAAGGCAATGTTTGATAGTCAATAATTTTAATGTTTGATAGTCTATAATATAGTTTGATCATTGTCCATTGTCGGTCTTTAGTTCCATTAACATGTTTTGGGTAATGTTAATAGTTAGTGCATAGAGTTGTGGGTAATCAAATTCCTTTTGTCTATGTAAATGTCAATAAGTAAATTAGTATTATAATTGTATTCAAGATTGAGTCTGTAGTCTTTAGAAGGTCGATGCGAGTTTTAACTTATTTAGTCGATATACAATAGGTTTGATATTTTTGAAGTCTTGAGTTATTTTTAGTGTCTTTGAGAGTCATTAAAAATGTCAAAATAGGTGTTTTTAGGGTATCTGTTTGTTGTCATTCTATTGTCATCAAAATTGAGTCGAAAAGTTGTTAAAAAAAAAAAAAAGAGGACAAATGAGTGCATTTTCGGTGTAATCCGACACTCTATTTTTAAGGAAAAATACAAATGAAAACTGTTCTTGGCGGGGCTCCCCTCGACCCGCCTGTATATCGCGACAGGAACGCGTATCGTCCTCGGCTATACTTTCTGCTGAGTTAGCAGGGACATTAGATGGAGGCCGGAGGCAACGGAGGAAGGAGGTTGATCAGCGACCTCTCGTCAGGCACCATCGACGAGGCCGCGGTATTGATTTGGTGGCCAAGTATTTCAGTTGTGTGTTTCATTGTTTGTAATAAGAACAGATGTCACATTCCTGTTCAGAATTGTATTTCCTTTTATAACCTCCTGATGTAAATATGTTATAGTAGAAAGATAAAAGCACAAGAAAAAGCAGCATCATGTTTTTCTTGAAGAGGATGAACAGAGGTTCATGAGCAGGGGCTCGTACCTAGGACAGAGGTCCGTTATTGTCGAACAGGGGTTCGTATTTGGTGAACAGAGGTTCAGCATACCAAGATCATGAGCATGCAGAGGCAGGCAAGCTGTAGAAGACGTGTGAATGTTTTTCTCTACATTGTTCACATTAGGGGAGTGTATGTGTGGAAATAATAATGTTAACAATAGGGGAGTGAATGTTAGCAATATTTTAATATTGTGAACATTATTATTATTGTGCAAATAATGAGTTGGTGACAACTCGTAGAGATCTCTTAGAGAGATTCTAGGTTTGTTGAGTGAGAATAGGTATTGGGAGAGATTTGTGGGATGCTGAGTGATTAGTGGGATGAGTGTTGACTCCTAGAATCAAGGAGATCAAACTCTATATATGTAACCTCTACCTGTGAATAAGACATCCCGGAAGTTTTTAATATCAAAACTCCATTATTCTATTTCGGTGTATTTTTTTCTTATTAAATCGGTTCAAGCTCCATAAATTTTAAGAAAATGGCTGCCTGAGCTTTACGGTGCGTTGGTAAATTTTAACTTGTGAGATTTATTCAATTTGATCTTCTTCCTCTTTCAACATGTCAATTAGACATGGAGGATTTCTCCTAAATTGTTTTATGAAGCATTCAAGATTCAATTTTTCTGATTGATTTACAATTTGACAATTTCCGTTTCTTGTAAAATCAAGCTGCAAAATGGTTTGAGCCTGATTTTCCTAAATTTTGAAATATTTACTTAAGTTTTTTTGTCAAATTGAATTCATTTATACCCTAGCATATTCAATTTTAATGTTTCATTGTTATTTCTTTCTTGCAGGTTCAAACTGTGCATTTTTGGTTTAGATAATTACGTGTTTGAAATTACAAATAACATGGATCAAATCTTAATGGGTCTATTTGCCACTTTCTTCTTCCAAGTTTTTAGGATACATTCCAATTCCAAGCTAACATATTTGGTTGACTCAAAACAAATCATTCAAGACCAAAGTGCAATCTTGTTCAATTTTTTTACATTTTAAAAAGACAAAATATTGTATTTTTCTCACACGCATTTCTTCCTTTCAAATAGAGATTTCAATAAATTGATATGATCAGATTCAATACAACAATGCAATTTGAGAAAGTTATTACATTCATTTATTGATTCCAACAGACAACTTACAACTTCCTTCTTTCATTTCTTCCAAAATCATTTATTGTATACATGGCAGACAATACATTTTCTTTTCACGTGTTCCACTTTACCACTTTTAAAATAGAGATTTCATAGAGTATGAAAAACACATATTTCCAATGGAATAACATCATATGGACAAGAAAAATCCAATTTCATTAATTCAAATGAACTCGTACAATTTCCTTTTCATTTGATTACAAAATACGATATACCAAACACGTGTCATTCTTTCGGTCTTTCTAAACAGAATACAAAGTATAACTCTTTTACATTTCACTTGAAAAATTGTACAACATATTTCTCATTACAAACATTTACAAGATCATCCACTTCAAGTGGGAAGGTTACAATGAGATTTCATTTCACAAGAGATCACAAACCTGTCTTTTCTCATCTCCGAGAACAACAACATGCATTCTTCTCATTCCTCTAATTTGATCACAACAGGAGTAGGGGAAAGGCAACTCTCTCCACCCAACCAAGACATCCAATTTAGAGGAGAATCCATCCTTCATCATTGGCCCTCGAGCCCCAACCAAAATGCAATAAAAGATGTGATCCAACTCATGGCAACAATAGGCTTTCCACAAACACACAACCAACATTTTTACAATAAATCACAATCCAAAATAGAATGTAGTTTTACAAATACATTAACACATGACAAACAATACTAATGCTTCATCAAGCAAGCCAAAGGAGAAAGATGTTATGGGGGTGTTTCTTATGCCTCCTAAGGGGAAAAATGGGTATCACCACCGAGTACAACCCCCCGCCCACACACACACACATATTAATATCATTTCAAACCCTTTCATACCCTTATTGCTCCCCTAATTACCCCTTATTCCTCACATTTTCTTATATCTCCCTAACCTCTTATGGCACCCCATAACGAGTAAAGAAATGCAAGCTATTTCTTTGTAAGGTGGAACCCAAATTCCCAACTCCCTCCACCCTTATATCTCCCTAAAACCACTTGTGCTTCCGAAAAAAAAACCCCATAGTCTTCGCTTACACCATTCCTAGGCCATCTACCCAACAGACCGCACAATATATACCAAACTATTCACACAAGAACATTTACATAAATAAAAGAAGAGCATTTCAAGAGCCAAGCTCTTACCTCTCCATAATGGAGTTGTTCCTAGTTCAAAACAACAAGCTCCTTCCAATGCAAGGAATCCAAAAATTAACCTAACACAAGCATGTAATAATATTCCAAAAACTTCTCCAAGCAAGAGCTCCCAAAACAACAAGAAAATTTGCCCCAAAATGAAGTCTTTGAAGTGAAGCAACCCAAAACAAGACAAGGAATTCAAATTTTATAGAAGAGGGAAGAGAAGAGGATTAGGTGGATCTATGTAGGATGCCACATCACACATCTTCAACCCCAAACAAAAAGTCAAATTCATTCTCTAATGCATAATAAATAGGTGGGTGAATAATATGACATGATTTACTTACACACTCAAACAAGTCCATACCACATAAGGACTGAAATTAAATTATGTAAGAAAAGTGCAATTACAACATTCAACTTGACTTGTAAAAATGCATAAAAATGTCTAAATTTATCCCTCCAACCATAGGCAAGGTTGGTATGTAAATTTAAGAGGCATGAGACAAGTTTAACTTGTCCCACAAGCCTCCAAAATCAGCCTCCAAGGACAAATTGAATTTCCAAAAAGGTGGAGTGTTTCACAATCAAAAGTTAAGTTAAACATCACTTACAAGGTCACTTACACATTACTTACACATTCTTACAACACTTTAAAACATGGCCAACAACTCTATTAATTACATTCTTATGACATATTTTAATTAATTAACTAAACAATATGATTACTCACAATATTCACACACCATTAAATAAATAATGATAGGGGTAAATGCACCAAAAAATAAGCACATGCAAAAATTAAACAAAACGGGACCAAAAATAAAAGAAATACATAAAATACCTTTGTCACATTTAAAGGTGATACCGAATCCCAAACACAACAAACACATACACAAACAAAACTATTTTCCATGGTGGCGTTGTTGAATTCATCTAGAATTCCAATGTGGTTGATCTCAATCCCTTGATGTTTGTTGTGATATTTTAACCTGCAAAACACAAATACCTTGTTCGGCCTCATGGCCATATCGAACGTCCAAAATAATATAAATATAATTAAATTTCTGTAATCATCTAGATATATGAATCACAACAACATCAAAGCAATCTAACAATATCATTATAGTTTTGTCTAACACTATATCATCATCCAATAATTTTCCATTTCTAGGGCTACTCACAATATCCAAATATCACAAGTCGAACAACTTCCATCATATATCCATGGCCAAAAGTATAAGCTGTTATCCCGTAAAATTGACAAGGGAAATTTTCGATAATCCGAAAATTTTGTTTCGATCCCTTGGAAGGGACCCTTCGCGTTCGAAACATTGTAAAATCCCTTCCCGGGAAATCTAGTTTTTGAACTTAGTCTTCTTGAGCCTTTTTTGGCTGGGCGCATGAATTTGCCTTGTAACACATAGTTTTGGTGCGCCCCCTTAAAAGCCTTTGGCGCATGGTTTTCCATGTTAGCACGTCTTTAGATGCGCCAAAGGGCGCATATAATCTCGCTGTTACACCAATTTTTGGTGCGCCAAAGGGCGCACATAACTTCATGTTGACAATGCATATGATGCTCCAAAGGTGCGCTCAATCTTATGTTGTCAATACTTCCATGCGCCAAAGGGCGCACACTTTCCCTTGTCGATCAGCAGTTTTCATGCGCCATTTCAAAAGTTGTTGGCGCATTGATGACAAGTTTTTCTATAAATATCAGTGCGCGCCCATGTCATTTTCATTCCTTTTGTCAAGCACGTGATCGCTCTGGATTTTTCAGCTCTGGTGCCTGTCGTTGTCATCACCCTGTGGACCCGCTCTCCAATTTTTGATATATATTCGAGGTAAGAGGTTCTCCTCTTTTCATTTTGTGCTTTGATGTTCTTGGTCTCGTGCTTGGTCTGTGTTCTTGGTCGGGGTTTTGGTTTGCTGGCCAGTTTTAAATGGAATATGATTAAGCTAGTTTTTCCCCCCTGTGCTATTCCATCACGTTTTCTTCTTTTCCTCCTCTCCCTCCCTCTTTCCAGATCTGCTGGAAGGGGAGCTGTTTTGAAAGGGCTTGGTCTGCAAAACCTTTTTGTAAAAAACCTTATATGACCAAGTAACTTTTGAAGTGGAAGAAAAGAATGAGAGATTTGAGCAGTTAGTGTAGTTCCATGGCGCACTGGCGCGTCTTGTTGCACTTAAGACAGTTGCGCCCCTCGGCGCATCTACCCGCCATGTTATAGTCAAACCGCGCCAAAGGGCGCAACCCTTTCTCGCTGCAGCTTAGAATTCATGCGCCTCAAAGTGCGCCCTTTTTGCATGCTACAAGTATAAATCCCGCGCCTCCTTAAAACCCTTTGGCACACCTTCTTTCCATGTTACATCCCGCTTTCATGCGCCAAAGGGCGCACCCAGCTTTCATGCAACACAAGCCTTATTCGCAAGTATAAAGCTATAAAGGCGCGGGCGCACCCTCCATTGCACTAACATGATGTTGTGTAGACTATTCATGTGCCGCGCCAAAGCCTTTGGCGCACCATTTGTTAATGTTACACAATCTTCCCATGCGCCAAAGGGCGCACCGAACCCCAATGTAACACGCACTTTCTGTGCGCCCTTCTATAAAATGCAACCTGCTTCATCCATGCGCCATGCGCCTTTGGCGCTAGTTTAACCTCTGCGACATCCTTTTTCATGCACCTTATCTATTTGGCCTGTAACATACATTTTCATGCGCCCTGAGCCTTAAAATCTCTAACTCTTTCTTCTGCTAGCATTCCAATGGAAGATCAAATGACTAATTCAACCTTTTTGGATTGGGTCTCACTTCTTCTTCATGCAGATCAACAGTTGAGTTCGAAAAAACACATGTCTACGTCAAGCAAGAGACCCACCAAACCAAGAGGAAAGGCTAAGCTGACAGAAGAAGAGATGAAATACAAATATCAGAGGGTCATGATGCCCGAATCATAGGCTGAGTGCAGTATAGATGTCAGAGACTCAGAATTGGGTCACATTGACATGGATGAGTTCTGGGTTAGAACTCAAAAAGTTACAAGAAGTCCATGGATGGACAAGTTAATAGGCAGTGCCCTGCACTTCGCCGGAGGAATCCCCGTCAGCGCTGTAAACAACGAATTCATGATGGTGATTGCGCAATCTTTCAACAAAGACACAAGATGTGTCGAGAACAGTAAGGGTGAGGTAGTCATAAACCTCACTGCCCGTCATTTTGAGTTGATGCTTGGCATCCCTCACCACCGGAACTACGTGGCTGTTAGCCAACAAGAATGCATCAAGGCCTGGGAAGACAACGAAGACCAGTGCATGCAGTTGATGAATGAGGTCTACCTAAAGAACAAGAAGGTGGTGACCCGGTGGCCTCAGACTATCCACCGAAGTGATTTCTCAGAGGAACTCAGCGACACTATCACCTTCCTGAGCAGAGTCTTCGGGCTTTCAGATGCCCACTATTTCCATAAGTGGATGCTGCGGTACCTGGAGACAATGAATAAGAATTTGCCCGATCAGCGCTTCTGCTGGGGGGAAATAATAAGCAAAGACCATATCTCGAGCAATGCAATACAAGATTTGCCACAACAGGAGTATTCCATATGAACTCCTACGTAGTCTACGCTGCTGCATCTGAAAGAGATTACCCAGGGCTCAACCGAAGCGGAATTTGGCCTCAGGTCAAAATATACGAATATTATCCAGAGCTGAGGCTGGAGAATAGCATCCCTCAATTTGCTAAAATCAATGATGTTTTCTTCTATCACATCATGTGCATGTTGCGGCCAAATTTAACTCATGGCCGCACGACCAAGAATACAGTGTCAGCCGTGGAGAAGTGGGGGGCCTTGTTCACCCAGTTTCCCACGTTCACCTATCTGAGGGGTCAATTTCTTGGGCGAACCAACCAGGTTGCCAAGGTATGCTGGACCAAAGCTGGTTCTATTAGAACTATCAAGACAGCTGGTCACGTACCATGAAAAGTGCCTCAAAAGAAAGAAGGGTGGAACTCCTTTCCCCCTCACAGTAGGCCGATACACATGCTCCACCTACCACAAGGTGAAGGAGATGTATGCTGAGCTGGAACTCCTCAACTTGAAGCATGATTTCCCAGCCAGGCCTACCTTGACCCAAGAGGCTGCCTGCCAAGGGCTAAGCTTGATCCGATCCATGTCCCTCAAATTGAGGACATTTACATTGATATCATCCACGAGGTGGAACTAAGAAGAAAGGATCATTCTCGCTTGGCATTGGCAGAAATTATTCAATATGGAGTGGCCATCATCCCCAAAGGCTTCCAAACTACGGAAGATGAAGTAGAAAAGTGTATAATGACACGGATGGGGATGATTGGCCCTTCCGCCATCGACAGAATAAGGCTCTCAAACACCGAGGAGAGGGTCAAAGAGACTATGCGGAGAACAGAGCATTGGTGCCGCATGAACGGACTAATCTACCTCGGGGTAGATTTCACAACTTCCCCTTTGGGCAACGCACCTCCAAGGTCAAAGAAGCAGCTGAAAGGCAAAGGTGCAGAAGGTGAACCTAGCACCACCCAGAGGAAGCCCCCTTAAAGTCCTCTTCCTCGTGAGCCGAACAAGTCATAACTCGGATTGAGGAGAAGCGACTGAGAGGATAGTCCTATACGCCCATCCACCCGTGATGTCGGCGTCGCTACAACTTCGTAGAGGTCCCTTCTATCCCTTCTTCTTCTCTTTCTTCCCCTCCTCGAGTGACTCAAGCAACCACCCTTTGGTCGTGTCCTCCGCCCCTTCTTCTACCCTTTCCCCGCTTCTTCATCTATCTTCTCCTCCTCGCTGATTTGTCTTCTCTATTTCTTCCCTCATCTCCGAGCTCCCTTCCCTTCCTATGTCTTCTCAGCTTGCGGTTTCCCTTCCTCCCATGGGCATTTCTTCGGCTATTCTTTCAATGCCACCACCGCGTGTCTCCACGTTTTTCCTCTCTCTACCGTTTCGCTGCCCCTCTCTCTCGGTCCTTCTTCTATAGGACCAGCTTGGATCTCTCAAAGAGAATGAGCCAACAAAAGAGGAAAGTTCCCATCGCTCCGATGGACTTTTTTTCGGTCATTCCGGCTAAAGGAGCAAAGAAGCACAAGCCGGTTACACGCTTCAAAAAGAGCGCCTGCAGTGAGAGAGTCATGGAAATAGCGTACCCAACCCCTCAAAGAAAAGAAGATCTGTCTCCGACAGATTTCACCGTGACCCAAGTCACAATGGGGACATCCTCGAAAGTCTCTGTGGGGAAGCTCTTTCCGCAGCTTGATGCACTCTGCAAAAGCTTCAGAAACAAAAGAGGAGAAAAGGCTATCAAGGAGCAGTAACAAATACCGCTTCAAGCCTTACGTAAGATGGGAAGTGCACCTCCCACAATCGCCGCCGCCGAGACTCCCGAGCCGCTCACCAGAGAAGATCAATGAGTATTCAAAGATCGGCGAGAAGTGGTATGGTCTGTTTTCGCTGGAGGAGCCAGATCCTCAAGGATAGTGAAAGAGTAATCGCCGAGTATATCAGCTTTATACCTAAACATCGAGAAGGTGAATAAGGAACTCCAAGCATTAGCAGTCCGATATCGAAGAGTTAGAACATGCTAGACTCCAAAGACGAGACCTTCCAACAAATGTTCGACTGTTCACCAAGATCCGGTCAAGTTCGAGTCTTCGGCCATCCAAGGGCCCTCAACAAAACTATGTCCACTCGACTATCGATAGATCAGCTGGAATTTGTTTTAGAAAAGATAGACAAGGTAAAGGAAGAGGCCCTGGATGCAATGCATCAAATGGAGAAAATTGTTCTATCCATGACTGTGGTTGCTCACTCCTTCCCTTACCTTGAGATCACCGATGACACTATCCGGATTTTCAAGGAGATAGCTTCAAGGGACAGGCCTGAGGTCACATTCGACATCGAATCTATCAACAACCACCGCCTGTAGGGACTTCATCGGGTTCCTAATCGAGGGGGTAAAGATTATTCCAAACTCCCTAAAAGCTCATAGATGAGCGGGAGACTCTTGCGAAGCAATCAAAGTGAACGCACAAGGATCCATCACAGATCAATTGGGCCGATGATTAGCAAGTTTTTGGAATACCGCGCTCAGTTCCACATATCATCTCCTGAGCAGCATCAAAAACAGTGAAACCCCCTTTTCGGCCGCAGGATGATGATGATGAGTAGCTTCTTCTTCTTCTTCTTCTTCTTCTTCTTCTTCTTCTCTCTATTCTCCGACTTTCTTTTCGAAATGTCTAAAATGTGTTGGCACAAATGATGACATCATCCATGTTGCATCATGGGATGATGTCATCCATCCAAGTTGTCAAAGTCAACATGACTTTTAGATATTTTGTAAATATCTTTGTAAATAAGTGGTTGGCTCCATTTTGCCTTCTCTCTCCCTCATCTTCTATAAATATGAGAATACTTGTTGTATTCAAAAACGGAGGTGAACATTTTTAGATAGAAATAGAAGTGAGGAGAGAAAGACTTTGAGCTTTCAGAATGTAAAAGAACAAGAATACAATTATTCAGACTTTGTGCTCAATAGCTGTGTTATACATTAGATCTTTCTTATGTTAGATCTGTATGTGTTTAATCTGTTAGATTCATATCTACTTTTCCGTCATTTGTTTATCAGTATTGCTTTGTTTATTTATGCAAGTAGGTTTGGCTCTGTTTACTACCAAGCCAAAAGCATAGATCTTCTGACCCTTCTGCTTTGGAATTCATTTCTTTTCTTCCTTCGGATCTGATCTTTCTCTTTTCCCTCTTCCATTCCTTTCTTTTCGCAACCTGGAACACTCTACTGGGATGAGATCCCAACCCCCGAAGGCAGAATCTGTGAGACTTGCATAGGTTCCTGCTAGTAGAAGTAGCAATAAACCGGGCCGCCATTGCCTCAAAGAGGGGCTAAGCCCCCGCACACACCTGCTGGCTCGTCTATCCATAGATCCGTCCACGCGATGCATTTTCGGACCAACAGTTTTTGGCGACTCACTGGGGATCGGATAGATCTGTCAGATCTATGGTGGTGGTATAATATAAAATCAGAAAAATATAAGAAAATCACTGCCTGTTTGCAAATCTGCACTTTTTGTTGAAAATCCAAAAATTTGCAAAAGTGCCTAAAACTGAAAATTTTCTTCTGGGATCCATAGATCGGGCCTAGTTACAGATCTTTAGTTCGCTGAGTTTTTATCAAAGTTAACATTTTTCGTAGATCTGAGTTTTTGACTGTTTTCTAAAAAGTTTGAAACCCTCTGAAAAGTAAAGATCAGATCTGAAAATCAGCCTGCTATTCTTCCCTGCCATCTTATCCTCGCTACTATTTGTCATTAACCGCAATCGGTTTTTCGAAGAGGATAGTTTTTAAATATCTTGAAAAGTGCATGCTGCTGGTTTTTGTCGAAAAACCAGAAAATCAGCAAGTACACCAAAAATAAAGTTTAAATCGCGCCATAATATCGCAGATCCGGAAGGTAGGTACGGCAAGTGAACCTTTACGCGCGCAGCAGAGAGCCCGTGGAGAAGTTGATCCCACTTTCGATCCGCTTCAAAGGCACAATTTCAGCATAACACCGCACGTTTTTCAGCATAAGTTAAGCTCGGCTAGCCGGTCATCCAGAGTGTCTCACCTCCACGAAGAAAAGTCTTTTGCAAGGAGCATCTACATCCCTTTGTAGTGCTCACGCTCGCTGGAACCACCCTCCCACTGTGCTTTTTCCAGCCTTCCAAATGGCGGTACCATGGGGAAATGCTATGGGTCCTCTCGCACTGCCACATCCAGTTCACGCGCTCCCTCACGGAAACCGAAAGAATTTTCCTAAATTCGACGGGAGCGGAAATCAAAGCACGGATTCCCACATATCTGCTTTCATCATGTCATGCAGTATTTTGGACGTGACTCACGAAGATGTGTCGGTTCACCTTTTTCTGGAAACTCTACAAGGGCCCGCAGCTGAATGGTTTCAGCATTTGCCGGCCGGATCTATCACCAGTTGGGCAACCTTACGGGAAGCTTTTGAAGACAGATACAAGCCTTCAGAAGATGCATTTGCGTTGTTATCACGGA
Source organism: Taxus wallichiana var. yunnanensis (assembly GCA_018340775.1). Classification (NCBI taxonomy): domain Eukaryota; kingdom Viridiplantae; phylum Streptophyta; class Pinopsida; order Cupressales; family Taxaceae; genus Taxus; species Taxus wallichiana. Next base: position 727,642,469 of record CM031243.1, on the reverse strand, counting down.
TCACGCACCTGAAGAAGGAAGCCAATGAGACTATGCGCGATTTTGTCGCCCGGTTCAATGCATTAATCAACCGTGTCCCTACTGCCATGCTTCCAACACCGGAGAATCAGAAGTGTTTCTTCGTGAACGCCATGAGCTCAAAAGTCAGCTTCTTGCTCCTTCAAGAGCGAGTAGCTACCCTACCTCTCGCTCAGGCTGCTGCCATTCGGATAGAAGACAATTTGATAATATCTGGCGAGTTAAAAAAGGAATCATCAAAGTCCAAATCTTCAGATCCCTCGCCTGCTACTTCGTCTGATCCGGCATTCCAAAAGATGGCGAATGATCTGCTCGCATTGAAAAAGCAGTTGGCCCAGGCTCCTAGTTCCTCATACCGAGACGTTCCACGAAGGAGTTTTGTTCCCAACAATGTTTCACAAAGACGCGCCTACCCCGCAATCGCTCCATGGTTGGCGCCAAGCTCCTCCTGGCCAATGCTTTGGCCGAAATCAAGAGGAAGAGCAAGATTATGAAGAACCTTTTCTCAAGGCGAAGATGATCAAGATGTCGGTGAGCCGACTGGCGACTCTACTATTGGATACATGGAATTTGATGAGGATGAATCTGATGAAGAAGAGAGTACTCAAGGCTATGCAAGCGGACAATCATATGCTGTTTTTACCCGCTCGCAAGGAAAAGAAGCAGAAGTTGCTGCCCATGCGCAGAAAGAGAAGGCCGTGTCAAACGCGCCTCCCACCATTGTTAAAAGAGGTAATCCTCTTCCTACTCAACTCCCTGTTAAATCTTTTGCAAAGAAGTCTTTTCCGCCCATCTCTCCTCCGAATCAGCCCCCTCATATTCCTATCAAGATCAAGAACCCTGCTCCACCATCGCAAAGTGAAGGACTCATTCCTCACCAACGCAACCCTTGGCCGCATTCGATATAATAGATCATGCAAAAAGACCAAGATCCAAATGTCCAAGCCGAGTACCTTCACCAAATCCCAAACTTGTAAGATTAACTAAATATATTCAGAGTCAAGCTGTTACGTCTAAACAGGTTTCCCCAAAAGGAATCCTTTCCACTCCCCCTGAATCCCACATAAATGTTGCTTCAACATCTGCATCAGGCAAGATAGAACCTTTCTATCTCTCTCTCCTAATCAATGGGCACAAGTTGAGTAACTGCATAATTGATTCCGGAGCTTCTGATAATGTCATGCCGGCGAAAGTCGCCCATGCTTTGGGCCTCACTCTTACCAAACCTTTCGGTAGATGTTATTCATTGGAGACCAAGCAAGTGCCATTGATTGGTCAAATCAAAGACGCGCAATTTGCGTTTGCGGCATTCCCAGATAAAAGAGGGTAAAGATGACCGTCCTCGTTGCTGACATTCCAGCAGCCTATGGAATTCTGCTGGGAAGAAGCTTTTGCAGCGAAGTTGGTGGAGAAATTCACATGGACTGGTCTAAAGCTAGAATACCCGTCAAAGGTGTGATGCAGACTTTAGAACCAGAATCGCAAAAGAAGTACTTGGTTACTAGCTCTGAGGACCCCAAAGCCCAAATCCTTTTTGAATCATCAGGGATGGGGAACTACTTCTTATCTACCGAGACGGGTACAAAGGGCGTTTTTGTTCAAGAAAAGGATCTTAATGAGATCTGGACCTTGCAGTTTGATGGCAGTTGCGCGACTAGTGGATGTGGCGCCGGAGTTGTGCTGATATCTCCCGAAGAGGAGGTAATTCCTCTTTCTTTCAATTGTAGTTTTTCAACACTAACAATACCGCCGAGTATGAATCTCTCATACTTCTCGGTATGCAAGCTGCAAAGGAAAGAGGAATTAAAAATTTGAAAGTCCAAGGTGATGCTTGAGCTAGTTGTAAATCAGGTCAAAAGGATTTACCAAGTGAAAATGAGAGGCTCTGTGCACTACCGTAACGCAAAGATGGGACAACATCAAGAATTTGATGCCTTTTCAATAGGAGCAATTCCAAGAGCTCAAAATGATATGGCCGATTCATTGGCCGTTTTGCATCTCTCATGCTCCCGCACCCGGTTTGAAAATGAACAAATACACCATCAAGTGGTTTTCCGCCCAAGCGTGCGTGCATAACTCTCAAGATTGGCAAGGTATTCAACGATGATAATCACCTCATTGCCTTTCTAGAAAAATCAGAAAATTTTGACGAGTTGTATTTTGAAGGATCCACCTCTACATGCCGTGAATCAATCAACGGTCAAAACCATGAATCAGAGGAGAAGGACGGCATATGTCACCAAAGGAAATAAAATTCAAGGGCCCGGTTTCTCTGGAGCGCTTGTTTGATGTGCACGACTGCTTTATGAAAAAGAAGAAGCAAGATGATCCCGACTCATCCCGCAAACAGAACCGGTCAATATAGGTTTCGAGGCACATCCGCATTTGTAAACATTGGCAAATGTTGCACGCCCAAGAGAAGCGGAAATTTGTCAAGTTGTCAAGAAATATATGGATGTGTTGGCATGGTCCTATGCCGATCTAAAGTCCTTCAAGCCAAAGGACGCTCAAAGATGACATACCGCGAAAGAAGATGTCAAAGCCTTTCGCCGTAAGCAAAGGCATTATAATCCTAAGATTTCAGGCACCATCCAGCAGAAATTCAGAAGATGCTGGATGCGAGAATCATCTTCCCTATCCATCACAGTACTTGGGTGGCGAATATTGTGCCAGTGCGCAAGAAAAACGGAGAGATACGCATATGCGTAGACTTTCGAAATTTGAATCAAGCTTCACTGAAAGATAACTACCCTCTTCCGATAATGGATCAAGTTCGCAAGCAAGAATCGGATCGTAAATGCCTGTCCATGCTTGATGGTTTTTCGTGCTACAATCGATTGAAGTCTCGCCTGAAGATCAATTCAAAACAGCATTCACTACTCCCTGGGGTACATTTGCCTACAGCAGGATGCCTTTTGGCCTAACTAATGCAGGTGCTACTTTTCAACGGGCCATGGACTTTGCATTTAAAGGTATGATGGGAAAAGTCATTGTAGTTTATCTAGATGACTTAACCGTGTTCTCTAAACAACGAAGTGATCATTGTGATCACTTAGAGCAAGTATTGGCCAGGTGCCGAGAACATGGAATTTCCCTAAATCCCAAAAAGTCTATTTTTGGGGTTACTGAAGGGAAGTTGCTAGGGCACGTGGTTAGCAAAGAAGGAACGAAGATAGATATTGAAAGGGTTAAAGCTATTCAGAGCCTTACTCTGCCTACAAGCAAGACTGGTGTTCATTCTTTCTTCGGAAAGGTGAACTTTCTTAGGCGTTTTGTTCCTGACTTTGCCGAGAAGACTCGCCACATACTGAACATGATGAAAGGATCACCAACTTTCAGATGGAGTGAAGAAGGGAAAAGGTCATTTGAAGAAATAAAAGCTTCTGTTGCTCATGCACCGGTCCTGGTATGTCCCGATTTCTCCAAGGACTTCATCATGTATAGCTACGCATCGGAACATACCGTGTCTGCAATCTTAATGCAAAAGAATTCGAAGACATTGAATCCCCGATTGCATTCATGAGTTCTCCCCTCAAGCCTCACGAGTTGAAGATGACTCAATTGGAAAAGCACGCTTTTTCCGTTGTCAAAGCAGTGAAAAATTTCAGGTATTACATCCTAAACTCGCATACGGTAGTGCTGGTCCCGGACACCGCGGTGAAATCAATTCTAACTCAGAAGCAGAGTTAGGAAGTTTGCGAGGGAATTGGATTGCAAAGGTCCAGGAATATGACCTGGATATTAAACCTACCAAGCTGGTGAGGGGCAAGGGCCTGTGTCAGCTAATGGCTGAAAATGAAAATTTAGAAGACCCTAAAGGAAAAGAGGACTGTACCGACGAAGAGCAAAGCCCTCTAGAGGAGCCTGATTCTCTGCCTCTAGTTCTATTTGTTGCAACTAGTGACGAGTGGTACTCCGACATCGCTTTCTTCCTTACCTACGGCGAATGCCCAATGCACCTAACTGCAAAGGAGAAGCGCACTATAAAGCTCAGGGAAGCTAAATATGTCATCTGGGATGACGGTTTATATAAGCGCGGGATAGACGGTGTCTTCCTGCGATGTGTTGACAAGCCCCAGCAAGTAAAACCGCTGGAAAGTTTTCACAATTCAGCCTCGTGGAGGCCATTTTTTTCTTCCGTGACAAAGACACAAGATCATTCGAGCTGTGTACTATGGCCAACGCTCTTTCAAGATGCGGCTACCGGGTGGCAAAGTGTGAACCCTGCCAACAATTCATCGGCAAGCCCAAGTTGGCTGCCCTTCCCCTAAGGCCGGTCATTATCAATGAACCATTCAGGCAATGGGGAATTGATTTTATTGGCGCACTCAATCCTCAATCGAGTGCTGGACATAGCTATGTCCTTACAGCAACGGATTACTTCACCAAGTGGGTGGAAGCCATACCTGTCAAGCATGCCACTTCTGAGGTGGTTTGCAGTTTTATCAAAGAAAATATCATTGTCAGGTTCGGCGTTCCAAACAAAATCGTTGCTGATAATGCTTCTAACTTCTCCTCCCGAGAAGTTATTAGTTTTTGCTATGAATATGGAATAACTTTAGCACATGCCTCGGATTATTACCCTCAGGGAAATGGTCAGGCGGAATCCAGTAATAAGAACTTGGTGACCATCATACGGAAATTAGTAGATGAGAATCAGCGGATGTGGCACAAGTCTTTGTACGACGCTTTGTGGGCGGACCGCATTACCCCCAAGAGATCTCTCGGCATGTCACCTTTTCAAGTGTTATATGGCACTGATGCCAAACTTCCCATTTCTGCTGAACTTCCTGCTCTACGCTTGGCACGAGTAATCGAAGATGAAACTTTTCAGAGTTCTCTAGAAAAGAGAATTATGTATCTGGCGGAACTTGAAGAAAAGAGAGTAAGAGTGGTCGACAGGATCACTGAACATCAGAATCAAGTAAAGAGGCTTTTTGACAAGAAGGCCAAGCAGAGAGATTTTCAAGTGGGAGATCTCGTCCTCTTATGGGACAAGCGAAGAGAGCCAAAGGGCATGCACGGAAAATTTGATTCCCTATGGAGAGGGCCCTTCAAAATCAAGCAACTCAATGGAGAGAATAGTTTCTATCTCTCATATCTGGATGGAGCTGAACTCCCGCTTCCCTATAGCGGGCAACATCTCAAGATCTTCAGGAAGTAGAGCTTGCTCTCTTCTTTGTACAGTTTATTTTAGTTGTGTGTTTGCTTTCGTCGTGTGTTTGCTTTTTGTTTTGTGTGTGTTTCTTTCATTCTCCCTCCGGTCCCCCTTGTTTTTGACTCTGTTACCCAATGGATAGGCACATGTGATCTGGGATTCTCTACCCCCGAGTTTGCTCAGGGATAGTCCCCAGAAAGAGCCAGCTGTTATCCCGTAAAATTGACAAGGGCAATTTTACCGATAACCATACCGAAAATTTTGTTTCGATCCTCGGAAGGGATCCTTCGTTCAAACATTGTAAAATCCCTTCCCGGGAAATCTAGTTTTGAACTTAGTCTTTTTGAGCCTTTTTTGGTCGGGCGCATGAATTTTCCTTCAGAACACATAGTTTTGTGCGCCCTTAAAAGCCTTCGCGCATGGTTTTCCATGTTAGCACGCCTTTTTGGTGCGCCAAAGGGCGCATATAATCTGTTGTATACACCAAGCAACACCAAAGTGCGCCAAAGGGCGCACATAACTTCATGTCGACAATCATATGATGCGCCAAAGGCGCGCTCAATCTTATGTTGTCAAATACTTCCATGCGCCAAAGGGCACACTTTCCTCGCCGACAAGTAGTTTTCATGCGCCATTTCAAAAGTGGTTGGCGCATTGATGACAAGTTTTTCTATAAATATCAGTGCGCGCCCAATGTCATTTTCATTCCTTTTTGTCAAAGCACGTGATCGCTCTGGACTTGTCAGCTCTGCTCTGTCGTTGTCATCGCCCTGTGGACCCGCTCTCCAATTTTTGATATATATTCGAGGTAAGAGGTTCTCCCTTTCTTTTTCATTGTGTGCTTGGTCTGTGTTCTTGGTCTGTGTTCTTGGTCGGGGTTTTGGTTTGCTGGCCAGTTTTAAATGGAATATGATTAAGCTAGTTTTTCCCCCCTGTGCTATTCCATCACGTTTTCTTCTTTTCCTCCTCCTCTTCCTCCCTCTTTCCAGATCTGCTGGAAGGGGAGCTGTTTTGAAAGGGCTTGGTCTGCAAAACCTTTTTGTAAAAAACCTTATATGACCAAGTAACTTTTGAAGTGGAAGAAAAGAATGAGAGATTTGAGCAGTTAGTGTAGTTCCATGGCGCACTGGCGCGTCTTGTTGCAATAAAAATAGTTGCGCCTCGGCGCATCTACCCGCCATGTTGCATAATCAATACCCGCGCCAAGGGCGCAACCCTTCCGTCCTGCTGCAGTTAGAATTCATGCACCCTCAAAGCGCGCCCTTTTTGCATGCTCCAAGTATAAATCCCGCGCCTCCTTAAAACCCTTTGGCGCACCTTCTTTCCATGTTACATCCCGCTTTCATGCGCCAAAGGGCGCACCCAGCTTTCATGCAACACAAGCCTTATTCGCGCAAGTATAAAGCTATAAAGGCGCGGGCGCACCCTCCATTGCAGTAACATGATGTTGTGTAGACCATTCATGCGCCGCGCCATACACCTTTGGCGCACCATTTGTTAATGTTACACAATCTTCCCATGCGCCAAAGGGCGCACCGAACCCCAATGTAACACGCATTTCCTGTGCGCCCTTCTATAAAATGCAACCTGCTTCATCCATGCGCCATGCGCCTTTGGCGCTAGTTTAACCTCGCGACATCCTCCTTTTTCATGCGCCTTATCTATTTGGCCTGCAACATGCATTTTTCATGCGCCCTGCGCCCTGAGCCTTAAAATCTCTAACTCTTTCTTCTGCTAGCATTCCAATGGAAGATCAAATGACTAATTCAACCTTTTTGGATTGGGTCTCGCTTCTTCTTCATGCAGATCAGCAAATGAGTTCGAAAAGAACACATGTCTACGCCAAGCAAGAGACCCACCAAACCAAGAGGAAAGGCTAAGATCGATGAGAAGAAGAGATGAAATATAAATATCGAGGGTCGATGCCCGAATCACGGCCGAGTGTAGATAGATGTCGAGACTCTGAATTGGGTCACATTGACATGGATGAGTTCTGGGTTAGAACTCAAAAAGTTACAAGAAGTCCATGGATGGACAAGTTAATAGGCAGTGCCCTGCACTTCACCGGAGGAATCCCCGTCAGCACTGTAAACAACGAATTCATGATGGTGATTGTGCAATCTTTCAACAAAGACATAAGATGTGTCGAGAACAGTAAGGGCGAGGTAGTCATAAACCTCACTGCCTGTCATTTTGAGTTGATGCTTGGCATCCCTCACCACCGGAACTACGTGGTTGTTAGCCAACAAGAATGCATCAAGGCCTGGGAAGACAACGAAGACCAATGCATGCAGTTGATGAATGAGGTCTACCTAAAGAACAAGAAGGTGGTGACCCGGTGGCCTCAGACTATCCACCGAAGTGATTTCTCAGAGGAACTCAGTGACACTATCACCTTCCTGAGCAGAGTCTTCGGGCTTTCAGATGCCCACTATTTCCATAAGTGGATGCTGCGGTACCTGGAGACAATGAATAAGAATTTGCCCGATCAGCGTTTTTGCTGGGGGGAAATAATAAGCAGCACCATATCTGAGCAGCTGCAACAGTTTGCCACAACAGGAGTATTCCATATGAACTCCTACGTAGTCTACGCTGCTGCATCTGAAAGAGATTATCCAGGGCTCAACCGAAGCGGAATTTGGCCTCAGGTCAAAATATATGAATATTATCCAGAGTTAAGGCTGGAGAATAGCATCCAACATTTCGCTAAAATCAATGATGCTTTTTTCTATCACATCATGTGCATGTTGCGGCCAAATTTAACTCATGGCCGCACGACCAAGAATACAGTGTCAGCCATGGAGAAGTGGGGGGCCTTGTTCACCCAGTTTCCCACGTTCACCTATCTGAGGGCGGTCAACTTCTTGGGTGAACCAACCAGGTTGCCAAGGTATGCTGGACCAAAGCTGGTTCTATTAGAACTATCAAGACAGCTGGTCACATACCATGAAAAGTGCCTCAAAAGAAAGAAGGGTGGAACTCCTTTCCCCCTCACAGTAGGCCGATACACATGCTCCACCTACCACAAGGCGAAGGAGACATATGCTGAGATGGAACTCCTTAACTTGAAACATGATTTCTCACCAGCCTACCTTCGACCCGAGAGGCTTGCCAAGGGCTAAGCTTGATCCGATCCATGTCCCTCAAATTGAGGACATTTACATTGATATCATCCACGAGGTGGAACTAAGAAGAAAGGATCATTCTCGCTTGGCATTGGTAGAAATTATTCAATATGGAGTGGCCATCGTCCCCAAAGGCTTCCAAACTACGGAAGACGAAACTGACAAAGTGTATAATGACACGGAAGGGGATGATTGGCCCTTCCCGGCCATTGACAGGAATAAGTCTCCTCAAACAATTGAGGAGAGGGTCAAAGAGACTATGCGGAGAACAGAACATTGGTGCCGCATGAATGGATTAATCTACCTCGGGGTAGATTTCACAACTTCCCCTTTGGGCAACACACCTCCAAGGTCAAAGAATCAGCTGAAAGGCAAAGGTGCAAAAGGTGAACCTAGCACCACCCAAGAGGAAGACTCGAAAGTCCCTCCTTCCCGCAGCGGAACAAGTCATAACTCTGGATTCACCGAGGAAGGAATGACAGAGGATAGTCCTATACGCCCATCCACCTGTGATGTCGGCGTCGCTACAACTTCGTCGAGAGGTCCCTTCTATCCCTTCTTCTTCTCTTTCTTCCCCTCCTCGAGTGACTCAAGCAACCACCCCTTTGGTCGTGTCCTCGCCCCCTTCTTCTACCCTTTCCCGCTTCTTCATCTATCTTTCCTCCTCGCTGATTTGTCTTCTTCCATTTCTTCCCTCATCTCCGAGCTCCCTTCCCTTCCTATGTCTTCTGCAGTTGCGGTTTCCCTTCCTCCCGTGGACACTTCTTCGGCTATTCTTTCAATGCCGCCGCCGCGTGTCTCCACATTTTCCCCTCTTCTACCGTTTTCGCCTCCCTCTCTCTCTCGGTCCTTCTTCTATAGGACCAACTTGGATCTCTCAGCAGCTGAGCCAACAAAAGAGGAAAGTTCCCATCGCTCCGATGGACTTTTCGGTCATTCCGGCTAAAGGAGCAAAGAAGCACAAGCCAGTTACACGCTTCTCAAAGAGAGCCTGCAGTGAGAGAGTCATGGAAATAGCGTACCCGACCCCCTCAAAGAAAAAGAAGATCTATCTCGACAGATTTCACCGTGACCCAAGTCACAATGGGGACATCCTCTCGAAAGTCTCTCCAGGGGAAGCTCTTCCGCTTGATGCACTGTAAAAAGCTTCAGAAACAAAAAGAGGAGAAAAGGCTACTGAAGGAGCAGAACAAGTACCTGCTTCAAGCCTTACAGAAGATGGGAAGTGCACCTCCCACAACTGCCGCCGAGACTCCTGAGCTGCTCAGTCAGGAGAAGATCAATGAGTATTCAAAGATCGCGAGCAGGTATGGTATGGCTTTTCGCTTGGAGGAGCCAGATCCTCAAGGATAGTGAAAGAGTAATCGCCGAGTATATCATTTTATACCTAAACATCGAGAAGGTGAATAAGGAACTCCAAGCATTAGCAGGTCCGATATCAGAAGAGTTAGAACATGCTAGACTCCAGCACGAGACCTTCCAACAAATGTTCGACTGCTCACCAAGATCCGGTCAAGTTCGGAGTCTTCGGTCATCCAAGGGCCCTCAACAAAACTATGTCCACTCTGGACTATCAGATAGATCAGCTGGAATTTGTTTTAGAAAAGATAGACAAGGTAAAGGAAGAGGCCCTGGATGCAATGCATCAAATGGAGAAAATTGTTCTATCCATGACTCCAGGGTTGCTCACTCCTTCCCTTACCTTGAGATCAGCTGATGACACTATCCGGATTTTCAAGGAGATAGCCTCTCAAGGGACAGGGCCAGAGGTCACGTTCGACATCGAATCTATCAACAACCTACTGGCCTGTAGGGACTTCATCGGGTTCCTAATCGAGGCGGGTAAAGATTATTCCAAACTCCCGGAAAAGCTCATAGATGAGCGGGATACTTGCGAAGCAATCAGTGAACGGCACAAGGATCCATCTCAGGATCAATTGGGCCTGATGATTAGCAAGTTTTGGAATACCGCGCTCGCTTCCACATATCATCTCCCGAGCAAAGATCGTAAACATGTGCAAACCCCTTTCGGCCGCCAGCAGGATGATGATGATGAGTGACTTCTTCTTCTTCTTCTTCTTCTTCTTTCTCTCTCTATTCTCCGACTTTCTTTTCGAAATGTCTAAAATGTGTTGGCACAAATGATGACATCATCCATGTTGCATCATGGGATGATGTCATCCATCCAAGTTGTCAAAGTCAACATGACTTTTAGATATTTTGTAAATATCTTTGTAAATAAGTGGTTGGCTCCATTTTTGCCTTCTCTCTCTCTCATTTTCTATAAATATTGGAATACTTGTTGTATTCAAAAACGGAGGTGAACATTTTTTAGATAGAAATAGAAGTGAGGAGAGAAAGACTTTGAGCTTTCTTGTAACAGAAAAGAACAAAGAATACAATTATTCAGACTTTGTGCTCAATAGCTGTGTTATACATTAGATCTTTCTTATGTTAGATCTGTATGTGTTTAATCTGTTGGATTCATATCTACTTTTCCGTCATTTGTTTATCAGTATTGCTTTGTTTATTTATGTAAGTAGGTTTGGCTCTGTTTACTACCAAGCCAAAAGCATAGATCTTCTGACCCTTCTGCTTTGGAATTCATTTCTTTTCTTCCTTTGAATCTGATCTTTCTGTTTTCCCTCTTCCGTTCCTTTCTTTTCGCAACCTGGAACACTCTACTGGGATGAGATCCCAACCCCCGAAGGCAGAATCTGTGAGACTTGCATAGGTTCCTGCTAGTAGAAATAACAATAAACCAATTTCACTTTCTTTGTATCGAAGAGGGGGCTAAGCCCCGCACACTATTGGCTCAAATCTGTCCACAGATCCGTCCACGCGAGATTTTCGGACCAACAATAACATCATCAACATATAAAGTGTCTCTAATAATCATCATGCATCATATAAGAATCAAGGTAAACAATTATCCATGATCAAATATCTAACATCATACTAAATCAAAACTAGAATAATGTCCATAATATAGTCGATGAGTGTCATGATCGTGTATCAACAGTGTCAAAGGGAAGTGGGCACTACTGAGGGTAAAATGTTTTTTTGTATAGTGCGTGTAAAGGTTAAATTTGGTGGTTTTTTTCTATGAGAGGGTCAGACCCCTTGTCCGATTGTTTAATGTGACTCAAATATAAAATGAATGGTACATTTATTCGTATTGTATTGCAAACAATTCATTTGAAAATTAGTAGATGCCTAATTTTTATAGTGACAGACGTGCCCCTTATGGATGAGGGGTTCCTATTGCAAGGTGTCGATGGTGGTTAGAAGGTGCATCAAGTATGACTTAATTGGATTTGTCAACATTGTATTGTTTTCTCTTAGCTATAGTAGTCTATGTTATAATGCTCATGCATCCTACGTTGTCTAGAATAGTATGTTTTATTTATTGATGTTTGGAAGTGATATTAGTTATAAAATGAGCATTCGAGGAAGTGATTTTTTCTTCACCATTGTAGGATGACATAGAAATCAACCATGACACGGCACCGGACACGTGGAACACTACAAGTAACTCTATTGATGTCTATAGTTTTTGTCCCTTTATATAACTATATGTAAATTAGAAATATATTGAAAAATAATAAAAATATTTAAATAAATATAGAATAGTTGATTTTTATTATTATTGACAAATAGTTTTTAAAAAGGACTATACCCTTCATACAAAAAGGATCAACAAATTGATATAACAATTGTACTCAAATTAAAAGATGATCAAAATCATGATTTTTCAAGAAATCCCAAAAGAAAAAAAACGTTCGCCAAGAAAAGTACCAAAGCCAACAGAAAACAACAACATAGCAACAAAAAAACATCAAAAATTGATAAATTAACCATTGGTTTTGTGCGAACAATTTTCTTCTTATTATGAACCATAATCCATTCATCAAAATATTTCTACAAAGGAATACAAACTTCAAGATCTACGATCAGCTGATATGTATTGTTTGAGCATCTAGGAGGAACATTCTCCTTATCCATTACAAACTTTTTGGTTCAGTATTTCCTGTCTTTTGTGTTTCACACTGGATGACTCCTTGTTTGCATGATCTGTGGTCTCTCTCAAAGGGGTTGCAGGGAAAATTTCCGCTATGTCTTCCTCCTTAGCATTAGAAACTAAGATATCCTTAGGTTCAAATACCCTATGTTTCGGGAGGGTATTTTTCACAAGTTAGCATTCTCTTTTTATGTTTTACCATCTCGCAATATGGAAGCAGTTGATATTAATAAAAATATTTTATATTTTTGAAGGAAATATTGAAAAATTATTGTCACCCAAACAATGTTTTACGAGGAAAATGTGGTCTTCAAATTTAACTCCTAAACATGTGTTTGAATTTCGACACAAATTTCTGCATTAATAAGGAGAGGTACCAAACCTTGCACACATAAGCAATAGAAGAGAGGGTCATACCCCTTGTCTAATTATTTATTTTTCTCAAATAAAATTGGACAATACATTTATTTACATTGTATTGCATTTAAATCATTTAAAATGTAATTGATGCCTAATTTTTATACTGATACATGTGCCCATTATGGATGAAGGCTTCTTACCATAAGAGATTGATGTTGGTTATAGGGGTGCATTAGCGTATGACTTAATGGGAGTCAGCCACATCGCATTGCTTGATTTTAACTAGATGCATTCACGTTGCATTAGTGTTAATGTAAACACTATCTAGAACACGATTTTTATTTATTGGTGCTTCGCATATGACAATAGTCGAGAAAATGAGAAGTGAAGATGCCTCTATCATGCATGCATTGAAATATGGCATTTCTATGATGTCTAAGATCTATATACATCAATATAGGTATGTCATGTGTTGTTGTAGTGTTGCATGTGTCAATTAACACGTTGTGTTTTTTTTTGTGTCGTGTTCCACTAGTGAAGCAAAAAGGAAGAAGATACCTCACAAAAATCATTGTTAGGAATGACAAAAAAATTCCAACATCATACTCTCACTCACTTGATGTAGAGGTAAATTTGAAAGAAGTATTTCATTTAAATAATAATATTTTCAATCTAACATCCAACATCGTAGAAAAGCATTACAAAGGTGGAGACCTGTTATTTTAAATAGGAGATGAAAACATCTTTAACCTTGAATTATGAGGATGTGTTGAGCACATGTTTTCTCGTGCACATCCTATATATTTAAGTTTCACCTAAGTCATTACTAGATGAATAAGGTAGGGAAGGGAGTGTCTAACCATTGACTTATATTCCATTGTTGAAAAATTGCAAGAGATCAATGATTTAAGGAGGTGTTGTTGTAGTATGACCAATGTCCCCGAGTGTGCTCCAATTGTACGAAGGCAAGATGAAATCTACACCGATTACAGAGGCATTATGAAACTTAGGGTTTAGTTGTAGGGAGGTGATATATAACTTGTGTATTTTTGGTCCATTCCTCACTCCAAGCTAAAGTGTATTGCCCACTCCTCTTCGACACATGTTTCATCTTTATATTGATATAATTGGACTAATACTCGAGATATTTTAATTATGATACATTGATCAAGTAGATAATAGATTATACCGATATTTGGATTATTGACATTATGATGTTTATGTTTTATTATGATGCACTAGATAGTGGAGTTTGTCTTGACATGTTATGTTTTGGGATGTTGGAGTATAATTGTAATCTCATGGATGTTTTGGTTAGATTTTGATATATTGATGGATAATAGAATTTCTAATGTCTAATGATGAATATTGATTTTACATATATATTTTCTTGATGTTTTTAATGTGGCCAAAAAGACAGAGATATGTATTTTGTTGCATGCAGGAATTTTGTAAAGTACATCAAAGGGGATAGGGGACCAACCACGAACGATGTTGGGTGTTGAGAAATGAGGGAAAATTTCAAAACTTGTGTAATGTTGTTTAGTGTGGTGTTTTGCATGTATTTTTGGAGGTCTCCCATGGGGGTGACTTCACATATGTGGCCATGGGGTGAATTTTTTTCCCTTTCTTTAATTTTTATTTGTGCTTTATTTTATAATTTGTGTATTTAATTTTTTTAAATTTTGTCATTTTATTAGCATGTGTAAATGTGTGTTAATTGAGACTAACCCTTCTTGTTTTAGTTAACAAAATTAGAGATGTGAAAAATAGTTATGATGACATTTGGTAGTCCTTGGGTAAGTAAAACTTATGTTTATTTGGGAGTGTTTTACTCCACCCCAAGTTAAAAATTCGGATTTTGACTTGGGGAACATTTTTGGAGGTTTGTGGGACAAGCAAGGCTTGTCCCATGCCTCTTAAATTTACCCAACAACCCTACCTATGGGTTGGGAAGCTTATTTTTATTTCTTTTTCTATTTTGAGTGTAAAAGATGAAAACTTATTGCACTTTCTTTCTAACCCAATTTATTATGTTCCTTGAAATCATGGTGTGCAAGTTTTGAGCCATGTGGGTTGTCATAGTCCTTGCATGTGCATTAAGTTTTCTTAGTATTAGTGTGTTGAATTTAGTGTGCGGATGGAGGAATGATGAAGTGGCATCCTACATGGAGCAACCTCATCATCCTCACATTCCTTTCTATTTATTGGTGATTTTTGGTTGGAATGGGGGTTACTTGCTCATTTTGCTTCTTGTGCACTTTTGGATTTCTTTGGAGCTTTTAGAGTGCTTGGAAATTTCTTGGCTTGGATTTAAAGAGGCTTGTGAAATTTTCTTGGAACTTGATGGAGAGGTAGGCTCTACAATTTTTCCTTTATGTTATTTTTCTTATTTGTATGTAATGGCGTGCTTGTAAAATTATTTGTTTTGTCTTGTGAAGATTTTTTTGTGTTGGCTAGGTGGTAGGCCTTAGTTGGATGTGGGAGAAGGGTTTATGTTACCATTGGAGAGGGAAAGGGAGTTTTGTGAGGCATGTAATTAGTGTGAGTTTGAAAGGGAGGATTACCTATGGGGAGAGAAAAGGAATTCTGATGATCATTTTGTGCACTTGGAGGCTTAGGGTAAGACACCCACTTCACTTAGGAGGCATAAGGAGGTAGTATCCCATAACCCTTTCTCTATTTGGTTTTATCTTCAAACCTTTGTGTTGCTATGATTTTGCAAACTTGTTGGATATGTTATATTTGTTGATTTTAATGTTTTATATGCATGTTTGTTGTGAAGCCACTTTGTTGGAAGTTGTCATTTTTTATCAATGCTCCTCATGGTTCAATGGTTGGGTCTCGGGGCTATTAAGGGGATGGTTTCTCCCCTTAATGGATTTAAGGTTTGGCGGATAGCGTTGCTACGCCCCTCCTTGTTTTGTGATCTCTTTGTGAAGTTGAAGAGAGCCAAAGTTTGGAGCCACCATTGGGAGGAAGACATGCTTATGGAAAACTTGTAATTTGGCCTTTTAAAAATCCCTTTTGTTGTATATTATTTAAATATACACTCCCACTTTGAGTGGGTGTATTTTGAAATTATAAGTTGTGATAAATTTGTTGTATTCCTTGAAATCACTTTTCTTGCAAACTTTTTTAAGAGTGTGGATTGAGAAAATTACACTTTCAAATGTGCTAGTTTTGTGAAAAGAAATTATCAAGATTTATATTATCTTGGAGAAAGGAAAATTTGAACATAGATAAAATGGACATAAATTTATTTAATTTAAGTTTGTTTCAATATACCCAAGTTGATATACTTTCACTTCCAAAAATATTGTGAAGTTGATAGGCTTCTTTTTAAAAAGAAATAAGAATCTTGATACATTGCATTTGTTGTGAAATGGTTTCCTTTTTATTTGTTGAAAGTTGAAAAGAAATATCACCCTAGTTGCTTTGAATGAAAGGTTTTTAGGAGATTTAATCCATAGTTGAATTTTAGTTCAATTTTAATAAGAGAGTAGTTCGTTATTTCATGCTTAAAATGAGTAGGAATTCTTTTCTACTAAATTTATAAAGTTGTATAATAAACTAAATCCATACTCCCAAGCCTATACTTAGATGAAATCATCACAAGAAGAATGGTTCATATAATTTTTAAGTCAATAAAATGATTGTACTTTCCTACTCGTATAGATAACTTGGTTTGAAAAACTTAATTAGAATGTTCCTTTTATGTTCCCTTATAAACAATGAGTCAAATGTAGTATTTCCTTACAAAAACAAGGATTTTTAAAATAGATATAGTGACTTTGATATTGTTAATGTACTAACAATTTTAACATAATAACAAAATTATTTTTTTAAACCATAATGAAGAAATTCAAATATAACTAATAATATACACTTATATATATATACATACATATATATATATATATATATATATATATATATATATATATATATATATATATATATATATATACGCATTTATATATAAAAATTACTATATATATGTATATATATTAATACTTATTATTATTATTAGTTATTATTATTATGTAATAATAAATTTTGTTATAAATCAAGTTAATTTTAAGCAAACAAAAAGAAAATTGGGTTATTTATTAAATGTGGCTATGGTATATTTGTTTAGTTTGAGTGTAAAACAGGTGGGGAGGGGTCGCCCACCATGCCCCCACCCCATATGTATATGGAATGGGGGGTGGGGTCGGCGACCCCTCCCCACCATTCCATACTAACTAATTTCAATGTGTGTGGGGTCTGAACCCCCACAAATTAATATTAATCCATGTGGCAAGCCTTAATAGGACCCCCATAAAATTAAAAACTATGACATTAAAAAAATACTTGGTTACTATGCGGCCTACAAATTAATGCCATCTGTGTTCTTATTATCGCAGACCTTGTGGTTTTGGAATGAAATTTGTTTATTATTTATAATATATATATAGATAGATAAATAGATAGATAGATAGATAGATAGATAGATAGATAGATAGATAGACACACACACACACACACACACACACACACACACACACACACACACAAAAGTGTGTGTGTGTGTGTGTGTATTCTTGATATGGAGATCCATACAATTATGTTAACATACATTCAAATGAGAAAGAAAATGTAAATACTGCAAAAAATTTGATCTATTGGAAAATAAAGAATACCCAAATGGGTATTTTTACATACCCCCTTCTTCCTCCCTTTGGTCCCTTATTTATAACTTAGAGGTGAGGTTAGATTGGGGTTAATGAGTAACCGGGTTTGATAAATTAACCTGGGTTAAGAGACATGATGTGATCACGTGGGGCCCATGGTTTGAATTTATTAGGTGGAGTGGGGAACATGATTTGAATGGGTAGGTGAGATAATAGATTCTATTTTTGAATTTAGGAGTGGAGTGTCGAATGGGTATATTATTACCCATGAATTGAATAATTTTGAGATATGTGAGATAATGCTAAATTCTAATTATCAAATGCATCCACATGGAACCCATTTGATAATTAATTAATTAAGGGTGAGTAAATAAATGGAATTTAATCAAATTTAAGAAAAAGAAAAGTGAAGGGGAAAGCTGAATAAAGGAGAACGAATGCGGGATGAACGAGAGGATTTACACCAAAAACTGGTGTCTACATTCTCCCCTTTTTGTTGAGTGGTATGCGATAGAAAGCCACAAGACAAAAATAAAAAGGGTTGTATGAAATATATGTATGAGGATGGATGAAGACATGACCAAAGGCAAGATACCCCATGTAAAAAAGGATCGCACTAACAATGAAAAATATGGCGATGACTCCAATATCACATTTTTAGAGGACAATTGTGGTCTCAATGGAGATGCACGACAACATTCTACGGACCAGTGAGTGGGTGGAGACCATTGCAGTATGGCTGTAAACCAAGATGACCAATGGATCATAGGAAAACATCAAAATATGCACAAATCAATGTGAAAGGTATGCAAAATCCTTTGTATGTGAGGAATTGAGTGAAAAATCATGTGTTTGCAAAAGGGACGAGGATGAAATTAATGATTCCCAACACGGGGCCGAGGAGACAGACAAGTTCAAGGATGAATAGGTGTCCCAACATAGGACATGAAAATTACATAATGGGAGATGGATGTTGAAATAAAATATCCCGATCGGGAACAAGTATGGCCAAAAATGTGGATATGAAGAACAAATTAGATAAAATTCCCCAAGACGGTGTTAAATAAGATTTTGAATACATATTGATTAAGAAAGGTTTGAATTTAAAGGAATATGAATAATGTGGTGAAGAAAAATGAAAGCAATCCCTCTTGTTTAACAAATAAGAAAAGGTGTCAAGCTAATTTTGCAAAAACATAGAACAAAAATTCGTGGAAGAGAACAAGATCAGATAGGTGATGGTTGTTATGGTATCTTCCAAGAAAAAAATGTCAAAGGAAGATGGGAAGAGATTCTTAGAAATGGATATGATGATGCTCGTGTGAGAGGACCTGACAAAGATAAAAAATGTGACAGGATTCTCAAAAATAGAAAAGGTCAATGCTACACAAAGAAGAACGAGAATGGTAATGAAATGGATCGATGGTGGTACATAAACAAAGAAGCATCATAATTGATTGTGAATGCAAGGTGTGAGGGATGTGTTGAAGGACGTAATGAGAAAGATAAAAGGGAATGGAAAAGAGGAGTGGTTGATTATGAGAAGAGAAAGAAAGTTCGAAGGTGAAGGCAACAGGGGTATGGAATAGAGGGATGGAGAAGGAGAAGAAAACAAGAAATGAAAGGGGAGGAGGAAGATAACAAAGAAGGATTATAGAGAAATGGGGAAGTGATGAAGGACGGGTAAGGAGAAGACAAGAAAGTGAAAGAGCAGAGGGTTAAATTATGAAAAAGGGAGAGTGTTATTTAAAATGAAAGGTGTGAAGGAGGATGAAGCAGAGGAAGATAGAGAAGTAATAGTATATGAAAGAGATGTTAGAGAAAATAAAATTGAAAGAACCATATCATAGTGAAGAAATCAAGGGAAAATAATATGGAACTGATCGCATGGAAATGCATGTGGGTGGTGGGATGATAAAAAATATGGGACAATGTTGAAGAGTCAAGTTATTGATAGGAAAGTAAGAAGGAAGTGCAAGGTAAAATAGGGAAGAAGATGATACAGAGGAGGTGAATATAAGACGAGGATCGTAAAGAAGAGAAAACAGAGAAAATTATGCGAAGGAAGGGAACTAAAAATGAAGATATTCGATAAAGAGTGAGAAGCATAAGGAACGTAAAGAGAAGTTAGATGGGAGAAATGACATAGATTAGAAAAGATGCAAAGATGCATGAGATGAGGATAAGTTGATGACAAGAAAATAGAGAGTGTTCATGATGAAGATAGTGAATAAATTGGGAAGCAATAATGAAAGATGGAGATGTGGAGAAGAAAAAGAGAGGAAGGGATATGAGAGGTAATGCCAAAGAAAATTATGTTAGAAGAAATCCACCGATAATGATCATTAGGGAAGGATGGGACAAAATTTTAGAAGAGGGGGAAAGTAAATGAGGAATGGAAGGGGAAATTCCAATGAAGGAATGTTAGGAGAATTCCCTCGATAATGATCATAGGGCACAAAGGAAGGAAGGAATAACGATACAATGGGGGAAATCAAGGAGAAGGATCCAAGCTATGTAGAATGGGGATGAGTGATTTTTAGGAGAATTCTACCAATAATTACTAACGTGGAAATAGAAGACGATGATGAAATAATCTTAGGGTGTGATTAATAATAATGAAGTGTAAAAATGGAGGTAGATATGAGGGAGAATTATAGAAGATGAAGTGGAAACAATAAGAAAAGGAGGGATAGTGATGTGTGCAATGATGAACGAGGAGAGGATGCGGTGGATGAGAATGAATGAGAGAACGATGAATAAACATAACACGAAATGAATGGGGAAGCATTGGTTAAGTAAGATTACTAAGCAAGGGATGATGAACATGAATAAGGGGAAAATAGGAAGTGGTGTTTGTAAGAATGGAAGAGGAGGTGACAGGATGTGATGATGGGGAATGACGATAAAATGTAGATGGTGAGAATGTGGGGTTGTGGGTGAGTGCGGTATGATATATCATCCTTAAGAGGCACTCTTAAATAAGATCACCATGCCGCGCAGAGGAGTTAAGTAAAATCACCGGACCAAAAGTGATGATATGGAAGGAGAAAGACAACATTGTATTAGATACTGGTGTGGAATGGTTGGTTAGATTAGATGAACACAATGAGAGGTGGCGAGATGAGAAGATGAGGAAGATATGGTGGGAGGTGGTAGGGTTAGATGGAAAACCTTTCTCAAGAGGTACTCTTAAGTAAAATTTCCATGCGACAAGGATGGTTAAGTATGATCGCCAAGCCGAAGAAGAGGACGAATGATGAAAATATTGAGCAAAGTGTATACCAAAATGGAACAATCGATGAAAAGAGGTGATATCAAGGTGATAACAAGGAAACAAAGGAGTATGAAATGAGTGGATGGAGGAACATATGAAGTGTAGATAGAGAGTGTAAGGGAAATCCTTAATTGGGATGTGCAAGTATTGGGAATGACAATGTAAGAGTGTCAAGTGAAAAATGAGGAGCGGAAAGAAGTTTGTGGTGGTGATTGTCATCCCCTAAAAGAGGAAATGGCGGAGAAGCTTCTACAATGGGAGGATCCAAGGAAGAAGATATACATTAACTAAGATTCTTTGGCTGTATGGATGGTTAAGGAATATTTTCAAACTGAAAGTATAAGAGTGAAAGGGAAACTCAAGAGGAAAGGTAAGTAATATATCCAACGTGGTGAAAGAGGATAGAAAGGTGAGAAGGATGATGTGGAGACAAATGGTGATGATTGGAAATGAGGAGAAAAGAGAAATGTGTCAAATACATTGTTGAACATATTAGAGGATAAGAAATTGTAGGATAGCAAACTTTCCTTGAGAAGGATCCTCAAGTAGGATTCGCAAACCGTAATGGAAACCAAGTAGAATTCACAAACCGAAAATTATATTTGTAAGTGCATTCATGGATATTATAGATAGATATAGAATTCATAGTGTGAAATTTGATGTGATTTTGATAAAATATGATCTTGATGAAATGAATGAAACATAGTTATAGCAAGGACATATAGGGAAACCATGCTTTGAACTAGATTGGAGATAAACAAGAAAGGTTACCACTCAAGGCATTGCACTTGCAACCAATAGTAGGTGTTAACACATAACCAACGATAGTTAGTTATACCAAAAGACCGTGAGGGAAATATGGATGAAAGATGCTCATAATCCTAATGTTGACATGACAAAGGGATTGGAGATGTAACTTGTACATGGGAAGAGGGATCTCCATAGATGGTTGTTCCTAGAACTATGCCCCAACTCTGGGAAAGGGGAAGAACAATAATAAAAGAAAATTGATCTATGTGGGAAGCTTTCTAAGAATGTTGATAAAAGGAAGGTTGATCAATGTGGGAAACCTTCCAAATTCCATAATAATAGAGTAGCCATCCTTTGATGGTATGGGCTACTTCATACATAATATGGGTGGAAATAAATATATATATATGATAGCCATCCTTCGAGGGATTGGTCTATTTCTTATGAATTTTCTTTGTATACTTTTATTTTTATCTTTCTCTTATTTTTTTCATGAACATTTTTCCTTCGAGGATCAATATTTTTTTGATAACTTTGATTTTGCCTTTTTATACATGAATTTTAGCTTCACATGGGGGAGATCTCGGAATAGCTAAGTAGACCACTTAGGAGGGGATAATGAATGTACAAGAGACACCCTTGGACCTTTTGCATGACTGCAATAGGAGAATGATACGGTGATGGATGTAATGGTTAGGAATTCATATCAAAGCGGTGGAGGCAGAGACCACATCATTCATATCATTATAATGATATACAAAAGGGGATAATGGTGGAGGAGTGATCTAAGGATATAAATAAGTGCTCATTGGTAGATATGTTAATAGTAGATTGGCTGCCGGTGTAATCGCATTAAGAGGTTTCATCTCTAGTTTACCACTAAAGGAGGGAAGATAGTAATTTGCAATAGGAGGATATGATAGACAAACATGAAATAATACTTTGTCCTTAAGGAAACAAAAATATGGTCACGATGGTGGATTTGGATGAAAATAAATGATGCCCCAAGAGAGACACAAATATGGCAAGAAAAAAATGGCCAAAAATGTGGACATTATGAAATAGACGGTTCCCCAAAGAGACACAAATATGACCATAATAGTTGAATTCAGTAAGTAAATTACAAAAGGTGGTCCCTAGAGAAGGAAAAAAATGGCCACAATGGTGAACTTAGAATCGATGAGGATTTGGATAGAATTAGTTTCGATTAGATGAATGTGAAGAAGGTAAACAAAACGAATTCAATTAGCAAAGTCACCTAGTGACAATGGATTTGTACAGATGATATACTCAAGGGTGAGGGAATTCTCTCCCCAATGAATTAAATGTGAAGGATTTAAACTATATAGAAATATTTTAGATGATAATGTTTTTGATCCGAGATGGGATAAAAGATCGAGACCACAAGTTTGCTTGGAAAGTTAAGCAAGTATTGAATGACGGTGGAGGACCTTCCATAGGAGGAATGTCTGTGTAGGAGGGATGTTAAGGGATGATGTGGATGAAGAAATCGTGGGAAACCTAATAGATGGGATATAAATTGGATTAAATGTAGATGGAGAAGGATATTTTCCTTGAATGAGGAAATCATCTTTCTCAATAAGGTTGTGGACGATTGTTTGAAATTCCTTACAATGTTTGATGTCATGGCTTGGGGTACGATGATAAGCGAAACTACAATTAGGATTGAACAATAATGGATTTGGACCATAGGTATTAAAGGTCTTAATGGGAGGAAGTGTAGTGGCATATATTCAAACTAAATGTCAAAAAATGTTTGCGTACGACCCAATTATAGTGTCATGTGGAAGATAAATCTTATGATGTTTTGGCTTGAAATTAGGTATTTATATAGATTGGATGGGTGAATTAGATAAATCAAATTTTATTGGAGGACTAGATTGTTTGGATTTGGATTTAGGTGAGGATGTACATTGAATGGGTAAATTATGTGTTTTGGAAGAAAAATCAAATTTGGTTGAAGGATTGTATTGTTTAGATGTAGATTGATTGTGACGAGATGTCGTAGATGGAAGGACTAGTCCTAAAATAGATATGGTGGCATTGGATTATTGAAAAGAGGGAAATTTTAAATGTTTACAAGGATGTGCAAGGGACTGTCGGGGATGTTTTCCATGAGCCTTATGCTTTGATTGAGAATATTTACCTTTGATAGGTATGATAATAATATCAACTAGAGAATTTGACGATGGTGGTGTGGTTATTAACTAGAGGAGGATGTTAATGGAGAAATAGGTGTTTGTTTGATGGGATTAATGAGATCTATGTGAGATATGGGGTTTTTATGTTTTGGCAAGGAATGCTTTAATTTTGGAGAATGCAAACCATCTTTATTTGATTTAGGTGGAAGTATTTGTTCAAGAGATGTTCTAAAGGGTATATTTGATAGGGTTGCAGATCGATAGGACTTGGTTGTTCGGATAGAAGGATTAAGTAAAGAGTATTGGGATAGACCAGGTTATGTGGCTATGGGAAAGGATATAGGTAAATATTTCGAGGTAGAGATAGGTGGATTTTTTGATATGATAGATATAAGGGTAGGTGGGATAGATAGGGATGTAGACATATTTGGAGATGTGGGTGATGTGATAACAGATGGAGTAGACATTATGGGGAATGCAACAAATGCAAGAGTATTTTTGGGTTTAGAAGTAGGTGGGATTGGTTGTTTCATAAATGTTTCGAGGGGTAAGAATGATATGTTAGCTAATGGGGTTGATGTCGAGGTGGGGTTGTAAAGGTACATGTAGTAGAACTAATTTTATTTGGGATGGTTATTAGTAGCATAGGTGTAGTAATATGTGTATTTTGATGAAGATTTGGGTGAAGGAATAGGTGTGAAAGATGTAGGGATATGTGTGGATATCGGTGGGGCTGAAATAGTTGTTAAGGATGAATCTAATGTGGTAGATTCGGGTATGATCGAAGTGGATAAAGTAGATGTTATAGTCAAATTTGATGGAGATGTGGTAAAGGTAAAAGAAGGTGTACGTTCGACACAATTAGCAAAACTTGACATATGTGTGTTAGCTTTTGAATAAGGAGTGGGAATAATACCTAGGGTGAGAACATGCAGAGTTGTTGATGAGATAAGATATGGATTGATGGTGTGAATCATATAAGCATTTGATAGTTGAGATGTAAAGGGTGTGGCTTGATTTATTGGTCATTGATTAGGTAAAGTTTTTGTAGTGGAGCTATCGATTGGGATATCCCCTTGATTTATAATTTTTTTGACACAATATTTTAAAGAATGACATTTCTCAATGTCATGATGTTTGACTCGATGATATTTACAATAGTGGGCTTTGTGATACCGAATAGGCTTAGCATGCGAATTTTCCACAGTCATATGGGATGAAATTGGATGGAGTTTACGGACATAAAATTTTCAAATATGGATCTATAAGATTATCCCAAGGGGGTATAGTTGAATGTTAGTTGAGGGACTTTTTGTTGAGGCCATGTGCCAGATATAGATGGAGATGAGGGTTTAATTACGACAGTGTTGGCCACAACCTTAAATTTTTGTTATGTGTGAATGGTTTAGTAGATTTGATTTTAGGTTTAATTGAACTTAGTTTAAGATGACCCTACTTAATGACATGGGTTTTGATTTTGCAAGCGATTGTGAAAGCTTTGTCAAAGGCTCATAATGATTGGATTTGCAAAGTAGATGATATATGTTGTGCACATGAATGTGATAAGATTTTGACGAGTTCGATTTACGAGAGGAGTGAAGGACGGTTGGTTTATAACACCACACCACTATGCGACGAATTCAGCGATGGGATCATCTTCAAACTGTTAGATAATGTATAGGTCAACGATAGTGGTTTTGCATGTGATATTGATAGAAAAGTGTTCTAATAAAAATGTGTAAGTTGTGTGAAAGAGAATATTGAATGTTGTGGGATATTTTTGTACCAATCCAATGTAGGACAAGACAGACATGGGGAAAGTGTGAAGAAGTAGATCGTGACCATGTGTAATAAGACAACATGTGTGTTTAAATGCAAGTAGATACTATTGGGGATCTTCCTTGTTGTTGAAATTAATAAACTCGGGAAGTTTGCAATGAGGGTAGGGTTTTATTGGAACCGACGGGTGAATTGGTTTGTTACTGATTTGGTCATAGGATAAGGTATCCTTGGGTGCTAAGGTAACAATTTCTAAATTGGCCAATTGATTCATCAAAATGTGAATAGGATCATTTGACACGATGTTAGGTTGAGATTGGATTGGTTGTGTGGTTTGAAAAGTAGTTTGATGAGCACTAATTTATGGATAAATTTGTGCATATGTAAGTGTTGGGTGAATCCTTTTTTAAGGTGGTTGATAAACTTGCGGGTGTGTAGGTGTGTGGGGAATCGTTTGGCAAGGATTAACATGTTTCATGAGTTGAGATTGTTGCATAGGCTGACTTTGAGCAATAGGGACATTATGTGTTCATTAAAATGTGGTAGGTTTTTCTAGTAAATAATAAGTGGGGATATGTGTGTTGAGAGGTTCAGATGGTTGGAAAATATGATGGGTATGAATATAAGTGTGAAGAGGTTAGGATACCTCGACATGCATATAAGTAGCAGATGAAATAGAATTATCAAAATGGGGTGTGGGTGGAATGTAATCCACTAATTTATGTGATTGGGAGGATTGATAGATTATAGGGTATTTTCAAAATACAAAATCATATATGGGGCTAGGAGGAGGCACGAGTATCTCTAGAGGAGCGAGATATGGTGATCGTATTAATTTAGGAAGATTGGCTTGGTGAGGGATATGAGGATTAGTTTTAAGATAGGGATGTGTTAGTGTAGAATCACAACACCCCCAAATTTCTTGGGTGTGAAGTGGGGAATTCAATGTGATTGCACAACATATAGCATATCTCAAGGTGTGGGACCTTACGAGTTGAGAGAGCTCTCGGGAATTGAGGCCGTTCCTATCCCTTTGTTCTGTGTGTACACAAAAAAATTACAGAGGATCTATTCAATGTCTATTCTATCTACCAAGGAGACAGGGTTAGAGAGTTACAAGAAAATAAACCTAACTTAATGAGGTGATACACACCGAGAGGAATGTTAGACACTGCTCTATAGTTTAACATAGACCACAGGAATGTAATACAAAGAACATGCACAAATGACCAAATCACAATAAGAGATCAGGGAGACAATAAAGAATACATGAGATTGTTGAGAAACATCCAAAGACACATATATTATTGCTTAGGAGTCGATATAATATACTGCATTAGCCAAGAGGAAAAACTTGCATTACAACCTGAAGGAGAGGTTAGAAAAGCTCCAAAATCCTTCTGTGAACAAAATAAGAAGGGAGGGCACAAAACAAAAATGTCCAATTGTTTACAATGAGCCCCGACCCGATTTTAATGATTCAACAGAGAGAGAAGAAGGAAAGAGAAGTGGGAAAACCAATTCAAAGTTCAACCACTATCATCAATTCCTCCTACAAAAAAATCCACCCCAAATCTATCTTGACTACATCAATTACTTTTTCGGCATATCGAAGGAGGAAACGATAGATTTGATTGAATCCGATCAGGTTGTTGGGGCAAATAGATCCTGCATTAATAGCCCGAAAACATTTCATCATTTTTGCCCCACCTAACCTCTTCAAAATTAAAGTTTCATATCTCCATGGCATAGAAGAGGCCAAGATATTTCCAACGGTGCTATATTTGCTAGATTTCCAGCCCCGAGTTGAAAGATATACCCATTTGAAGTTTGAATTGGGTCCGTACAAAATAATGGGAAAACCATTTCAAAACAGGCCCCCTTTTGAAACCGGACATGTGGAGGGCTTGCACATGTTTGAGGGCAGCCTTTATATTTTTCTTTTGGAGGGGTGTCGGGATGACACGTGGCTTCTTCCACGGCTTTCTGTCTCTTCATATTTTTAGCTAAGTCCTTTGCTCGGTGGGGTCATATATCTAACCGGGGACACACGGAGGCTTTGCGCTTGTTTGGACACCTTCCCTTAATTTTTCTCTTGAATTAGCATTGTTTGGACACTTGGCACCCTTCGCTAGCCTATCTTAATGCATTAACTATTCAACCCAACCCTACCCCTTTTTTGAAACTAGATGTGTGGAGGCTTCACACTTACTTAAAAACCCACTAAGGATTTTTCCTTTGAAGGAGTGTCGGGTTGACATGTGGAATCCTCCATAGGCTCTTAGAATTTTCAACGACCTCTCTTACTTTTTCGGACCCTGGACAACATGGTGAGACCACGCTCATTTGGGTCTCCACTTTTGGATTAACTTTTGGGGATGTGCCAAGCTAACGTGTGGCAGATTATGTTGGCACTTCTATACTTAGTCTTTTTGGATGCCCGCCCTATCCGCCTTTTGAATTTTAGCTATTGACTCGCCTCGCTTCAAGCCTCGCGACACATGGGGGACTTGGTCTTGTTCAAATCTCCTTTTTGGATTCAACTTTGGAGATGTGTCACTTGGACACTTGGCAGCGTCTGCTATCTCCTCCATACTTAGTCGATTTTTGGACTCGTTCTGAACTATTTCAAAGCCCGAAGACTTCAAACCTTCACCGTTCCTTCTCTTTTGAGCCTCTGGCTTCTTTGACACTTGTCTCCTCCTTCCCCCCAACTTTGTTATTCCATTTCGAGCCCATTTGAAATTTTTTAATGGATTTAAGGCATGATTTTCTTGATAGAGCAATTTCTTGAATTTCTTCATGCACGGGTCGTTTGATCTTTCGCAGGCCCCACCACTCTATTGTAGAGTCCTCTCGCATCATATTTACAGGATTTGAACATGATTTCTCGGTATCTTCCCGCTAGATGAGAGGACCAGTTACCTTGAAGCATTCATTAGGTATGGAGTTGAGAATGATGGCACGACATCGATCCCGCCTCGATCCGTGAGCTCGATCATTTGCACTCTCAATTTTCATAAGAAATCTCAAAAAAATGGTTTTTGAGAGTATACAATTGTCTTGACCGGGATTTCATCCGTATTGAATGGATTGTTGCGAAGATGGCTCTTTAGTTGCTCTGCATTTTTTTTATTTTGAAGATAACAACTATTATAGGAAACTATGAGTTTCCCCGTCGTGAATGCTGAAAGGGATAGCACATCTAATTAGAGGCATGTTGTGTTGTGTAACAACATAACCTAGAGCAACAAAGAACCTATGCCATGTCACTTAGGGAAACAACAACTACACTACAACAAAACAACGTGCATACGCACTTAGGGATATTTAAATCCTATGCTAATATTTATAGGGGTTGAAACCTCCCATTCAGTAATAATGTTTCGGATGGATCCCATTTACTGGGATCTGTAATTCTTCACCATCCAATTTAGCTAGCTGAAAGGCATTGCTACTCTTGCACTCTGTGATCATGTAACGGCCACTCTAGATAGCATCAAATTTGGAGTGTTTTCCTATCTTTTCCCAATCTGCATCCTACTTTAGGACTAAGTATCCTTCCCGAAAGGTCCTTATCCTTTCCTTCTTATAAAAATTATTTTTATCAACTTATGATCCTTTTCCATGACCTCCGCATTGAATGATCTCTTTCCTCTCCTACCTCCATCAGCTCGCATACCTAGTTATCATGGGTTCAAACTCAACTAGCTCTAACTGTTTCATGAGTTTCAAAGTGGACAACTCCAATGAGATGGGATACTACCTCCTTTCCATATACAAGTTTGTAAGGTGAGCTACATATGGACCTCTTTGATGTGATCCTATTAGTCCATAGATGTGATTTGAGCCTTGTATGCCAAGTCCTCTGGTTTTCATCCGATTCCTTTCGACAATCCTTAATACATTCTTATTTGTGGACTCGCTTAGCCATTACCCCGAGGGTATTAATTTGATGAGGTGTTGAGATACACACCATTATTAACTGCCCATTCAGTGATCCTTGTACCAAGGAATGCCAATGCATTGTTTGATATAATAGTGGAAGGGACTCCAAACTTGGTGGCTATTCCTTCCTAAAAATTGAAGATGTTGGATTCATTTGCTTCTTCCAATGCCACTGCTTTAGTCCACTTGGTGAAATAATTTGTGGCTGTAAGTATCCACTTGTTGCATTGGCTTGAACTTGTGTAAATTAACCCAATGAAGTTTATCCCCCATTACATGAATGGTGATTCACCGAAATGCGATGAAGGGACAGGGCTGTTAGCTTCTCCTTTCCTATGAAGAATGCACATTTTTACACTTTTTGACCCATGAGTAGCAATCCCTGAACATTGTAGGCCAATAATAACCATCCTTCATGATCTTGAGAATTGTTTCTCTAGGGGAAAAGTGACCTCCTCCTTCTCCATCATGGAATTCATAAAACACTCTCTCAATTTGGCCTGTCTCAATGCATCTTAATAGAATACCATTGATATCCTTCTTAAAAAGACACCACAAACAAGAACATATGGAATATCTTGTAGGATGAAGTATCTTCTCTTTTCCTTATTCCATTGTAGAGTGCTGCACCTCTTTGAAGTTAATGCACTAAAGCTTGGGTCCAACATGGGGAAGGTGAATCATTTAGCTGATTGTTCTTGATCACTCTATAGAAATAGGACAGCCTCCTTTTCACCCATTGACTCATCATGTTGCCTAGAGGCGATCTATTCACAAATTCCCTTACCTCTAACTAGTTCAGTCACCTTGATCTCAATGTCATATTCCATTACTCGAGTGATCCAACCTACCCTCTTCTCATTCAAATCCTTATTTAAAAGGAATTCCTTAACACCAGCATGGGATACTAGTAATTGAATCTTGTTATTTGAGACTAAGTGTCTAAACTTCTTTAAGCTCCTAATAACAACAAGGACCTATTTTTTAATGAAAGAGTATTTTACCTCGTAGTCCTCCGTGATCCGGTTGAAAAAAGCTATGGGTTTCTCTTAACCTTCATTGTTGGATGGACCAAGATGGCTAAGATGGTATCTGACCCTCCAAAAGCATATAGCATGAAGTCTTTAGAAAATTATGGGTTAATTAGAGTTGGAGCATGTGATATTACGAGCTTGATGGCTGCAAAAATCTCTTTTCCTCTCGCTATCCATTTAAATGCAATAATCTTCTTTAACATCATTTTTAAAGGCTTCACAAGAGTAGTAAAGTCAGGTATAAACCTGCAAACAAAGTTTATCCTCCCCAAGAAGATTTGGAGAGACCTTTTATGTTGTGGCAATGGAAGGGTTTGGATGGATTCAACTCTTTCAAGATTAATTGTCGACCCCTTCCTTGAGACAATGTGGCCTAGTAATTTCCCTTCATGAGCCAGAACACACAATTTAATGTGTTTAATGACACCCCAAACCTCCTACATCTCTGGAATACTTGTCTAAGGTGAAATAGATGATCGAAGCATTCTTGGAGAAAAAAGTGATATCATCAAGATATATCAAGACTATGTTGTTGATTAAGCCTTTGAATGCCATGTCTATTACTCTCTCGAAATGTTGCTCCAACATTTGATAGTCTAAATGGCATCTTATTATAAGAATAGGTTCTGCATTTGGTTGTGATGGTTGTCTTGAATTGATCTTCCTCTTTCACCATTATCTAGTTATAACCTAAGTATCCATCCAAAAATGAGAACCTCTCGTAACCAGCCTACAACCTATAGGATTTGGTCCATTGATGGGAGTGGGTTGTGATCCTTAAGTGATGCTCTATTCAGATCACGAAAGTCCACACACAGCCTAATTTCTCCATTTTTCTTCCTCACAGGAACCAAATTAGCAACTCAACTTAAATTCTTGATGGGAAAGATGATGCTGGCCTCAATTAATTTGTTTAATTCTTTCCTCATGAGAGGCTCAATGTGGGGATTTATTGGCCTTTGTTTTTTTTTGAAAGGTTTGGCTCCTGGATCCATCTTGATGCTATATTGTTCCAACTTTGGGTTGAAACCTTTTAAATATTTATAATTATAGGAAAAAACATCTAGTAACTCTTGGCAGAGTTGGAAAAATTCATATTTTTCTTGTCGAGTGCTTACTCTGCCAATCTATAATGTTTTGCCTTATTCTATGAAAATAGGTCCTGAATCTTCACCCTTTACTTGAAAATTTTCCTTTTCTTTTCAGAATTGGTCATTTGGATTGAAGATTGATTCCAAACAGATAAGATGCTTTGGTAGTTTTTGGTCCTCAATTGCACCACTCGATCACCATACTCGGTACTCCAATCTGTCTTAATTCCTGGAAGAGAACTCATCTTCCTCTTATAGAAAGTTGACAATTTTATGGTCATTTTCAAAAACTTGCCAACTTGTGTTGTTATCTAGGACAATTTTCCTTATAACCAACTTGATATGGGGTTTATGCTTATCACTCTTGATACTCTCCACAACGTTAAATGCTACCCCAACCGCCGCCGACTATCTCGCTGCTTCATTTCTCTTCTTGGGGATGGAGTTGATGTTAAATGCATCAAAATCCTCAATGAGGTCACATACCCGATTCTTGTAACTCTTTAATAGGTCGTTCTTGGAAAAATTTTGTCCTCGACTTGATTAGTAACTAGTTCGCTATCACCAAACACTTACAAGTTCTTGATTCCTCATTTCCTTGCCTAATGGAATCCATGAACCAAAGCCTCATATTATGTTGTGTTGTTTGAACAGATAAATTAGAAACATAAATTTGAGTAGTATTTTATACCTTGGGGTGACACAATAATAGCTCCTCCTTCGGCTCCTTTCCTACTTCTCAAGCCATGAGCGAACAATTTCCATACTTCATTGTCATCTTTATGTTTTGTCTTAATGATGTCAGAAGAGGATGATTCTCTCCATGCAGCACAAGTACACTCCTAGCATAGATTATTCCATCTCCTTATAGGGTCAAAATCATGTATTTTATTTGTCCATTCATTGAGAGTCAAGTCTGGGATACACCCCACCTTGGTATTTGCTTCACAAGTGCTTAGGAGGTCCTCCTAATCAAAGGCTAAAAATTTGGAATTGATTGGGCCGGGTACATAAGACTCAATATGGTAATCTGTTATGGGCTCGAGATCTGATTGGGGCCTTAGCTCCATACCTTATTCTAAAAAATATGTGTGAAAAATCAGCAGACAAATAGCCTCTAATTTTGGGTGAAGTCCCCTGGACAAACAAAATGCAAAATGTGGTGGAAAGTCTATGAATGATACATTCGCAACACACACCACATTGGGGTAGGCATGCAATGTGTGGCTCAGATCTTTGATGACTCCAACAATCACTATTGTCCCATGCAATTACACTACCCCTTTGGAGATGACTTCGTATTGAAGACCCAGTTGATCAACTATTCGCTTGGGCATTACATAACTACTTTCCCCAAATCAATCATGCAATTATGTACCAATTTGTCCCCAATGATAAACGAAACATAGAATGGAGGAGGCTTCAGATTATTACCTTTTTATCCTCCATAGTTTCCCTAAGGTTGATTTGTATTGGCAAAAATCTCTCAGAGGCTAGGAGGATTATTTTAGCTTGACCAATTGGCTAGGAAGTCTGCAATGATCCCTTTATTCTAGAATGGCCAAAGTGAATCCACAATGAAATGTTCACATTTGACTTCTTCATTTTCTCGGTGATATTAAATGAGCAATTCCTTTATTGTCCCTTTCCGGCACATTTTCTCTTGCACATGGGTTGTTACAACTGGTGCCTAAGTAGATTTTGAAGATGGCTTGACCGACTCTACATATTAGGAGTTGCATTTTTAGCGTCAATACCTTGTGGAGTAATGGAGGATTGAGGATTACCCAAGTTTGGTGATTGTACTTCTCCAATATTTCTCTTCTTTGATTGTGTATTGGCAACTATAATTTGATAAGGATCTTGCTTCATTCCACAGAAGTCTTTAGCTTGCCAATTGACAAGCTTATCTTCACTTGGAGATGCCTCTTACTGAGCTCCTTGTTGGTGATTTTCTTCTTGGCTAGACTCTTATGACACACCAGTCTTTTGTACCATCAGGGCCTAGTTTAGTGCACCATTGAAGCACATTGATTGATTATGTGGTTTATTGCATGGGAAACACCAATCATATTCGTGTGCCATGTTGTTTTGTACTGAAACCAATGCCCTTGATGTTGAAGTTGTGTTTGGATCATATGACCTGAAAGGTCTAGTAGCTTGAGGTTTTCCTTGGTTTTGACTCTAATTTACAGCCTGAGCTGGTGGTCTATTTTGCTAATATGGGGGTCTAGCTTGATATTGAGTCTGAGGCTAATATGGCCTAGAACTCTGAGCTTGTTGCCTCTTGATAGTTACTAACTCATTCCCTAGGTTCTAAAGTTGTTTCATGACCTCTTGAAGTTATTTTGAGGTGCTAGAGGATGAGGTGGAGGCTTTGGTTGAACTTTGATTCCTAGGAGTAGGTATAGGAGCTAATGTGGATATCTGGCTAGTGTTTGGGCTTCCTAACTCTAGGTATAGAGGCATGGGTGGCCTAGGAGTAAGTTTTCTAGCCTGAATTAAAAAAATCTTAGCTCCTATGGAAATGCTATATGTTGCAAGTAAGATTATGCCTCCCATTTTGAATCATTAAAGAAATATTAGAATTTAGAGCTCTAAGAAATTATAAGAAAGAACCTACTTTTGTGGGCCTTACAGCCACTGGAACTCTGTCCTAGGTCCTTTAAAATATGAGGTTGAAATCTGTCAACTACTCGTTAGGAGATCTTTTGATCGTTGTCAGTTGCTCCAACAAGGACAAGTTATCTCCCTTTTCTCCAAACTGGTCATAAAGAGCTCTACACAGATGGTCCCAATTTTGAATAGAGCCTGTTGCTAGGCTCCTAAACCATTGTGAAGCTTTTCCCTTGAGTGAAGAGGCTAGCAACTTAACTGTAATTTCCATCTTAGTGATCTCATGGATTGCATAGACATTTGTAATATCTTGAATGTGGTCACTAAGAGAAGTCTGGTTTTCTCCAATGAAATATGGGATGCTCTTTAATGCTACCACTGGGACTAGATTTTTTGCATTAAGAGCGAGTGGGATGTTGCCAGTGAAAATAACATAAGAATTTGGTTGTTCCATCCTGATCGATTTGAGTACTCTTCTTGATTGAAAGAATGATCTACTAGGAGGAGGTGTTGATAAGGATTTGTTTGGTGGAGATGGAGACCTCTGGGATCCTCTCCCTCTTCTCCTTCTTTCTAGAGACAAGTGCAAGTGTAAAAATTTTCCTCTTCTCTAGTTCTTGACCTTGTTTGTATTCTTCTAATGAACTTGGCAAGCTTAGACTACTAAAACCATTGGATTCTATCCCTTTTGGAGTCACCAGATGTGCAGTTTTAAAGCTTCTTAAAAGATAGAATCACAGCAAGTGCACATCAATCTTACTATAATAAAGATGGAGACTTCTTGGTCCCATCGGGCATGCCAAAACTGTTAGTACAGAATCACAACACCCCCGAATGGCCTGGGTGTGAAGTGGGGCATTTGGTGTGATTGCACAACATGGAAAATCTCTCAAGGTGTGGGACCTTATGAGTTGAGAGAGCTCTCCAGATTGAGGCTAGTTCCTATCCCTCTATTCAGGTGTACACAAACAAATTGCAGAGGATCTATTCTAAGTCTATTCTATCTACCAAGGAGATAAGGTTAGAGAGATGCAAGAAAATAAACCTAAGATAACGAGGTGATACACTAAAGGAATGTTATACAATCATTTTGTAGTTTAACATGGACCACAAGAATATAATACAAACAACATGCATAGATGATCAAATCGCAATAAGAGATCAGGGAGAAAATAATGAATACATGAGAGGGTTGAGAAACATCCACTGACATATATATTATTGCTCAGGAGTCGATACAATATACTGCATCAGCCAATAGGAAAAAATTCCATTATAACATGAAGGAGAGGTTAGAAAAGCTCCATAAATCCTTCTATGAACAAAACAATAAGGGAGGGCACAAAACAAAAATGTCCAACCTTTTACAATGAGCCCTTACCCTGCTTTTATAGATTCAACACAAAGAGAAGAAGGAGAGAGAAGCAGGAAAAATAGTTCGGAGCTCAACCACTATCATCAATGCCTCCTACAAAAAATCCACCCCAAATCTGTCTTGATTGCATCAATTACTGGTTAGGCACCTTGAAGGAGAAGGAAACGACAGATCCAATCGAATCCGCTCAAGTTGTTGGGGAAAATAGATCACGTATTAGTGGTCTAAAGCCATTTCTTCATTTTTCCCCACCTAACCTCTCCAAAATTAAATTTTCAGATCTCCATGGCATAGAAGAGACTGAAATCTTTCCAACGGTGCCAGATTTGCTAGATTTTGAGCCCCAAGTCGAAAGATATGCCCATTTAAAATTTGAATCAGGTCTATACAAAATAGTGTGAAAACCAGTTTGAAAATGGGCCCCTTTTAAGACAAGACACGTGGAGGGCTTGCACATGTCTTAGGGTAGCCTTTGTATTTTTATTTTGGAGTGGCATGGGGTCGACACATGGCTTCTTCCTCGCCTTTCTCACTCTCTTTATATTTTTGGTTAAGTCCTTTGCTCGACGGGGTCATATATCCGACTAGGGACACGCGACGGCCCGACACTTGTTTTGACACCTTCCCTTAATTCGATCTTGAATTAGCATCATTTGGACAATTGGCACCCTCCACATGCCTATCTCAATTCATTGACTATTCAACCTGACCATATCCCTTTTTTGAAACTAGATGCATGGAGGCTCTATGCTTACTTAAAAATCCACTCAAGATTTTGCCTTTCAAGAAGCTTCAAGTCGACACGTGGAATCCTCCACAGATTTTGGAATTTTCAATGTCCTTCCTTAATTTTTCAGTCCTGGAAAATGTGGCGAGCCCATGAACATTTTGGTCTCCACTTTTGGATTAACTTTTGGGGATGCGGCAAGCTGAGGCATGGTGGCTTCCACTAGCATTTCTATACTTAGTCTTTTTTGAGGCCCGCCCTATCCACCTTTTGAATTTTAGCTATTGACTCTACCCCTACTTCGGTCCTAGGACACGTGGGGGCATGGCACACTTTCAAGTCTCCCTTTTTGGATTTAACTTTGGAGATGCATCGCTTGGACACTTGGTAGCATCTGTTGTATCCTCTCCATACTTAGTCAATTTTCCCGAAGGCCTTAAACTTTCTTTGTTCCTTCTCTTTTGAGCCTCTAGATTCTTTGACGATGTCTCTTCCTTCCCCAACTCTGCTATTCCATTTACGAGCCCATTTGAAATTTTTTTAATGGATTTAAGGCACATATTTTCTCGAAAGATATGTTTCTTAAATTTCTTCTTACACGAGTCATTTGATCTTTCGCAAGCCCGACCACTCCATTGTAGAATCCCTCTCGTAACTGTTTACAAGATGTGAATGTGATTTCTTTGGTTCCTTCGTGCGGGTTCATGCTCGATCAATATTTTGTTGGGGGACAAAATAGTGATAACAAGATGATCTTGAATGACATGGTTCTTAGGAAGTGAGGCCATGGCTACAGGGGACTAGGTGACCTGACGATGGGGTTTTTAGTTTAGAATCTTGTTGGAAGAGATTGTTAGGAGAAGTAATTTTATTAGGTGGAGGAAAATGTTGTTTATTCTAATTTGAGAGAGAGTGATAATAGGTGTGAAATAGAGATACATTTTTTATGTAATTTGTTGATAAAAATCAAGAAACATGTTATTTATCATCACATTTAATTACGAGATGTGAAAATAACAATGGATAACAAGGTTCCTAAGGAACAAAATTCTAAGGTTGGTTTTCGAGTAGTTTTGGCTTGGGAGATGTCTAAAATGGTTTCTTATTGGGTTTTCAAATCCTAATCGGTGAAAGATTTGATGTCTTGATTGTGTTTGTGAGATTTCAGCTTGTGTGTGATAAAATATGTGATACAGAGATAATTAAACCCCTATTTAAGCTATATGAGCAAGCATGATGCATGAGGTTCATTTTTAGACAAAGGCTGAAATATGAAGTTCGATTCAGAAAATCACCTAGGAAAGGAAAATCACCATGCAAAAATGAGAAAATAAGGAAAACTTAAAAATACATGTATATCACTTTTCCTTTTTATCTAATGCAAGTTGAGGCAAACAAAGAGTATGCTTCAAACAATCAGACGACAAGTTGCAAAGTGATGTGTTGTAAAGTGATATGCGATATCATCAAATGACAAAAGATGATAAAGAAGCACCGCTCATGATGAGTATTATTACTAACGATCTCAGCGAGATGTAGTTCGGTTGTGTAAACATTATAAAATTATGTCTTTGATAGAAAAATGAGGTAGGCGTAGCCCGGAGTGGTCACGTGCAAAAGAAAAGAGAATAATCAAATAATATGATTATGAACGTATGATAAATACAATTAATAAATTGTACTCCAATCTTCAAATGGGATGATATGAAACAAGCTAAGAAAGATAACTCTAAATAAGAAATTAAAATAAAATAACATGCGTTAAAGGAAATGAAAATTGTATATATATAACGTGACAAAATTGAAAGATGTATAAAAACAATCCTAATAATGGACAATAATATGTAGATTAATATAAATATAATGAAAAGCTAGACCGAATTATGGAATAAAATAAATGAGGTACTATAGACTCACACATAAGTCCTATAAAGGAAATAGACTAAAGGGGAGATTATGATGGACCAAATAAACGATATGGACTATTTGAGATAAATGGATTATTATAGACAAAATAGATGATGTGGAAATTGAAACTTATAAATAATGTAGTGTTAAAATTCAATCAATTTGGTGGGTGAATTAATCAGTTGACTTAGATTTAAAAATTGGCAATTGGGTGGTTGGCTTGTAGTTGAAATGGGGATGATTAGCCAATGTGAAAGGGAATAGGTCGGTGGGATGTGGTGACCACATTAGCTTAGTGAGGGGATTTGGGTGAAGTCAAGTGGATGGGAGTGAGAGGTTGACACTTTGTGGGAAGCATGAAGCGAGAGTGGGATGGCCTAGTTGGAGAAGGGGATGACAAAGCCAAGGGGAGGGCATATATAGGAGCTTGGGGAAGGCTGGTATAGCTCGGTGGGCGGTGCAGCAGAGGACTCTTGTGAGTACGGTGAGTCACATAGAGGGAATATAGGATAGAGTTGGGTGCAAGATGGGAATGGTCATGCTAGGAGATGAGTGAGTAGGGGAAATATGAGCTCGGTAAGGAATAAGAACGGGGATCATGATCGAGTTGTGGACTGGGGTAACGAAGGTAAGAGCTCGTAGGGATGAAGGGGAGTTGAAAATGGATCATGTAGCTTGGTGGTGAGGGAAGAGAGATGAGATGTCACGAGGGAGTGGAAGAGCTATGTGTGTGAAGGGAGTTGTGTGACGTGTTGGGTGTGGGAAGTTGGGGATGAGTTGGGAAGAATTAGAAAATGGGAGGGCTTTGTGAGGAGAGCCACGTGAGGTAGTCATAGAGGTGATTTAGATTGAAAGGCGGGTAAGGAGGTGAGTAGAGAGGTGAGGGAAATGGGTAGAGTAGTATCTCAAGAATGGGAATGGAGGGATGGAGTTGGTCAAGAGGTATGAATGAGTTTCATGAATTTTCGAAAATGTATATGAGGTGAGGTGGACAACATGGACAAGTTGGCCGAGCTAGGGGAATTAGGGGCTAAGTAGGGTGGGATAGTTTATGGGAAAAACAAATCTTATTTTTTTAGTTTTATTATTATTTATTTATTTATTTACTTAATATTATTATTATGATTAATGATAAAAAATACAATCGATACTAACTATGAATGACCAAATAACAAGCTGATTAAAAACCAGAAGCACTTACCTCCAAGATGACCTACACCACTAAATGTAAAGATGACACCACACAGAGGGAGATAATACTAAACCTTGTAAACAAGTGAGTCGAAAAAATGAAATATTTGCAAGAGATATCTAAATTGACAAGAGTTATGAATAACTGTTATACTTACGACACCTACGCAAGATGTGTTAAGGAAGAAAACAATGACCGAACTTGGATCTCGTCGCACCAGCGTGCAAATGTTTATCGAGTTTTTAGCTTCCTGCTCACATTAGTGTACGAGAAATCAATAAACATAAAACAACATCGAATATGCAAGGGCTTAGTACCTTGGAGATGGTGATGACTGATATGGGCACCAAGTAGATGATGAGTTCCTTGTTGTGATCCCCGTAAGGTTGCAACTCAAAGATACTAAAGGAAACTACTTAGATATATTATGTAGGAGCTGCCCGAAAATATGGATCCAAGAAGCATTAACTTCCTCGCTGGCTTTCAACCCCCATGTGATAAATAATAATGATAAAATGTAAGATAAATAGATAAATGCAAGCTCATGAACAAAGAAACCAGACATTTCTTGTATGTAGATGGTGCTCGATCCGATCCAAACACAACATGCAACATGAACTACACTAAGTGAACCACAAAAACATGAGCAGAGTATTGTGGGGATTTCAGTGTCATTACAACGACATTATGATGAAAATATGATAAACAAAAGGCTTAAGATTTAAAACAACATTTTCCCAAATTTTCTAACCTCTCCTAAACACTTCAATACGTAGAGATTGTTTTCATACCCCTTCTTCCTCCTCCAATCCCTTATTTATAACTTGGAGGTGAGGTTAGATTGGGGTTAATGAGTAATCGGGGTTTGATAAATTAACCGAGTTAAGATACATGATGTGATCATCCGGGGGCCATGGTTTGAATTTATTAGGTGGAGTGGGGAACATGATTTGAATGGGTAGGTGAGATAATAGATTCCATTTTTGAATTTAGGAGTGGAGTGTTAGATGGGTATATTATTACCCATGAATTGAATAAATTTGAGATATGTGAGATAATTCCAAATTCTAATTATCAAATGGATCCACATGGAGCCCATTTGTTAATTAATTAATCAAGGGTGAGTAAATACATGGAATTTACTCAAATTTAAGAAAAATAAAATCGAGGGGGAAAGTTACATGAAGAAGAATGTGAGATGAACGAGAGGAGTTACACTAAAAACTAGTGTCTACATGATCCTCAAAACATTCTTCACATTTCACGCTATGTGCTTCATGATTTAATATTTCTAGCATATATATCTTTAAAACCATTTCCGATGACGGATTGTTGTTCTATGGTTCATTCTTGACTATTGAGGGATGTTTTATAAATTAACCTTATCTCACTCATACACATACATCTTCTAAAGGGGGAATGTTGCCCTATGACATTCACATCTTGGATATCATTTCATTTCATTCATACACAACATGTTGCATATCTTGGTTAAAAAGTTTCTTGCCTACTTATATTCACATATACACTTTCATTACTATGCTAGTGAGATATTTGGTATGCCATTATCTTTCCTATATACACATACAAGTTCACTTGTTCTCTAGTTTTGAATGCATTATTTTTACAAAGCTTTACGCACAACATTTATTCTTGGCAATGTACCACTTACCACTCCCACTAAAGCTCTTAGGGAATCTACCTCGCAACATATCACATGTGCTATTATTCCATTACATTATACTTTCTACTTTAACTATCACAATACTTATTCCATGTATCTATAAAATCTTTGACATACTTTATATCTTTCTAACATGCTAATGGGTGCTTCATGTATAATATTTTCTACCATGTTTGTCTGATATTTTTCTCAATAGTATTGACCATTGTCTTCTATTGTATACCATTGTTTTTGACTTTTCCCTATGTCTTGTATGTTAATTTCTTGTATGCTTTTGGTCACTTTGGCCTTGATTGTATCGTAACATTTTGAGTGATGTCCCATGTTTGCAACCTAATTTTCACGATATACATTGTCTTCTTACTTTCTAGATTACAGTTTGTCATTTATATACATGTTTTTCTTATTTACAATAACAAATTTTCCTAGCCACTTTGTTTTCAAGTGCCTCGATTTCTACCAAGCACATCCCCTCCCCTATAGGGTATTAGTTTTTTATCACAATTTCCCTCGCAACCATGATCCATGATTTTATAAGCTTGAGATCATTGGTGACTAATAAGATGTAAGAAAAATCCTTTTGACATAGAGATAAGGAAACGAAAGAGATATTGAATGCAATTTCATGCATATTATGATCAAACATTTCCTATGAGATGAAGTCAAATGTCCTCCAGACTAAAATGTACTATGAGACAAAAATTAGAAACCGAGAGAGCTTCTGTCTACCCGAGCCACAAATATACTATCAACCCTTTAAAAAAAATTCTTTTACCTTATCACTATGTAACATCCACAGAATTTTGTACACAACACCCAAAACCAAACATAGGTTATACTATAGAAGTTATGGAATAATTTTTTTTGTTAAAAGATGAATGCAACGTTTATCTAAACCCTTAGTTAATAACCGATCAACACAAAATTAAATAAATAATAATATTAAATAAAATAATTGATTAAGTCTATGGTTGGGTTTAAAATATTTCATTTGATAAATCTTAAATTTATTTAATACCTAGGTTCTTAAGATCAAGCAATACTTTAATAATAAAATTCCAAGTCTAAACAACCCTTCCATTTACACAAGGATAATTATTTAGTTCTCTATTGTAAAAGTAATCTAAACTAATAAGGGGAAAGTTTATTTAATTTAATTAAAAGATAAAAGGAAATAACTTAATTACTTTCAAAACACACTAGTGGCCCCATTCAAAAAGGGGACCCACAAGATCAAATGATCAACTCACCTACCCCCACAAAAATTTTGTAGGAGACATTTTGTGCCATTGGATGAAGGAATTCATAACAACCTAAAAATCCTTAAGGAAGGATTTTATTCTTTTCTTTTGATCATTCCTCTCATTTTCATTTTGCGGAGTTAAGGGAAGATGGAAGAAGAGGAAAGCATGAGAGAGGAAGGGAAAGCTTGGGATAGATACCCACATTCCCAATATTATTCATTTTATTTTATTTTTACCCTCTTCTAGGGTTGTAAATTTCTCATTTTATTGCAATCATGATTTAAAACAATACCCATTTTGGGTGTTTTATATTTTCCAAAAATATTCATTTTCTATCTAAAGTTACATTTCTTCTCTTTTCTTATATAAGTAGATATACACAAGTTAAATTTTCTTTTATATATACAAGTATATTTATTTATATAAATACCAATTTTCGTATAATATCATATAACCAAAAATGGGATAATATAGATTATATATACATATATATTTTTAAAAAATTAGAAAAATATGTGGCCACGACCTCGTTAAAACTCTTCACAGTCCACAAAGGAACTTGAGCAAAAAAATGGCTAAACCAAATATGTGCAAGTTTTAATGGTTCGGTGGGGGCTCGGCCCCGCCCACTATTAGTTTTAATAAAATATATTGGTGGGTTTGGGGAGGGGCACCGCCCCCACCGACTTCCCAAAATTTAATAATAACCCGAACCAAACATAGAACATGACGCCTCACACCAAAACACTCGCCCATTTGTTAATGGCATTATTTTACATATGTAAGTTTCTCTTTTATATATATATATATATATATATATATATATATATATATATATATATATTTAAAGTATTAAAATTTTATATTATATAAAATATAATCCTGCCACTATTTTTGTCTATTATATATTATTATTTTTATTTATAATTAAAAGTGTATAAGATAGGATATCTATACAAATTTAATAATAAATCCATTTTAATATTTGTCTTAATTTTAATATATATACAAAATAAAAGTATTCAATAATATATAATGCAAAACTTAATATAATGATATATGTCTTTTTTTGTGTACTACAAGATCAAAGTTTATAGGGTAGTAAACATAAGTGAAGAAGTTTTGAAGCTCTCTCCCTATTCTCTTAAAGATAAACTTTGGAAACAAAATTAATGAGAGATTTCATTCACTATACTATAGCTAAAGAGGAGATCATTCTTCTTAGTAAGGTTTATCAACAACTACTTCTTTTGCCTAAATGCTACAAAATGTAACTAATTCATTTCTTTCATAAAATCTAAAAGAAAATTATTTTTAACAACAATATATTTTGATAAACTTCACAATATTTTTAGAAATGGAAATATATCATATTAAAAAAACAAACTACTTCAATTAAAAGGAAGGCATATCCATTCCAACATGTTCAAACTTTCTACTTTCCAAGAAATGTAGTAAATTTGTAATCTACTTTTCACAATACTAATACATTTTAAAGGCACATTTCTCACACAACAATCTATGAAGAGTTCACAAGATAAAAGGGATTTCCAAATAAAACAAAGTTTCTCCCAAGTTTAAAATTTTCAATCATCCACTCAAGTGGGAAGTATAAATATGAATAAATTACAAGTATTTCAACAAAGCCAATTTTATAACTCTCCAATAAGTATGTCTTCACCACAAAGGTGGCTACAACTCTAGCTTTCTTCAACTTCACGAAGGGATCACAAAATAAGGAATGGGAGTAGGCAACGCTCTCCG
Source organism: Taxus wallichiana var. yunnanensis (assembly GCA_018340775.1). Lineage (NCBI taxonomy): Eukaryota > Viridiplantae > Streptophyta > Pinopsida > Cupressales > Taxaceae > Taxus > Taxus wallichiana. The sequence continues at coordinate 727,598,560 of CM031243.1, read as the reverse complement.
CCCAACCTTAAATAAATTAAGGGGAGAAGCCATCCCCTTAATGGCCCCTGAGCCCCAACCAAGGATCCGTGAGGATCATTGAGCAACAATGACAACTTGGAGAAAGTGGCTTCACAACAAACACATTCAAGGCATTCAAATCAAGCATGAAAAAATAATCCACAAGATTACATTTACAACAAAAAAAAAATTTAATTTGAAAGTGGTCAAATAACTCTAGGCTCAAAGAAATTTCAGGAGTTGTATTTTCTAAGTTGAATTATAAAGTAGATTCATTGCAAATGATTTCCTTTGCTTTTAAAAAATTAAGTATATAATTATGAAGGGAGTTCTAGGAATTGGTTTTGAGACATTTTTTTTTAATTTCTTCGTAACATGTATTTTTTATCAAATTCAAATTTTGTACAAATATTTTGAGTTTAATGCGATTTCATCCCCTTTTTGTTATCGGTTAAAAATTGTACTTCAATAATTAACATTAAAACATATTTTACACCATTATAAGAAAAGGCGAGAGGATGCATTGACATATGATGGATTCCACACCGTCCATGTGATGAGGGATATTTTTGAGTCACTATGTCTACGTGAATGCACTCGACATTGGTTTCAAAATTTATTAATTACACAATTGATTGTTTGGTATCCATCATGTACTTTTCCTTTACTCACAATGGGTGGAGTTTTATAATTAATTTTTATTGAATTCCTACAATGTTAAAAGGGATGCAGCTTAAATGATTTTGATATTTTTAAATTTAGGTTTTTAGTTTAACATTTTTCTACCGGAGGTTGTTTTTGGGATCACAAATTGACAATATCAATCTATTTTTGTGTACGTGATGGGGAAAGATAATTTGGCATGGCTTGGATTGAATAGTTATCATTTTCATTGGATAGATCATTCAAAGCTGCAACAAGTTGAAGAATTGAAATTGTGTTGATTTAGTATTTAAGAAGGAAAAAGAGGGTAAAATGTTGTTTGTATAGTGTGTGCAAAGGTTAAGTTTTGTGGTCATTCTATAAGAGAGGGTCAAACCCCTTGTCCAATTGTTTAATATGTCTCATAAGTAAAATGAATGGTACATTTTTTAGTATTATATTGGAAACAATTCATTTGAAAAATAGTAGATGCCTAATTTTTATAGTGACAGACGTGCCTCTTATGGATTAGGTGTTCCTACTACAAGATATCGATGGTGGTTACAAGGGTGCATTAAAGTATGACCTAAATAGATGTTTTGACATTGTATTGTTTTCTCTTAAGTGGAGTAGTCTATGATAAATTGCTCATACATCCTGCATTTTCTACAACAATATTTTTCATCACATGTTGTTCCAGACCAGTTGTAGACTTTGGTCTCAGTGAGACGCTTGAATTTGAGAACAACACTCACAACTTATTATATAATTTTTCATCATATGTAATTCCGGACTAGTTGGAAACATTATTTCCGGCTACCAGCTTAAAAGCAAAGAGTTGGATCCAATTTCATAGACATATTTAACTGAAGAAAATCTTGTGAGTCAATTTGTTTCTAGCCGTATTGGAACTCATTAGACGAAAATACAACAAAGAAAAATCTAGCATGGATGAGGAAAAAGATGAACTGACCTTTACAATTTATGGGGTATTCCAACATGATCATGTCTCGAAGGATTACAATGAATGTAATTGCAAAAACTAAGGGGAATCCCATCAACGATATGTATTGTATGTAAAATGATTACTATGTGCTATAGTTGAGGATATTGTGCAACTTAATATAGGATATCCAACAGTTTTGATAGTTTTGGGTGTGAAGCGTACTTTTAATAGGCCCATAAAACAATTCACATAAATTTAAAAATTTTAGGTAAGTATGTGGGACATGAATAAAAACTAGTAGGTAACTCTTTAAAGGTTTATAAGACCATTTATACAAGTACTATTAATATGGGGACAAGAATAATAATTAATGAATATGAGGACAATAGAGTAATGTGTAAAGCGTACCACTCGATAGGCACTTGTAAAAGCATCCACACAAATTTAATTCCTTTATATGCAGCCATACACAACAAAAATAATAATTAGTAAACATGAGGCCAAAGAAATAGTGATGCATAAAGCATTCCTCTTGAAATGTTTGTAAAGGACAGGACCCACTAATTTGTACCTTGAATTAAGGGGTATATATATCAACTTAAATTTCATCAAATTATAGGGAAAAATTACTCTTTAATAGATAGCGACTTCTTTAATATTCAACTTTCTTTTTGAATATTTAAAATATGTATAGGATAGTTTTTAAAGGTATTTAAATAAAGAGGTTTCAAATAAAAATATTTTACCAAAGGTAGATCATTACTTAACAATTAAGTCAATTAGTTGAAGTTTAGTTACCTGTCATCATGGAATTGATTTAATGTTTGAAGGGACTTGATGTGACCTACTTTATTAGGAACTTTTAATTCAATTTTGAGTTGTAAACATGACATGTACTTATTTTAATTGAAACAACCATTAGTACTTTAATAATGCACATGTACTTTCCCCACCATTAGTCAATGCACAATGAGTGGGTCCTTTCCCATAATACAATCCAGACAGGCCTAGAAATTCAAATTATCAATTCTTGTCAAATCAAAAATTGTTGTGACTTCACTCTTTTTCATGAATGTAAATTTTAATATTTTTATATACTTTGTTCACATACATACATACATACATACATACATACATACATACATACATACATACATACATACATACATACATACATACATACATACATACATACATACATACATACATACATACATATATATATATATATATATATATATATATACGGTTTTCTTAACTTTCACGTTGTTGTTGTCTATAGTTTCCTAAAATTTTTATTGATAATTTCTGTTAAAATCACAAACAACCGCACACACACTGTCGGTTTCTAGATCCGAATACACACAAATTTGATTCCTATATGGAGCTCGCCCAATAAGAATAATAGTTAATAAATATAAAGAATAAAATAAAATGTACCTCTTGACAGGTTTCTAAAACCATCCACAAAACATTTATTCTATTAGATATATGAGACTAGAATAAAAATAAACTAGTAACATGAGTACAAAGGAGGAGTGACACCATAAAGTATACCTCACGATAAGGGTTATAAAATCATTCACATAAATTTGATTCATTTAGACATCAACGATCAAATTTAAATAAGTATTCCCAATTTCATTACGAAGATTTATTTTTAACTCCTCTAAGAAGAAAAGTTGTACAAGTAATAGTATTTCATTTCGTAAATTGAAAATTATCAACATATTTAAAGAGAAGAGAAAAGAAAACCTTTAGAAAATATTTGGTGTGTAGGCTAGAATTTATTTCATCAATCTTATACACTTTACCAAATCTTTGATAATACTTCCAACATGCACGACACTTTTACTTTGTAGGGATGGAAGGTTTGGCGGATATGGCAATAATTGTAGAGAATGGGCTTTGGACCATTGTTTGGACATGATAATAGAAGCGTCACTCTAAATAAAATGTCACATGGGGAAAGAAAGAAGTGCGTCTAAAAGTCGATTGTGAGATTTTGTTAATATTGAAGCCTATTTTTTACAAGTGCGTGTGATTAAATCATCATCTACCAGTCATATGTACCTCCTTGTGATTTATATATATTTTTGTGCATTAAAATTTTTATTATATTATCAATAAGAGTGTCTTATTATGTGAATAGGCATGCCCTTTTCGGGTGAAGCATGGCTGAGTTAATGTATAGTAGAGAAATACGGTGTAGTTTGGGTGCCGATTTATTAGGTAATTCACAACAACAAAGTGAATAATAGTTGTTTTCTATTCCATGTTTATGTAATATTCCACTCAATGCAGCACCCCACTTTACTTTCGATAAAAATATCTAGTAAAAAGACGAATGTAGGGGAATGTTTGAGAAAATACAAATTGAACAAGACTTCATACAAATGGTTCATTCTTCATTATTTTTATCAATAAATAAAATTCTATTGTTGAAAATTTGTGATGTTGTTTATTATTATAGTAATATGTGGTAGTACATGTTTGTTGAAGAAGGCATTAAGAGTAGGTTAACAAAGATCTGCATCACATTACTTTCAAAATTATTATTACGAAGATAGGAATTTTGTTGTACCGGATGGAGGGCACCTAACACCGATATGTGACATAAAATGAATGTTTGAGATTGAAATGCACGGACATACATTGATTAAAGACCACGAGATAACCGTCACATTAATCCAACATGATTTCTTATTTACTAGATTGCACGTGAAATGTGTAATGGAAATGCGAAAGGGATACATTGAAGAAGTTAAATACGATGATGCAATGTTGTTTGTTAATTGTGTAAATGAGAAATCGAGACAATTTATTCAATAATAATTATCTTCAATAGCCATAGAACAAAGATCAACCATGACCGAGAAGGTAAAATAATTCCTATTCTTTCTCCTCGTCTCTACTTCACGCAAACGAACGGTCTCCAACTTCATTCACATGGAAATATTTCATTAATTTATGCTCCCTCACACTACTCGACATCCTCTATCTACAGCTACGGTACATCCTTTCTCATCAATGGTTGTATTAATTCCTCACCAAGAACAATTTGTGTGCTTTTTGTGACTAGTATTCTTTTTCACCGTGGGATCAACAATAAGTTAAATTGGATGGAGAGGAACAATAAGAAAGGAAGATGGGTGTAGCAAACAAAATTTGAGGGTAGAGAAGGGAAATGGAAAGGAAAGAGGAATAGAGGAGTCAATGTGAAAATAAAGTCTCTATGAAGAGCATGACATGTATGTCAATCGAAAGAAGTGGAAATATTGTGTGGGGGAAGATGCGTATGAAATCAAGAGAGGAGATATATGAAAATGCATGTAGTTGATGGATGATGTTAATAGTTGTTGTTTACAATTTTAGTTCTTGCATTTTACATGTATTAAGAACACAAATAAATGTAAGGGGAAGAAACTTAGGTGTTTCAAGCATTACTTTAGAAACAAGGATATGTGATGAGAACCTAGAATTCTCGGGTATGGGTTGCATACACAATTACAAATAATGTTTATATGTAGCTATTAGGAAAATGAACATGCATTATCTCTAGTTATGAGGCATGTAGTCTATCCTAAGTGTGGGAAATGGAGGTGAAGAACACTAAGAAACATGAAGGGAGATGCAATGTGTTTGTGACTGGGGTGATGCATACAACATGGACTCGAGTATCTTGTAGAGATTATAACCAAATAGATGGCATTACTCCCTTCAGATTAGGTAGAAAGGATTTGTAAAAGGAATGTTCAAGGAAGGAAAAGACATGAAATAAAGGTTGAAATAAAAATGATTTATTTGATCCATTTTTTCATCTCTTCCTCACACTTATTTATATGGTAGTTTGTGGCATATAACAAGGCTTTCTTCATGCCAATTCTTTTAAATTTGTATTAGGACTTGTGTTATCACCGAATCACAGCACCCTTGTGTTTATACAAGTGCATATACTTGAATTCACGGTGTGATTGGATAACATGGGTACTATCTCCAAATTGTGGGACTTGCTACTTGAGATAGACCTCCAGAGAAAGCTGGTTCTTGGTCCTAAACTACCTGCCACAATCTACTCTAATGCAGGATAAGCTAACTGTTCTAATCTAAATTTCCAAGGGACCAGGGAAAGAGAATGCATAAAATGAAAGCCTACACTAAAGCGGTGATACACCAGAAAAGGAGGATGTGAGAGTAGTCTCCAAATGTGTGAAATACAGAGGCAAAGTGCACACTAGAAGAGGTGATGACAGTTCTCCATAATCTAGCAAAATGCATTCACAACAATATTCCAAGAATACACAATGATAATGGATCCCTGCAAGAACATAATAATAGACAAAATATTCTTGTAGAAAGATTAAAGGGGCAAGAAGAATGCAAGAAAACACAGCAGGGGAAGATACATCCACAAACCGATATTTTATTGCTTCATGGTGTGCATGATTCGGTCTATTACAAGATAAGGGCACGGATCACCATGCAAGGAGTCCACTACAAGGGCTGCAACACACTGGATTCACAAAGCAATTTTGGTAGAGCTTTGCTACCCAAAAACTCTCTCTTTTACAATGAGCCCAACACTCCAATTTATAGAAAAATGAGAAGGAAAAGAGAAGGGAAAATGGAAATCCTGAAATCTGTCCTTCAACCACCATTGTAAGAGATATTAAATTGAGTGAAATGATTATATATTACTTTCAAAAGGCTCCCCATATTGTCTCATGTGCTGCAGCAGAGAAACAATGATGACCATGCCTCTTAACTCCCAAATACCAAATAAAACACTGTTTTGAACCCGGCCACGTTTTCTTAAAAATATCAATCAATTACTAATCAAATCCATAATTTCTTGATTTCTGTGCATTGGGCTCAGAACCACAATTCCAACGGTACCAATTTTGTGCGATTTCGTTGAGAAATGCAAAAGTTATGGCCTTCTGAGTGCGGGCAGCTATTTTGGGTGCAGCGGGGTTTTTGTCATTTGACGGGAATGAGCATTAAGCGACCGGAGCTGAACACGTTTCCTTTATTTAAATATATCTACCATCGTGCTCATTCTATAAAGTCCAATTTTATGAAAATCGGAGCTCGGATTCAAAAGTTATGGCCGTTTCAAGTTTCACGGGTCAAACGTTGACTTTTCTTCTTTGCCTTCGGTCGCTTCGGCTTTTCACGTCCCTCACGCCCCGCGCATACCTTTGTCCCAGATGAAAATCTCCTGCTCCGGCCTATTCGGGCTTCCTTGTTCCTGTTTGCGGTGAAGACACGTGTCAAGATTCCATTCGCTCTCGGCTCTTTCGGCTTTCCGCGTCCCACGCGTCCCTTTGGCCTGGATGTCCCGAAGACGAAAGTCCTCTGTTATGGCCGTTTGAAGTTTCGCGGGTCAAATGTTGACTTTTCTTCTTTGTCTTCGGCCACTTCAGATTTTCACATCCCGCGCATTCCTTTGTCCCTTTTCTCCCAAAGTCTTTGAAGTTCCTGTTTCGCCGAATCGGCCGGTCGCATCCTCCGCGCACGTTTGTCCCGCTTGCTTCCGACCGTATCTGGGACAAATTCTTCCGATTCGCCCGGTTCGGCTGGTTCGTGTACTTTTGTCCCTCATGTCCTGGTGCGAAAGTTCTCATTTCGGCCGATCTGGCCATTTCGCGTACTTCGCGTACCTTCACCCAACTGTTCCGGGCTGCCTTAAGTCTTTTCGGCCGACTTGCGTCCTCCGCGTACTAATTGCCCGGATGTCCTGCCTGTTTCAACAGTTAGTCAATTTTCTCATTTTTCGGCCAGTTCGGATTTCCGCGTCCCGCGCGTCCCGACATCCCACTTGTCCCAAATGCTGCGCAGACCGCCTGGCGGCCTTTCGGCCGGTTCGCGCCCAGATGTCCCTCATGTCCCGACTGTTGCGAGGACTAGGACTTAGCCATTTTTCATGATTTTTTCTGGCCCGAGCCTGTTTTTTGCAATTTTTTCACCTTTCTTCAGAACTTGCTCTCTCCTTCTTGGACAGGGGAGTTAGAAAAAATTTAAGGGGACCCTAGAAACATGACTTTTTCCCGACTCAATCTATTTGCCTAGGACTTGAGAATTTAATGCATGTTATCAAAATTACCTTGAGGGGTGAATTTTGGATAACACTTGCTATTGGCGGTTTTTGAATTTTTTTAAATAAATAGAGTGATTACCATTGTAACGCATAACAAATCTTCCTCTTTTCAATTTTTTTAACGTAAAAATGTGAGGGAATTTTTGTTGTTGTGATTATCAATGTAATGGTTGCTCTTGTGTATGATTATTAGAAAGAAAATGCTCTATTGGATGTATGCATTTGTCTCTTCCTTTTTCTTAACTAGAATTTGTCTGCGATTCAAAATTGGTCTCATTCTGAGAAGAATCAACCATTCCTGCCCATAAAATGTAATATTAAAACATTAGTATTAGAGTGAGCTCAGTTTTTCTTCAAACTAGTAATTATATTGTGAATTAGAGAAAACAAAGACATTTTATTATTAGTATTGACCACCTCTAAGATGGAGCACTTAGGAACTATTATTTGCACTATTTAGGTCATTTTTCATTAATTACAAAATTACTCCCATTTTGTTGGGGTGAAATTACTTATGGATGGAATTGTTTTCATGCTTCATTCTAAATCAATTTTGAAAATATAAACACTGAAATCATTGTCAATCATTTTCTCGGTTTAATCAACGACCAAAATTAGTATCAATATATACACATATCAAGCATTGATGTGCAATTGTTGAAGGTTAAACATGGAACAATATAATAGTAACTTTGACATTCGTATGGTTGATGATGTCGACAGAGAAAATTTTGTTGGTACATGGATGTTGATAAATTAGACCGCATCAACGATAAGGATTAATATATGTTATCGGAACCTTAGGCTTTCCATCGTAAATATGCCTTTAGGCATAACAACAAATAATTATACAACCAAGCTATCAATAATTAAAAAAATCCAAAACTAAGGCTATTATTTTGGGTTTCTAATTAGTACTTAAATAAACTAAACATGTAACTTACGCAAAAATGATGTTCTAGGAATACATTAAAACCTAACACTTAACCCAAAAATTGTGACAATTTTTTTACGTTGAAAGGTTACAAGGGTGTTAATCCCTAGGGTGCATTAAATTACCTTACACCACTAAACTCAACTTTACAATTGCTAGGCCAGTCTATTTAAATGATTAAATATTAAAATTACTTTACCTCTAATTTCAATTAATTAAAAGTCACTTAGTAAGGTGCCCTAACATAATTTATCGTGTTAAATGTTTTCTCCTCTTTGGTTAATGTTCAATCCAAAATGGTTGGCCTTATACTTACTTTTATTAGTTTTCTTATCCTGTTTGCTTAAATTCCTTTCCATTAATTTCCTAAGGTAAGCTAAGAACTAACACCGACTTTACACCCTAAGGAAATTAAAAGGCCCCATTCACCTATCTACACATACTAATAAGTTTATTTAAAACATTTATAAAAAGTCATTCCTACCAAACAAATGTAGGATTCATCCTCAACCCTTGGATCAATCCAATCTTGACCACTAGATCCTAGAGTTCTAAACTAACCCTAAAATTCTTTATGAATTTTTAGTTAATATCTCTCTTTACCCAAGTCTCCTCATTTGGTCACTTTTCCTTTGTAAGATCTCGCAGGTTGGAGAGAAGGAAGACATGGGAGTAATAGAGGAAGAACTATGGACGAGTCTAAAAGGTGATCAAACTTAGATTAGTTTAGTTATAGTTTTATCATTGTAATCTATTCCATTCAAGGATTCAAGGGGTTTTCCTTTCCAAACTAGTTTTATTTCATGCCATTTGTATTTGGGGTTCTCTATTTGGGGCAAACCCTACCCCCATGAATGTAAATGAGAAAGGATGTGTTTAATTACCATTTGTAGGTTTAATTTCTTTATACAAACATATTTAAGCATTATTTAGCTGCTTGTAATTTCTTAGTTAAATTTACAACTTAGAATTTAGTATATACCAGTTTAAAAAATTACACAAGTGCGGGTCTGAGAAGTTCCACCGTAAGTGACAAAACCGCTGCCTAGAGTAGGCCGGTGGTCTTAGGACCACCCCCCTACCTGGGTGAAAAACCATGAACCCTCACCTTACAGAGTGGTGGTTCTGAGACCGCCACCTTTCCTGAGTGGTGGGTACGAGACTACCACTCTACATAGGGTGGCGATCATTTTCTTAGAAAAAAACCCAAAATCCTAAGTTTTCGTAAAAGGAAAAAGTTACGAACATGTACTAAAATGCATTCTAAGCTTAATTATAACCACCTAAGGTTTCCAATTTCATTGTTTAGTTCCATTTTTTATTTCTTAGTTAAAATTTCTCATTTTAAGCATTTTTAATCCAATAGTGGCAATAACAACTACAAGATCTATGCCCAATAACAATAAGAATAACAATTTCCAGTTTCATTATATGTACCCAAAATTCAGAGGGTCATTGTACCACCGTAACACCGTTACATGTGCCCCAATGATGATACAAGTCTCCTCACAAGTTGTTCGGGATCCGAAAATATCTCCAAGTATGTGTTAACATCCCGCATGCCCCGCTTAACCCCTGCGTGCTTTTATTTTTCCTTCCCTCTCTTTTCTTTTGCTTTTTGGTCTTCAGTGATGAAATCGCCACCACTGCACAGGCGGTGGTCCCATTAGGGCAACGGTCCTATGCGCCCCCCGCTCAAGGCGGCGGTCTTGCACGTGTTTTTCCAAAACATTTCTTTTATCGTGACTCACGTAAAAATCAACGTTTACCATCTTTTTTTCACCGCCTTTGCTTGTATTTATGATTTTGGTTCCCTGGAATAGTGTTTTTGCATTGTTTATGGTTTAAGAGATCAAATTGGTTTTCACCTTTGGGTAAATGGGATTCTATAAATAGCTGGCTTGTGCTCAAGCAAATGGCCCCTCAAATTTTCCTCTTAATTTCTCATTGCATAAAGTAGCTTAACCTTTCAATTTTGTCTAGGATTTATAGTTTTCATTTATTGCATGCATAGTAGTGTTGTTTGTTTGTTAGGAAGCCACATAATCTTCTTATGCTAGTGTTGTTGTTGTTTCATGTAATCAGTTGTAGTAGGATAGTTTAATTGTCAGTAGGAAGCCATTAAAGTTGCAGGTTTTGTTTGTCAAAAAGAATAGTTTTAGGTTCTAGATGTTTTGTGTTGCATGACTCGCAATAAATCCCGCTAGGAATTGCATAAGCCAAACTCTGTTCTCTTGCGCTATCCCTCTCCTACTCACATTTTATTCAGTCTACATCCAAAGATGCCATTGTTCCAATATCTACTTCTGTTGATGCTAACATTACACGCTTTTCTGGATCCATGTGAGCATGAAGGAATGAGGAGATCACACTGAGGGGACAAAGCCATACACAACCAGATTTGCCACTATTCTGCAAAATCCAGGTTCAAGCTTTCAAAGTTCTAGTTAAAACATATCAAATAGAGTAGTCAATCATTTCATTTTAGTTAATCTCACTTTCGATATTGTCGGGGAAGCTGTGGGGATTGATAGTTTCTGAGAAACTATGATTCACTCCTCACTTCTGAGGTAGGATCGAGAGTCTTTCGAATAGATTAGATTAGTTATCTAGTTACTTAGAATAGATTTACAACTGCACAGGCAAGTAGCTATACTCGGCTGCTTTGTTTGTTTTAAATTTCGTCATTAGTTTAGTTGTCAATTTCTAGATATATTAGATAATTGCTCTTTTAAATTTTGTTCAGTAGTTTATCAATAAAATCAGATTTAGGAATATACATAGATATATCTTGCGTAGTTAATTTATTCTGTCATTAGTTAGACTTATATATTTTCCTTTTTGCATGACAATCATGGGACCTAGGGAGCCCAGATAATACGTATTCGAGCCAATCGTGCCTCAACCCGATCTTGCTACGGTAATAACCGATATAGATCAGAATCTTAGAATCTAAGTCTTCCAAACATGAGTAGACTTACGACATATCAATTCACAATTAAGAGGATTAAACATTGAAGATGACCAAGCACACACGTTTTGGTCAAATGAGCCAAACTATAGATTACCCTAAATAAATATCCACATGACTTGTAGAAGAGCTTGAAAGAGAGTGAACGCGTTCGGTTGTGACCCTTTAGTCCCATAGCCGGATGCAGGACACATTCTCACTAACATAGACACCAGCTTAAGAATTCAGTTGCAGTAACGCTTATAAGGTACTCTGAGAAGATTGCACAACTTGTAGTTCTAAATATAGAGGCCGAGAAGGCATACGACTACTAGATACTAGGGATTAGAGATTGATTCCTCGTATGACCATAGCAATAGTTCCACGACAAACAAGAATTTATTGTTATGATCCACAAATCTCACAACCCAACGAGTCCATAGGTCAATCCGACGTTGATGTTGGCTTACGCACATTAGTATTTAGATCCACTCCACTTCCACCAACCATTATCACACAATTATCCTTGTTAGATGTAGCAGCTAACAAAGCTAAGGATTTCTGGACTAGACTAGAGAATCACCCATAGAATCCACTATATATCCATCATCCATTTTCATGACCCTATCTAGAGACATACATGAAAAAATCCCGGTCATTTTCCACGCATCCCATAACCCATAGACCGCATTACGCGCGAGCTTGATATCGATTGGAACCTTTGAGCGGTCATCCTCTCGACCGATCTATCACAACAGCTCTGAAGAGTTAGGAGGGCCTTCCTTGCCTTAGATTCATAGATTCCATTAGTATGCATCGAAGATATAAGATTGCCTAACTAGTTTACCTATACGCCACGTATATTCCATCCCCACCGAGATATCTTGGCACGACCTCGGGAGGTTGGGTAAGGAAGAGTTACTTGTAGATTCCCATGCTCACTTGTCACTTTTCAATCATATAAAATTGGTGAACTCAACGTGAACAACACGCTTCTTTTATTTTTCTTTATTATTTCTCCATCCAACTTCGCTCTTTTCCCATTATTTTGCAGGTATTTCATATACCCCCGAATATGTCGGGATTCGATACATATGGCATACCTCTCCTAGGTCTTGAAGCATACTACGATCAAGTGAATAGACAACCATCACCCTCACTCTCGCATGAGGTGACAATTATTCAACTTACCAATTATCAACACAAACTCCGCCTCCAAGGACTAGATATAGCTCGTCTTTCCAAATATAATATTTGGATCAGCTCGCTCAAACGCAACATACGGAGCCTTCGTGCTCGAATAACATGACGTTTACGAGAGAATCGGGTTCATCTCCTCAGGTGTTTCTTAGACCAAAAATTAGTAGACAATCAGATCCATACATGTTTTTAGATGATGAACATTTAGCGCGTTATGCCAGGAATGAACAACGCTCTCAGAGTATGTACCCACCTATAGGAAGTTTACAAACGCAACCCGCGGTCTCTTTTCACGAAAATACCTCCATGCCACTACCTATGGGAAATACCCTTGGTGAGACTTGGCGGGACAACGATCAATTCATAGCAGGGTACCATATGCCTATACAACCTCAGAATATACAATGAACCCCACTAAGGCAGAGTACTATGACTTCACCAAATGAAGTCATCTCAACTTTAGTAGAAAAGGTTAGAGGATTAGAACTTTCTCAAGTAAGTCAAAATTCTCAATTCATGCAGTAGGAATTTCCAATCCTCCACACCATCCTAGCCAAGTAGACCTCCTCAAAGGAATAGGCACGTTGTGTATGCATCCTTAGTATTCACAACAAACGCCAACTAGAATTTCCATTTCTAACACCGTTCAAATCGAAAATATGATACCTCGAGTTTAGTGCAAAATAACCCATTATTAGGCAATACCCCTCCATACTTAAACATGTATTCCAAATCACCACAAGGAGATATGTTCTCTTCTCCTGGAATGTTCACTCAACCACAAGGATTTCCTTATACCCCGCAAATGCATACGCTACGCCATATCAACAACCCATTCCACCTCCACCTCCTCAGCAGATGCCATCAATGGTTGAAACCTATGCAATAGGGACTTATTCAGAATATTTGAAAGAGCCCTTAGACTTCACCATACGAAGTGTCATGCTTCCAAGACCGCTTCCCGATTTTCCCAAATACAAAGGGGAGGGAGACCCGAATGCACATATCAAGGCCTATGCCACAGCCATTCGAGAGTGCTTCCCTTGGGATGGGGTTGTTGCCAAAATATTCCCCAAAACTTTAGAGGGCATCGCCCTCGATTGGTATTATAGAATACCTGAAGCTTCCATCCATTCATTTAAACAACTCATTTTAGAGTTCATCAAGGTGTTTGACATGAACAAACTATTGAGAACAGGAATCAGGGAATTCTTGCACATTAAGCAAGAACACAATGAATCTATCGAGCATTTCATCCAGAGATGGCATACAATCCTTTATTCTTCATCCAAAGGCTCTAAACATAGAAAAAATGGAACTATGCAATTTATTCCTTCATTCTCTCAAAGCAGAGAGGTAAGGGAAGAAGTCCAGAAGTTTCACTAAGGACTTACGATGAAGTACTTGAAAGCGCTCTACGAATAGATCAAGCGGCGATAGATAGTAGTCGCAAGATGTATGGAACAAATGGGAGGTTAATCACCCCCAACCAGAATACTATGACTTATCCTATTGCCACAAATGTCAATCAAGGACCTAAAATCCTTAACAAAAATTACGGCGCAACAACCGATGGAGTAACTGACCAAGCTAAAAAGGCCAATGTTGTAAATACTCCACCACTAGTTAACAATCAACGGAAAAACAATTTTACCACAACAATCAATACAGTGGATTTTAATCATCCACAACAACAACAACAACAACAACAACGGCGGATCTAGACACAGGGTCCAAGCCAAAACTCAACTGGATATCAAAACTAGAACCAAAACCAAAAACAACAAATGCAAAACTTTAATCCTAATAGGCAACGGTTTGATCAGAGTTTTGGACCACAATATGCCAAACCAGCAACCTAGGAATTACAATCCTAACTCGTATTGTGGTTTCCACAAGATTCGAGGCCATGACACTAGAATGTGTTGTGATTACAATAAATTCATGCAACGTCTACCAGAAGAACAAAGACAACTTTTCATAGATATGTTCTTAGCAGATCCTACATCACTGCACTAAATACTTTCACGGGGTAGTCTCTCCTTTTAATGCACCCTCAAGATCTTCAACGATCCACTCCCAAATCACAATAACAACAAATTAAATCCGAATGGGACGAACAAAGGTGTAATGGTAGGAAACAATGATCATGAAGCCTCGACTTCACTAAATCCACCTGTTGCACCACAATTAGGAAGTCAGCCATGACCCAAGATAGTCAACTTAGTAGAGTTAGACACCGAGCTACCCATAGAAGCTGTAACAAGGACACGAGAGTATTCCTCTCAGCCAAATCCAAGTTACCCGCTAGAGGCAGATAACATCCAAAAATATTAGTAAAACCCGTACGTGCCTATGATTTAATTAATGACCTAACAAAAACCTTCTCTCACATCTCCTTTTTGGACTTGCTAAAGAACTTTCCTACCCACAGGGCTTCTCTTTTAGAGGCATTAGGTTTAGGTCATTTAATTAACATCACTCCACCTCTTGAAACATAGGTAAACCATATAGACTTTGATATCCACCCTCCGGGGCAGCCGGATAGGGATACCGAGTTTATATTCGAAATAAACAAAATGCCAACAGATGCTGAGATTACATGTAGAGGTGATCTAGCCTTACATTTGCAAGTGTGGGTTTATAACAATTACGTTAAACGTGCAATGGTTGATGATGGGGCAGCAGTTAACATAGTCCCCTTCTCTTTCCTTCAAAAGCTAGGGTATGGAGAAACAAATTGTTCCATGACTTGGAATACACTAAGAGGCTATGATAGCCTCAAAGCCACGTCAATTGGGACTATAATACTACCAGTCACCTTAGGACCCAAAACAATCCTGACTGAGTTTTATATTATAGATCGGGAAACCAACTATAATATGATCCTTGGCCGACTGTGGATACACCGTATGAAGGCAATCCCTTCTACGTTATTTCAAGAAGTAAGGTTCTTGCACTTAGGAAAGATATTCGTAGCCAAAGGTGATCCACAACCATTCGATATACACCTAGCTGACTTAAAGAAAATACTGGGCATTCACTCTGAGTTTGAACTCACAACAAACTAACTTAATAAACCAACCGATGTGAAACCCGAAGAAAAGTTGGTACCTACAACAGAACTAGAGACTATGAGCCTAATCAAGAATATCCCAGCCCTCAAGGATGAGGCTAACATTGTTGAAGCAATATCATTAGGAACTACGACAAAAATAATCGAATTACTAGAACATGATCTAACAATTTTCCTACCATTTGATTCTGTAGGCATGGGATATACCGTAGGTGTTGGTTCTCTTGCAGTAGAGGATCTCTGCATGGTAGAAGTAACCAAAACCAAAAAAGTTGACATAACAAATGTCCCAACATCCATCTTCCCAACTAAATATTGGACTCTCCATTTCGATGGAGCTAGATGTCATTATGGGGCTGGGGCAGGTGTGATCTTTACTTCACCCGAAGGAAAGATCTTACCATTTGCCTTTAAATTAAAATTTGAATGTACAAACAATGGCGTTGAGTATGAAGCCCTCCTCCTTGGTCTCATCATAGCTAAAAGGATCATTGTTAATAACATCAGAGTATTAGGAGACTCATAATTAGTAGCAAATCAAGTCTCTGAGGTGTATGAGACCAGAGCCGAACACTTACAGCTCTACAAAACAGCCATATTAGATTTAAGCAAAGAGTTTGACTTTATATCAATTGAAGCAATCCCGCGAGAACAAAATATTCTCACAGATTCGATAGCAACCTCAGCATCATGCTTCACTCCAAACGGTGAGTTGGAGGATACCTGTTTCATGGTATCCCTTTATACTAAACCATTAGTAAAGAAAATGTCAAACCCTCTTTTAATGAACATAGCTGAGAACAAATCCACTATCTTAGATCACATTGATAGTGATAGGGCCACTCTTGACTACTTGAATGCCTATGCAGTGTTACATCTCACCCATCACGTGGTAGATTTGTCTTTAATCCCACATTCATCTTCCTACTTCGGAAATCCCATGATAGAGCTTCCCCCACAAAAGGAATTTGATACATATGTTGTACGGCATGGAGAAGATCTAGAACTACCTCCATCTCCGTCTGAGTTTGAGGAAGGTAACACTTCCTTAATTGAAGAAATGATTGATATTAACATCGGAATGGAAGAAGAACTGAAGATATTGAAACTAGGATCTTCGTTAACCCTAGAGGAAAAGTGCGTATTTGGTGTAATAGGGGAAGCTCCTAGGTTACATTATATCATCATGAGCGATCGATGTAGACCTAGAAAAAATCCGGGCTGTTCTTGAAATTATCCCACCATCGAATGAATCTAGAATCCGGTCGTTTCTTGGGAAACTCGGTGCAATCTGAAGATTCATCCCAGATTTAAGCTTCGCCATTCACCTAATCAACAATCTACTCAAGAAAGATTATAGTATCGATTGGACCAAAGACTACAATGAGGCTTTCAAAGCCGTTAAGTATTTCTTGTTAACGCCACCTATGCTAATGCCTCCTAAGCCAGACCGCCCTTTAATCTTATATTCGCGAGCTACCAATGTCTCACTAGCCTGCATGTTAGCTCAAGAAGACGATGACAAGAGAGAACGCACGATTTATTCTATTATATGAATGTTTCTCGAATATGAAAAACACTATACGCAAAGCAGAATGAGAGTGCCTTGCCATAGTCTTCACAACCAAATGCTTAAGACATTACATGCTAAACCAAGAAACAAGGGTCATTGTAAAAACAGACCATTTACAAACTTTCCTCATGCAAGGGTCCTTGTCTAAAAAGGCTGGACGCTTTATAACCTTAATGGGTGAATTCAAATTAACGTTTGTAAATCAGAAGTCTGTTAAGGGACAAATCATTACAGATTGGTTAGCTGATAACCCATTAGACGGAGGTGATCTAGTAGATCTAGACTTTCCGATGAATGCATATATTACGTCGAAACTAGACCTCCTATCTCCGAATGTCCTTGGTATACTGATATTGTTAATTATATCATGGACCATACATATCCAGAAGGTGCTACACCACAACAAAGAAGGTGGTTATGCATTATCATAACGAAATACGTTGTTATAGAAAAAGTGTTCTACCGTAATTATTTTGATGGAATACTTCTAAGGTGTGTTGACACAGTAAGAATCCAAGAAGATTCTCTACGAATCTCATAGCAAAATATGTGGAGGCCACTTTGGTGGTCACGCCACTTCTCGCAAAATACACCAGATGGGCTATTTCTGGCCCACTCTAGAACACGACGTAGTAGAGTTTGTACACAGGTGTCATAAATGCCAAGAATTTTCCCATGAAATTCACATGTCGGCACAAGCTCTACAACCAATCGCAACTCCATGGCCCTTTTCTACGTGGGGCCTAGATTCGATAGGGAAATTTCTCCCTCGTCTACAGATGGCCATAACTTCATAATCACGGCCATCAAGTATATTACCAAATGGGTAGAGGCTATGCCTCTCACCACTGTACCAGGTTCCGCGATCGCCAAGTTCATTTTGAACCAGATCATTTATAGGTACGGTGTCCCACAAATCATTATCACAGATAATGGGACATCTTTTAAGAATGACAAGGTTTGTGAGTTATGCAATAAATTTAAAATAAGGCATCATACAACCTCCCTGTATTACCCTCAAGTTAATGGACAGAGTCAAGCAACAAATAAAACTTTAAAAGCTATTCTCCTTAAAATAGTGAAAGAAAATAAACGAGATTGACATTTAAATTTATACCCAGCCTTGTGGGCCCACTGACCCTCAATAAGAACACCAACAGAGAAAATCCTTTCTCATTGGTATTTGGAGTAGAGGCAGTTCTCCCACTTGAGGTTGAAAGACCCAGTCTCCGCATCTCACTACAAGGGATTCTAGATGAAGAAGCCTATAGAGAAACATGTCTCTCCCAACTAGAAATCCTAGATAAGGCCAGATTGGACGTTGAACAGTGGCATAGAGTCTATGCTGACCGGATGTGCCGGTAATATAACAAAAAGGTCTATGAACGAGATATATATGAAGGAGATCTAGTTCTAAGACTAGACAACCAGATTGACAAAAAGATCGACGAAGGAAGGAAATTCGGCCCAAATGGTTGGGCCCATACCGAGTCACAAAATACTATGGAAATGGTGCATATCTCTTATGTACACTGGAAGGAAACGAATTCAACGAAACAATCAATTCCTTGCATCTTAAAAGATTCTATGCATAAGTGACCAACACTATCTGTATAATTATATCTACATTGCATCTTCATGTAGTTAGGTTCATTTTTCCCACTTGTTTTGTACAATTTTGTGATCAAAAAACTTATTCTCAAAGAAATTCATTACAAACTTCTGCCTGGTATTGACATAATCATCCGAATCATACTCCTTCACTTTCATAGTCACGCCACCTGTTTGAATCATTTCATCAAATAAAGCTAGATATGACAAAGTCTTAACGGTAATCACACCAAGATCTGCATGCTTGTTCTCACTTTTGGTTTCTTCCTAGGATAGGTGTCTTTCCTATGGTCTTCTAGAAGCTTCATAGTGTCACATCTATCCCATACGTATATCTCTTTGGAAATAAGAACATACTGACATTTTGCTCAAATATAGTTCAAATAGAAAATTTTATTTTTACACATTTCCTTTCCCTACCAACCTTCGGTTATGATCTTGCGTATCTTACTAGTGACGTAGGGTTGAGGAAGGATGGGAATGCCCTTACTCCTGTACCTTTTCCATGGTGAGAAGCCCACACTTATGACTAGTAGCATGGGGCAAGGTGTGGGGGTCCTCTTGATAATAAACGTTGAAGGTCATAAGAAAACAATTCAAATGAATCTTTGAAATATTGAGTCATAAACAAATGAATCGATGTCCAAAATTCCAAGAGAGTTCAAAACCCCGAAAACCAGATTTTGTCTACCATGTGGCCATCTACGAGGATCTAAGTCTAGAAAACCACAAAGCAAGTAGCATTCTAAACTATGGATTCATTTGAGTAGAGTAGGTTTGTAGCATCCTAATTTGGTTCCACCAAATCTTTTCTATCTCTCATCATTACCATACAACAAGTTTCATAACTTGTGCCCTTTCTAGCTCTTGGTGATGAGCCCTTGCATCTTACTAGTTTCGTGGAAATAGGAGTGGGGAAAGTTCATCCGCTCATCATATCAAGTTTTCGATCTCATTTTGTCAAAAAAAATATGAAGTACCAAAATTGCTTATAGAAACTAAATCTCAAGATCACATTGTGTCTACATTATCATATATCAAAGCATCACGAAATACAAAAAGAAAGAAAGTATTTGTATCATTTATTCACTATTGCATACATGCTAAAAAGCATATAAAAACAACATTATAATTTACATGCGGAAACAAATCACAAGAACATAGATACCAAGAGTCTAATCCAAAAAGAATATATATATATATATATATCAATATTTCTTATACAATGCCATCATGCGCTAAGCATGGTCAAAATGCTCAAAGAGCCCGGAAATACAAAATACATCATACAAACAATCTACGAGAGCCAAGTGGCCTCTCAACCCCTATGAGATCCCTCTCGAAGGTGCACACCCACATCTAGGACTCTGGCTACGCCGGTGCTCTGAGTGCACGGAGGGCTCATGATCCCGAGGAGCAGCTACGGTCTCGCCATGAGAGTGACTCCTCATCAAGCACTCTGTTGTCTTGTATCCTGCCAACTCGGTACGGAGGGTAGACACCATCCTGGCCACATGCCAGACAGGGAAAAACATCAGTATGCCTACCGGCTGCTAAAGGCTCTCCTACGTCCATGGATAGCTCCACATGGTTCTTCTCCATGGGGATCATCAGGGTATCAGTACATACCCAAGTAAATCAGGTCTCGCCACTCATCATCAAGATCTCTGCAAGAAAAGGAGAAAATGAATTAGAAATAATCAAAAGATAGAAACAAAAGTAAACAAAAGGAGAGATAGCAACTAAGGCAATCCTAAACAAATTTTAAGAGAAGGATGATAACTCACTCGGATCTCCGGGCCTCCAAGATGGATCTCTAGGGTCAGCACCTGCCACAGATGCCACCACTAACTGATGCGCTCCTCCTGTGCCTGGGGCCACATAACGTCCTACTATGGACTCATCCTCTCCGCCCAAGCCCTAAGAAAGTGGCTCCTCTGAAGCTAGGGTCACCCTCTCCGCACTCTGCTCCGCCCTCTCTGCCTGTAAGATATCCTGAGTATCATGCCACTCAGGATCACTATCCTCCTCTCCACCCGACTCACTGACCTTAGCCTCGGTCTCCTCCTCCATCTCTCCCCTATGAACTCCTCGGACTCAGAGTCTATGTCAATGGGGTCATCGTTGTTGTGGGTGGGACAAGCGGCAATCTGAAGTAAGGGTGCTTGAGGAGCACCGGCTCTCGCTCGAGCATGTACTACCCTCCTAGCTGCAATGGGGACACCAGGAGTAACAACGGTCCAACCCCGGCCTCTAGGACCTCCCCTGGCCTCCCGAACTGATTTATATACTGGCACCACTAGGGGATCATACCCACGTAAGGAAGGCCAAACTGCTGAGGCACTCGACCAAAAGGATGTATCTCCACCCTCCCCATCCTATCCACAAGCTGCCCTATGGTGGAGCAAGAGATCAAAGTAAGAGCCTCCTCACCCCATAACCCTGCCATGGCCTGATAGGGTGTGGCCTCCATGTCATCAGTAGTCAAGGAGGTGACTGGCTGGTGAGGTGCTCTGAGCACCGACATGTCTGTCCATCTGGCTGCCCTCACAGCTCTAGGATCTGCCACCTCTACACCTCTCCCATAAGGGATGAAACGCTCATAGACCCAGCTCATAACCAAGGTCGGATGACTCAATGAATGCCCCTGTAAACGAACCACCTGGTACAAATCATGATAAGTGGTCCCAAGAATGTCGGCTCCCCAGGCGTAAATCCGGCCATGTCCCTCAATCTATGCAATAATGGGGGACCAACAATACAAAGTAAGGTGTCTCCTCCCTTGTCCCCGATCAATCTTGAGGCAAGGATCCCCATAATGGCCTCGACGATTTGAATCAAGGGGATAGGCAAGCTAGGAATAGATCGACCCTCACCCCCTTCTTGAACCAGCGGAGATAATTATATCTCCCATTTATGAGGCCCACTGTGCTATCTCGAGCCCGTAACCCCGCTTGTCTCAAGTGTAGGTTATCTCGCCAATGATCGGGACCCCCAAGATGCGGTAAACATCCTCCAAAGTGATGGTCCACTCACCCTTGACTCTTGGGAATCGGAAAGTGTTCCGATCAGCATCCCAATATGAAAACAAGTCACAAAGTATGTGACTAGAAGGTGTAACATGTGGGACCTGTGATATACGCAATATACCGGCCCTCTGAAGAGTGTCCTGCTCATCCTGAGAAAGGGCATCCAATACTGCTGGAAGCCAATCACTCTCTCTCTCGACTCAATCAGATATACTCCTCAGTTCACCGCATAAAGCCAAAAACACACAAAAAGGAGTAAGTTAGTATCCAAATGACATTAGAAAAATCATGAAAGCAAGTAAGAATGCTAGAAACACAAAAATGAATTCAAATAAGTATTGTTTATGCATTTTGTGAAGGACCACCGCCCTGAGCAGGGCGGTGGTTCTGTAATCACCACCTTAAAGGCGGCAGTCTTATAACCGCCATCCTGATTAGGGAGGCAGTCATGGAACCGCCACCTGCTCGGGGTGTGGTCATGTCCAAAAATTCCATGTGGGTCATGTGCCCTAAAAACGCCTAAAAACACAAAAAAATGACCATTTTGACCAAAACAAAGCCTACCCATTAGGCGTCCCCCTAAGTGACCCTATTAAAACTAACATTTTCAAAAATAATCCCCCCATGAGAAAGATTTCACCATTTTAACATTTTGAGGACAAAAACGGTAAATCAAGAAGAACTAACCTATGATCTTGCGGGTCGGTGTTCCGCTCATGGAGGCATGATCACAATATCGTCTCGAACATTTTGACTATACTCTCGCCGAAACCATCACTGTGGGTCCCAAAGCTCAAAATCAATCAAATCGACATGTCCAAATGAATAGGAAAATGGACCCACTTTTACATATATAGCACCCTGACTTGTTATTGAGTGCCCTTTTCGTAGGTTTGGAGTGCCGACTGAGGTAAGTTCTTATCCCCGCGCAAATGGTACATCCTCATTTCATATTATTTTAGTATTTATTTTTTGATCTATTTTTGATCTATTTTGTCTATATGCACTTGAGTTTTCTTTTTATTTCACAGTAGTGAGGAATTTTTGAGGGCGTCATTTCGACACAGGCGTATCAGCTATAACTTCTAACTTCCCATTTCGGGACCGCCATATACTCTGACCCACCGTTTTACACCTCTTCATGGCTAAAAACTTCTCCGAGGGAGCAATATGTACGTACCCAAAATTATAGGGTCTTTGCACCACTAGAAAACCATTACACGTGCCCCAATGATGAGACAATTCTCCTTTCAAGGTGTTCGGGATCCAAAAAGCTCTCCAAGTATGCATTAACATCTCGCACGCCCCCACTTAGATTTGATTTTTCCTTCTCTCTCTTTTCTTTTCCTTTTTGGTCTTTAGTGATGAAACCGCCACCCCGTCGGTATGCGGTCTTGTAACCGCCGCCCGCTCAAGGCGGCGGTCCCGCACGTGTTTTTCGAACATTTATTTTATCATGACTCACATAAAAATCAATGTTTACCAGCATTTTTTTCACCGCCTTTTCTTGTATTTATGATTCTGGTTCCCTGGAATAGTGTTTTTGCATTGTTTATGGTTTAAGAGATCAAATTGGTTTTCACCTTTGGGTAAATGGGATTCTATAAATAGCTAGCTTGTGCTCAAGAAAATGGCCCCTCAAATTTGCCTCTCAATTTCTCATTGCAGTAGCTTAGTCTTTCAATTTTGCCTAGGATTCATAGTTTTATTTATTGCATGCATAGTTAGTGTTGTTTGTTTCTTTGTTAGGAAGCCACATAATCTTCTTGTGCTAGTGTTGTTACTGTTTCATGCAATCCATTGGAGTAGGATAGTTTAATTTTCAGTAGGAAGCCATTAAAGTTGTAGGTTTTGTTCCTCAAAAATAATAGTTTCAGGTTCTAGATGTTTTGTGTTGCATGACTCGCACTAAATCCCGCTAGGAATTGCATAAGCCAAGCTTTATTCTCTTGTGCTATCACTCTCCTACTCGCATTGTATTCAGTCTACATCCAAAGCTGCCATTATTCCAATATCTACTTCTGTTGATGCTAGCATTACACGCTTTTCTGGATCCATGTGAGCACGAAGGAATGAGGAGATCACACTACGGGGATAAAGCCATACACAACCGGATTCAACACTCTCCTACAAAATCCAGGTTCAAGCTTTCAAATTTCTAGTTAAAACATATCAAATAGAGTAGTCAATCATTTCATTTTAGTTAACCTCACTTTTGATATTGTCGGGGAAGCTGTGGGGATTGATAGTTTCTGAGAAACTATGATTCAGTCCTTACTTCTGAGGTAGGATCGAGAGTCTTTCGAATAAATTAAATCATTTATTTGGTTACTTAGAATAGATTTACAATCGCATGTGCAAGTAGCTATACTCAGCTTCTTTGTTTGTTTTAAATTTCGTCATTAATTTAGTTGTCAATTTCTAGATATATTAGATAATTACTCTTTTAAATTTTGTTCAGTAGTTTATCAATAAAATCAGATTTAGGAATATACATAGATATATCTTGCGTAGTTAATTTATTTTGTCATTAGTTAGACTTATATCTTTTCCTTTTTGCATGACAATCACGGGACCTAGAGAGCCCAGAGAATACGTATTCGAGCCAATCGTGCCTCAACCCAATCTTGTTATGGCAATAACTGATATAGATCAGAATCTTAGAATCCAAGTCTTCCAAACAACAACAAACTTACAACAGATCAGTTCATAGTTAAGAGGGTTAAACATTGAAGACGACCAAGCACACACGTTTTGGTCAAACCAGCCAAACTACAGATTACCCTAGATAAATATCCACATGACTGTAGAAGGGCTTGAAAGAGAGAAAATGTTCGGTTGTGACCCTTTGGTCCCACAACCAGACGCAAGGACATTCTCACTAACATAGACACCGGCTTAAGAATTCAAGTTGCCAGAATGCTTGTAAGGTACTTTGAGAAGATTGCACAACTTGTAGTTCTAAATATAGAGGCTGAAAAGGCATACGACTACTAGATACTAGGGATTAGAGATTGATTCCTCATATGACCATAGCAGGTCCACAACAACCAAGAATCTACGGTTGTGATCCACAAATCCCACAACCCAACGAGTCCACAGGTCAATCCAACATTGACGCTGGCTTACACACATTAGTATTTAGATCCACTCCACTTCCACCAACCATTATCACACAGTTATCCTTGTTAGACATAGCAGCTAACGAAGCTAAGGATTTTTATACTAGACCATAGAATCGCCCATAGAATCCACTATATATCTATCATCCATTTTCATGAACATGTCTGGAGACATACACGAAACAATCCCGGGTCATTTTTCACGCATCCCACAACCCATAGACTTGATTACACAGAGATCAATATTGATTGGAGCCTTCAAATAGTCATCCTCACCGACTGATCTATCACACCAGTTTAGATTAGGAGGGCCTTCTTTGCCTTAGATTCGTAGATTCCATTAGTACGCATTGAAGATATAAGATTTCCTAACTAGTTTACCTATACGCCACATATATTCCATCCCCACCAGCTATCTCGGCACGACCTCGGGAGGTCGGGTGCGAGGAAGAGTTACTTGTAGATTCCCATGCTCGCTTGTCACTTTTCCATCGTACGGGCACCAAACCCAAACACCCTCCAAAACATAAAATAACTCTTATGCCTCCCTACATGAATTATCCTCATAGTCCCCTCCTACACCACACTTAGGAAATCTACCCAAGCACCCAACAAGAATTCCAAACACTCAAAAAAACAAGCACACAAACACAAAATAAAGGAATAACATAAGCAAGAGTAAACCTCCTACCTTTCCATAGTAGAGCTTGTTCAAAGAGTCAATCTCAATCTCCTTCAAACCTAAAAATCACCAACAACCACAAACCAAGACCACAAGAACTCCAAAATCCTCTAACTCCCCAAAATGCAAGAGCACAAAATAATGAAGTAACTCCCATACAAGCAAAATAACTTCCATGAATAGAAAAGGAAGAGAGGAGTGTTAGGTGGCTCCATGTAGGATGTCACATCACACATCCTCAACTCCACCTCACAATTCAAACCTCAACAACAAAGCACAATAAATTTTTGGGTGAGAGAAAAGACACATTACTTACACACACAATCCAAGCCCAAACTACCTAAGGATAAAATTAATTACAAGAAGGAAAGTGCAATAAACATTTTACCTTTTTTTCCTTCCCAAAACACATAATGGGGTCTATTTTGGACCCCTCAACCCATAGGTATGATTGGTATATAAATTTAAGAGGTGTGGTATGAGTTTGACTTTTCCCACAAGCCTACAAATTTTTTCCTTAAGGCTAAATTCAAATTTCCAAGAAGGGGTAGAGTGTACAACACTTAGGATCCCAAGAACTCAACTTACATCACATAATCCAAGAGCCATCTAGTTTAATAAATGAATTCATTTGGTCACATCTATAAATAGTTTAGAGCATGAATAATTAACTTTAATTTAGACACATAAACCCATTAAGATAAAGGGAAATAACACATCATTTCTAAATAATTAAAACAAGGAAATTACATTCAAAAATAATCACATAGTACATCAACTAAAGGAAACTAAATAAAATATAACACATAACCCCTTGGTCACAATTTACCCCTAACTATAATTCAACACACACACACAAATACAAGTTGCCATGGTGACCCCTTGTTGAATTCACCAGAATTCTAATGTGGTTGGTTTCAATCCCCCTTATGTTTGTTGTGAAAATATTTACCTGCAAAACACATAACACCTCCTTCGGCCTTGCAGCCACATCAAAACATTCAAAATAAAATGTGTAATATAAATCCACAATCATCTATATATGCATCAAATCATCATCTAGGCAATTACGATATCATTTATAATTTCTAACAACATCTCTATTCTACATTTCATCCATGTCAAAATGATCACAACATTAGTTCAATTATCAAGGCCTACTCAGTGTGATGAAAATATCGCATGTCGAAATATATATAACCATGCCAATAGCATATCATGATCAATATCAAAATGTCTCTAATAATCCAAAAACATCATATATGAATCGAAATCAACAATAGTCCAAAGATCTCTAGCATCTAACATCATGTTAAATCAAAAGGATACAATAATATCCATAAGTATAATCGACATTATAAAAATAGTAACAAAAGGGTGTTAAAGGGAAGTGGGCACTACATCCCCTCCCCTTAGACCTGGACTTCCTCTGAAAGTCATTGGAACAGGTTTGGAAATCGAACTCGTAGCAATGTAGTATCCTCCATTGTAGCGGCCAGTCTCGTCATACTGTCCCATTGGACCCGAACTTGGTTAATCTCTCTACCTCAAAGGGCTAGGGTCCTGCACTCTATAATGTGGATGGGATCCACCATCACCTTCCCCTTATTGTGCACCTACAATGTGGTCCAATCTAATATGCGATAAGGATCAGAAATATCTCCTAAGCACAAAAACATGAAACACAACATGGATGCGAGACGAGCTAGGTGGCAATGATAGACAATAGGCCAAGGGACCGATGCACTCCAAGATCTCAAAGGGACCAACAAACATAGGATAAATCTTAGAATATTTTCCGTAATGGATAGGGATCTTATGCAACCGACATGAAGAAACACCTTCATGTCCACCTCATAAATACAATCATCCCTATGTTGACCCGTATACTTCTTCTTCCTATCCCGCGCCTCTTGAAATATCTCGCTTGATCAAGACAACCTCATTGCTCCATATTCTACAATAAGGCTGGCCCAAGAGAAACCCTATCCTCTAACTCCGTCCCAACTCAAAAAAATTTTGCACTCCTCGCCTTATAATTCCCAAAAAGGAGCCATGCCTATCGAACTCGAAAGCTATTATTTTAGGCAAACTCCACCAAGTACAAATACTCCTCCCATCTCGAATAGTGATTAATAAGGTACATCCTAATCATGTCCTATAAGATCCGATTCACCCATTCGGTTTGTCCATTTGTCTTAGGGTGATATGATGTGCTGAAATTAATCTTCATCCCGAGAGGATGTTGCATGATGGTCTAGAAGTGGGAATTGTAAAAGGATCACAATCGTAAATGATCTTCCACGAGAATCACATGTAATCCTACAATCTCATTAAGATATACTCATGCAATCGCACTAGCTGTGTAGGAGGTATTATCCAGAGAAAAATAAGCCACTTTCATCAATTTATCCATCATGACCATGGGGACGTCGTGGTGGTATCTCGATGTCGATAACCCAACAATGAAGTTCATGAAAATGGTGTCCCATTTCTACTCCGGTATGGCATGAGGAAAGATAAGGTCACTAGATGTTGATGCTCGGCCTTCATCCTTTGACACTCTAAACAGAGTGACACAAACTAACCAGTCTCTTCAAAGTACCTCCAATGGTATAACTATCTCAAAATGATGTGCATCTTCTTCACCCCAAGATGGCTCCGAATAAGGTGCACATCGGCCCCGACAAAATGTCTGTCTCAATCCTCCATCTCCAGGAACATATATCGACCTCTATGTCCGAGAAGACCATCTCGCCTCTAATTAAAATCCATCAAACCTCCCTCAAGGGGTCTCTGAGACTCAATCTCTACTCTGGATGCAAGGTAGAAACTGTCATGAGGAAGTTGCTACAAAATCCTACTCCACAAATATGTACCCATTGAAGTAGCCATAGCCACATGTCTTCATCTACTCAAGGCATCTACAACCATGTTATCCTTCACCTTCAAATGCTCTATCTCCATATTTTACTCACAAAGAAAATCCATCCAACGCCGCTGATGAGCATTGAGATTGGGATGCGTGAAGAGGTGGCGAAGATTCAAGTGATCAGTCCTAAGTGAAAATATTCTGCCAAGAAGGAATTGTCTCCACCACACTAAGGCGTGCACAATCAAGCTACAAGCTCAAGATAATGAGTCAAATAATTTATCTCATAATTCTTGAGTTTTCGAGACTCAAACACAACTACTCTACTCTCCTACATTAACACACCTCCAAGTCTTGCCAAAGCATCTCTAAAAATGAATAACTCTCCCCGAGGATTTGGAAGTGCAAGAATAAGTGTCATCATGAGGAATTCCTTCAGTGTCACGAAGGCCTACTCACATCTATTTAAACATAAAATATTCTTCCCTTTCCGCTAAAGGGAAGTGATAAGGTGCACAATCCAAGAAAAGTCATAAACAAATCTCTGTAATATCCTACCAAACCCAAGAAGTTGTGTACCTCGGTCACACCTGGTGGCCAATCTATGATAGCTCGAATCTTAGTAGGATTTACTTTGCAATACCTTCCCCATAAATTATGTGGCCCAAATATTGCACCTCTATCTCGAAATAACACACACTTCTCCAGGTTCCCTAAAAACCTAACAAAGGTTATCTTCCTGATCCTCACACACACGTGAGTAAATCAGAATGTCATCAAGGAAGATGAGGATGAAGTGATCAAAAAATTTCTTGAATACCCCATTCATTAAGCTCATGAACACTGCGGTGGAATTTTTCAGATCAAAAGGTACCACTATGAACTCATAGTGGCCATATCTCATACAGAAATTAGTCTTATGAATATCTTCCTCTGTGATTCTCAGGTGATGATATCTTGACTTAAGATCGATCTTGGAGAAAATTGTGGCCCCCTTTATCTAATAAAATAAATCAGCAATGCATGGAAGGGGGTAACGATTATTGATCCTTACTTTATTCAACTGGCAATAATAAATACACAACCGCAGAGATCTGTCCTTCTTCACAAAAATCACTAGTACACCCTAAAAGGATACACTAGGAAGGATTAGGCCTTTCTCCATAAGGCCCTCAAGATGCAACTTGAGCTCACAGATATCAAGGGTAGTCATCCGATAAAGTGCTCATGAGATAGGATCTTCACCTAACCTGATCTATGTGGAAATCTATCTCACATTAGGGAGGTAACCTTAGTATCTCACCTGAAAAAAAAATTAGCAAACTCTCTCAATATGTGATGGTCATCAAGGGATGGTTCACTAGACTCATCGTCGAGATCTATCACTAAGAGTAACAACATACATCTAAAAACCTTGCCGCACACACCGCTTAAGCTGTATAGTAGAGATGGTACAAATGGAAACGGGCCTCCTAACTTCCGCTAACACTAACTCCACTCCTAGATCATCTGTACAAGCAATAGTCTTATGGTAACAATCCACTCTAGCTCTATGTGAAGACAACTAGTCCATGCCCAAGATGACTCCATAAGAACCCAAAGGAAGGATTCGAAGATCCAAGGTAGTGTTGAAGGGTCCCAAATCAACTACACACTCCACATATAAGGAGTCTATAGAAATTTTAGCTCCAAAATCCATCTCAATGTCCCAACTACAACCCTCCCTAACTCGCTACCATCCTATAATTCTCTATTAAGGATGGTGCAATAAATGAATCGAGAAGAACCAGAATCAAACAATATAGAGGTGGAAATACTACCAATACTACATGTTGTCTCTATCATGGTATTCGGTGATCAACCCGGTGGTTCTCGACCGCTACGTATATCCGAGGGCTCCATCTCATATCTCCAATAGTAGGCTTTGAGATTTTTGTCTTACACTTGTTTTTAGGGTTTTGTGGGCACTCTCTCCAATGATGTCTAGAAATTCCACAACCATAACAATTACCTCGTCCTCTCCATTGAGATACAACTCCATCTAGTACTCTAGAGGTCTATTCTATAGATCTTGATGACCTGGCTATTGACTACGGAGGTCTCTCGGTAATGAGCTCCTATAAAGTGAGCTCTCGTTGCACCCTTTGTCTTGATGGGACCCCTAAGAGGAGGCCTCAAATTCCATCCCCTGCGTGCGTCTAATCTCCGAGGAGGTCCGTAAGGTGTGCAGGTCTATTGCTATTGTTGTTGTTGATGTGGCTGTTGTGGTGTCCGAATGAAGACTATCCCGAACTCTTCCTAGCATAAAGAGGAGGAACCGACCCCCTTGATCTATCATCCTACATCTACTGGATGCAGCTCCAAACTTTGTCTCTAGCCTATTGCGTCATCTCTCATGTCTCCTCGCAATATAGGCCTTCTCCATGGCCTCTACTAATGTCCGTACGTAATGAATGCGCACCGTACTACCCAAATCCAAGTTTAGGCCCCTGATGAACATGTGAATCTATACCTGCTCATCCTACATATACTCAACATCTTTGGAGTAGGTCCATAAATCAACTCTCATACTCAAATATAGTCATATATGCCTAAAGGAGGTTGTGAAACTCATCTATCCACTATTGAATAAACCTCCTAGGAAAATACCTACTCCTAAAACACTCCACAAATAGCTCCTAGGTAATTCTCTT
Organism: Taxus wallichiana var. yunnanensis; assembly: GCA_018340775.1. Lineage (NCBI taxonomy): Eukaryota > Viridiplantae > Streptophyta > Pinopsida > Cupressales > Taxaceae > Taxus > Taxus wallichiana. Next base: position 727,567,130 of record CM031243.1, on the reverse strand, counting down.
CGAGTTAACATGATATGCTCCTCGATCCTCCACTGGACTCCTGCTCCATCCCTCAGAAGATGGATTGTAACACGATCTTTCATGTTACTAGTACAAGGGTAGAGCTTGAAGCATCTACTCAAGCTCACCAACCAGGCCTCTTCCTGAAACCCACCTATATCTCTAGAATAGTGAGATGGTCATAGCTTCAGGATCTCCCTGATATGGTCTGCAACTGATGACTAACAACCCTTAGGTATCTCCACATGTTCCACCCTATGTCTAGGGCTCGAGATCTTTCCTATATCGTTGAAATCCTTTCTCCATGTCCTCTCTGTGGTGACTGTACCTAGTGACTCCATGTGGAAGTTATCGACCTATACTCCTAGATTTTTCGAGGGGATGCATTGGCCTCTATTGATGCTTCCATTCCATGTCTATCAATTAGTCATCCAAAGGACCCTCTGCGTATAAGCGGCATTGATGTCCCTGAAGCATCGTGTAAAATCTAAGGTAGGGTGGTCATTATCACTTTCTAGAGGTGGTGTATCTAGGTCTATGTGAAAGGACCCTCGTCCGATCCACGCTTCTTGCATATACCAAGGTGAGATTTATTTCATCATTATAGGTCTTGTTTCAGTTTTCTATGTTTTCTAAATTATACAATTATCAAATAGTGCGGTTTTAAAGGTTTAAAAGAAGACAAATTTGTGAATGGTTAAATTTTCATGTTTCGTGTTTTCTAGTGGGCCCAAGGGTCTAAGATTTGAACCCATGGCTCTTATACCAAGTGTAACGCCCACAAAAACAACATTCTAGGAACACGTTAAAACCTACACTTAACCTAAAAATTGTGACTAATTTATTTTGTTTAATTTGAAAGGTTACAAGGGTGTTAACCCTAGGGTACATTAAATTAACTTACACCACTAAAATCAACTTTACGATTGCTAGGCCAGGTCTAGTTAAATGATTAAATATTAAAATTAATTTACCTCTAAGGTCGATTAATTAAAAGTCACTTAGTAAGGTGCCCTAATTTAATTTACTTGGTTAAATGTTTTCTCCTCTTTTTTCATGTTCAATCCAAAATGGTTGACCTTATACTTACTTGTTTTAGTTTCCTTATCCTATTTGCTTAAAGTCCTTTCCAGTAATTTCCTATGGAAAACTAAGAACTAACAATTACTTTACACCCTAAGACAATTAAATAGCCACATTCACCTATCTCGCACATACTAATAAGTTTATTTAAAACATTTATAACAATTCATTCCTACCAAAGAAATGTAGGATTGATCTTCAACCCTTGGATCAATCCAATCTTGAGCACTAGATCCTAGGGTTCCAAACTAACGCTAAAAATCCTTATGAAATTTTATTTAATCTCTTTCTTTACCCAAGTATCCTCATTTCATCACGTTTCCTTTGTAAGATTTGGAGGTTGGAGAGAAGGAAGCCATGAGAGCAAGAGAGGAAGAACTATGGAGGAGTCTAAAAGGAGATCAAACTTAGATTAGTTTAGTTGTAGTTTTATCATTGTAATCTATTCCATTCAAGGATTTACGGGGTTTTCCTTTCTATTGGTGCTATTTTTAAGCTTGCACCATGTTGCCCTCAATTTTCCAAATCTGTATGTGCTCAAAAAAGTTTTACCCTTTGAATTGATGGTCTGAAATTCTTCCCCTCCAGTTGAATGCTTTAAAAATGCTCACAAACTTGTTGTTTTTCCCTAATTTGAAAGGAATATTCCAAGTTTGCCCCTTTTGTGCCCTAGTTTTTCCAATTTCACGGGCTATGTCATTTTTCCTTTTACATATCGTGAAAAAATTAAATTTGATCAATTCATACTTGTTTGTATTTGAAAATCCAATCCCAAGGTTGAAAATGTTGTAAAATCATGCTTCAGTTGATTCAAAATCGAAAATCTGCCATCCTTGGTGAAAAAATTCAATTCTAGGGCTTCCCTGGAATTTTTTTTACGTTTTGACGGTTAGACAGAATCATTTACCCCTCGATTCATCCTCAAAAGGTATTGGCAATATGGTGGGTTTGCATTGGCTAAGGAAAGGTGGGGAGGTGCTCTAACTTTTCATTTTTCGCCTTTTCAAGCAAATGGGGCATTTTTGGGCCCGAGGCCTGTTTTTTCCAAATTGCCTACGTGGCATGTTTTCATTGGCCGAGGGGATGTGGGTGGTAGGGGGGACTTAGAGTTTTTTGGCTCTAATTTTATAAATTTTCAAAACCAATTTTTCCCCACTCCAATTAGAGGAGAAAACGTGGCAAAGACGGCAACAAGCAGAGTGGGTCACAGACCGCAGAGGGAAAAGGGGATTTTTTCCCTTTTTCACAAAAAGGTTAAAGTAAAATTTTTGGCCCGAAAGCCCGTGGCCAATAATGAGTGGACACATGTAACATTTTAAGGGTCAAAGGGGGGCGCGGGTCAACATTGAAGTTTGTGAATTTTCAAAAATTTGTAAGGGAGGTTTGAAGGAAGAAAGGAAGACTTGGATCCGCGAATAGAAGAGCACCACGTGGCGGGGATAGTTTCAGAGGCGCGGGCCTGCGGAGACAAAGTGGAAAATTTTCCCTTGGCTTAAAGGGAGTAAAATGAAGATTAAGCCCGCGGGTCCTTAGCAAATGAGAGATGGACATGTGGCAGAGGACAAGGTAGGTCGGCGGGCGGTGGAGGCGGAAGGAAATTTTTCCCTTTTGCCAAAAATACTCAAAATCAAAATTTGATGCACTGGCCCGCTAGTGAATCACAAGGAGACACGTGGCAAGGGAAAAATCGGAGGTGCGGGCCCATGGGGAAAAGGTGAAATTTTTCCCAAATTCCAAAAAAGGTCAAAATGCGCAGAATTGAAGCGTGATTTCAATGGGACCCACCATATGCCACGTGTCAGCTCCAAATTTCAAGGGTGGGAGGGGCGGAGAAAAAGTCAAAATTTTCCATTTTTCCAAAAAATGTGGAAAAGTCAAAAATGATCCCAATTTCGGTCCCAATTGTTTTTTGACACGTGGAGGGCCCAGATTAAAGGAAAAAGATGGATAAGATCGACAGGTTGTTGTGCATCCATTTGTTTTTACCGCCATGGGAGCTCTAGGAATCTTGGAATCATGATTTTTGCATCAAAATTCATAAAATTTATAGTGATTTTGTGTCATCTTGGCCTTCAAGGATCATTGACATCACTTTCATGGCTTAATTATTTGATTTGAGGTGTTTTTGAAATAATTTTTGCCCCAGCCCAAGCAAACACGTGAAATGACAAAATCAAAATTGCAGAGGTAGTTTTAAAAGGTGAAATGATGAGAGGAAGGGTGTTTGCATGCCTCAATGATGAAAAACATGCCTCTAGGATGGATAATGATCCAGATATTTGTAATAATTTAATCTTTTGGGCACACCTGGCAACCTACGAGTGTTTTTCTATTTGATGTCATTTTCATTGAATCATGAAGAATTGTTGTAACAAACTTGATCCCATGGCATATTATTTTCTTGGGAAAGAAGGATCCAATGTGGCATGAGGTATATAATGCATTTTGGAGAAATTGTAAAGGGTTGGGAGTTGAAAATCACAAGAAAATTCTGAGAGAAAGCTCATTTTCTAAGAAATCCACCAAAGAACCAAGTTAATGTCTCATGTGTTGGAAATTCATGTATGTGAGTTGGTTACAAGTGTATAGCCATCACACAGCTTTGAGATTGTTCATGTAACTCTCCCTTGTTGTTGAATCTAACAAGTTTTGAATTAAATTTGTGTTTTCTTTGGGCAATATGGTCTCTGTTATCATTTTTAAATGCATGTAGATAGTTTTATTTGTTCTTGTTGCAATCTTGCATTGAAAGTCTTTAGAAATCACACGGGATATCGATTTACGGTTGATATTTTAGTGGCGTTTGCAATCTCATATTGAAGAGCCTTCATCTAATAAGGAGATAAACAAATTTAAAATCAATCTACCTTCCTTGACTGCAGAGATCTCTTGTAAGCCTTTAGGGGTACCTTAGGCATGGTTTGATCAAGGATTTTTTTGTTTAATTGAGTTCTTTACTTTAAGATTTTGTGGTAAGTTCTCAAATATTGTGTGAAGAGTGCAACATGGGCTTCCATTTTTGCCTCTTTTGGTTGAAAGAACATCCTGATTATTTGTGGCATTTCATCTGATAGTTTTTCAAATATTGTAGAGATTGTCAAAGATCTGATCTATCCCAATTTGTCTTGTTAATCCCCCACCAAAAATCATCTAAACAACAAAGATCCTATCATGTACTACCCCTGATTTGCATTTGTATACCACAGTAAGATCAAAATCCATTTGTAAAACTATGCATAATGAGATCGGGATTTCCAATGTCTCTAGTAACCTTTACCTTGTTTTGAGAACATACCCATGTTTTGAGAAGTGACAACTTGTGAGAATTCAGATCTAGGGTGTTGATCATGTTTTCATCAAGGCCTCCATCATAGAATTTCAAGAAAAGAGAATGACATTGTACGTACCCAAAATTATAGGGTTCTCGCACCACTAAAACAACGTAACACGTGCCCCAATGATGATACTGAGTCTCCTCACAAGGTGTTCGGGATCCAAAATATTTCCCAAGTATGCGTTAACATCCCGCATGCCTCGCTTAGCCCCTACGTGCTTTGTTCTTGGGCTTTTCCCTCTTTTCCTTTGCATTTTATTCTTGATGGCGAAATCACCGCCTGTCTCGGGCGGCGATCTCGTGATCGCTGTCCAGAAGGGCGGTAGTCCAGAACCGCCGCCCTACTCGGGCGGTGGTCCTTCACGCATTTTCCGTAATGCTCTTTTAAACCGACTCACATAAAATTTCAACGTTTACCATCTTTTTCACCGCCTTTGGCTTGTATAAATGATTCTAGTTCCTGGAATAGAGTTTTGGCATTGCTTATGGTTTAAGAGATCAATTTGGTTTTTACCTTTGGGTAAATGGAAATTCTATAAATAGTTGGCTTGTGCTCAAGCAAATGGCCCCCTAAAAATTTACTCTCGAATTTCTCATTTCAATAGTTTAGTCTTTCATTTTTCTTAGGAATCGAGTTTTGTTCATTACATGTTTAGTTAGTGTTATTTTTCTATTAGAAAGCAACATATCCATCTGGTGCAAATGTTGTCATTACTTCATGCGATCCATTGAAATAGAGTAGTTCAATTTTTAGTAGGAAGCCATTAAAGTTGCATGTTTTTCTTTCCAAATAGGATAGTTTAGGAGTTCGGACGTTTTATCTTGCATGACTTGCAATAAATCCCGCTAGGAATTGCATAAGCCAAGCTTTGTACTCTTGCGCTATCCCTCTCCTACTCACATTGTATTTAGTCTGCATCCTAAGCTTCCTTTTCTCCAATATCTACTACTTGATGCTAGCATTACACGCTTTTCTAGATCCACGTGAGCACGAAGGAATGAGGAGATCACACCGAGGGACAAAGCCACACACGCCATCGGATTCGCCACTATTATGTAGAATCCAGGTTCTAGCTTTCAAAGTTCTAGTTAAAAGCATATCAAATAAAGTAGCCAATCATTTCATTTCAGTTAATTTTACTTTCGATATTGCCAGCAAGTGTGGGAATTGATAGTTTCGAGAAACTACGATTCATTCCTCACTTCCGAGGTAGGATCGAGAGTCTGTCAAATAGAGTAGATCAATTATTTCATTGTTTGGAATAGGCTCACATTGCGCATGGACAAGTAGCTATACTCGGTTGCTTTGTTTGTTTTAGTTCATTATTAGTTTAGTCATCAATTCCTAGATATATCAAAAAAATTCTCTTTCAATTTCGTTCAAATAGTTCATCAAAAAATACAAAAATAGAGAAGTTATATAGGATATAGATATACTTCACATAGTTAATTTTGCTTTCTTTGTAGTTAGATTTACATTGTTACTTTTGTCGACAATCACGGAACCTCGAGATCCGAGAGAATACATATTCAAGCCAATCGTGCCCCAACCCAATCTCATCACAGCAATAACTAATATAGATCAGAATCTTAGGATCCAAGTCTTCCAAACAACGACAAACTTACAACAGATTAGCTTCTAGTTAAGCGGGTTAAACATAGAAGACGAACAAGTGCACACGTTTTGATCAAATCAACCAAACTACAGATTACCCTAGATATATATCCGTATGACTATAGAAGGGCTTGAAAGAGAGAAAACATTCGGTTGTGATCCTTTGGTCCCACAACCAGACGCAGGAGATACTCTCATAGACATAGATACTATCTTAAGAATTTAGGTTGCATGAATTCTGTGAGATACTCGAGAAGATCGAACAACTATTAATTCGAATATAGAGGTGAGAAAGCATATGAATATTGGATACTAGGGATTAGGGATTGATTCACATGACCATAGCAGGACCACAACAAACACAAATCTACGGTTGTGACCCACAAATCCCACAGCCCAACGAATCCATAGGTGAATCAGACATAGATGCTAGCCTACGCACATTAGTATTCAGATCTACTCCACTTCCACCTATCATCATCGAACAGTTATCCTTGTTATACATAGCAGCTAATAAAGCTAAGGAGTTCTAGACTAGACTAGACAATCGCCCGTAGAGTCCACTGTACCCATCATCCACCCTATGACCCTATCTGGAGATATACACGAAACTATCCCAGGTCATTTTCCGTGTATTCCACAACCCATAGACCGAATCATGCCAGAGCTCGATATTGATTGGATCCTTCGAGCAGTCATCCTTTTCGATCGATCTATCACACCAGTTTAGGTTAGGAGGTCCTTCTTTTCCTTAGATTCACAGTTTCCACTGGTGTGCGTCAAAGACATAAGATTTCCTAACTAGTTTGTCTGCATCCCACACGTATTCCATCCCCACTGGCTGTCTCGGCACGACCTCGGGAGGTCAGGTGTGAGGAAGAGTTACTTGTAGATTCCCATGCTCGCTTGTTACTTTTCCATCATACAAAATTGGTGAACCCGACGTGAACTTCCTACTTTCTAGTTCGGAGTCATTTTCCACCTCATCAGCTTTCACCATCAACTTCACCAAAGAAAACATTGGTGAAACTAACATGAAGCAGCACAGTGCTGTCCTTTTTGTATTACCTATTTTTTCCACCTTCTCTCCTTCCCATTATTCTGTAGGTATTCATATACCCCCCGAATATGTCGGGATTCGATGCATATGGCAGGCCTCTCTTAGGTCTTGAGGCATACTACGCTCAACTGAATAGACAATCATCACCCTCACTCTCAGTATGGGGTGACAACTACTCAACTAACCAGTTGTCAACACAAACTCCATCTCCAAGGACTAGATATAGCTCATCCTTCCAAATAGAGGAGTTGGATCAGCTCGCTCAAACACAACAAACAGAGCCTTGTGCTCGAATAATATGACGTTACGGGAGAATCGGGTCATCTCCTCGATTACTACTTAGACCACAAATTAGTAGACAATCAGACCCATACCTGGTTTTAGATGATGAACATTTGGTACGTTATGCCAGGAATGAACAAAACTCTTGGAGTATGTACCCACCCATAGGGAGTTTACAAACACAACCCGAGGTCTCTTTTCAAGAAAATACCTCCATGCCACTACACATAGGTAATGCCCTTGGGGAGACTTGGTAGGACAGCGATCAATTCATATCAGGATATCATATGCCTATACAACATCAGGATATACAACAGACACCACTAAGGCAAAATATCGCGATTTCACAAAATGAGGTCATTTCAACTTTAGTAGAAAAATTTAGGGGTTGGAGCTTGCTCGGGGGAAATCACCATTCTCAAATCATGCAGGCAGGAAATTCTAATCTTCCACACCATCCTAGCCAAGTAGACCTTCTCACAAGAATAAGCACGTTGGGCATGCCTACTCATCATTCACAACAAATTCCAAGTAGAATCGCCATTTCTAACACCGTCCGATATCTCCCCATCCAATACAAAATAATCCATTCTTGGACAATACCCCTTCATACTTAAACATGTACTCCAAATCACCACAAGGGGACATGTTCTCCTCTCCTAGCATGTTTTCTCAAACACAGGGGTTTCCTTATGCCCCTGCCAATGCATACTCTACGCCATATCAACAACCCATTCCACCGCAACTCCTCAAAGCAAACACCATCAATGGTTGAAACCTATGCGATAGGGACTTATTAAGAATATTTAAAAGAGCCCTTAGATTTCACCATACAAAGCGTCATGCTTCCAAGACCTCTTCCCGATTTTCCCAAATACAAAGGTGAGGGAGATCCGAATGCACATATCAAGGCTTACGCCACAACCATTCGAGAACTACTCCCTTGGGATGGGGTTGTTGCTAAAATATTCCCCAAAACTTTGGAAGGCATCACTCTCAATTGGTATTATAGAATACCTGAGGCTTCCATCCATTCATTTAAACAACTCGTTTCAGAGTTCATCAAGGAATTTGACATGAACAAACTATTAAGAACAGGAATCAAGGAATTCTTGCACATTAAGTAGGAACACAATGAATCTATTGCTCATTTCATCCAGAGGTGGCGTACAGTTCTTTATTCTTTAGCCAGTGCTCCAAATATGGACCAAATGGAACTATGTGATTTATTCCTTCATTCTCTCGAGTAGAGAAGTCCAGAAGTTCCCACTAAGGACTTATGATGAATTACTTGGAAGTGCTCTCCGAATAGATCAAGCGGCAATTGATAGCGGACGTAGATGTATGGAACAAGCGGGAGGTTAATCACCTCCAACCAGAATACTATGGCTTATCCTACTACCACGAATGTCAATCAAGGACCTAAAATCCTCAATAAGAATCGTGGAGTGACAACAGATGGAGTAACCGATCAGGTTAAAAAGGTAAATGTTGTGAATACTCCACCGCTAATAAACAACCAACGAAACAACAAATTTACCCCAACAATCAATACAATGGATTTTAATCATCCACAACAACAACAACAATGGAGAAACCCTACACAGGGTCCAAGCCAAAACTCAACTGGATATCAAAACCAGAACCAAAACCAAAAACAACAAATGCAAAACTTTAATCCTAATAGGCAACGGTTTGATCAGAGTTTTGGGCCACAATATACACCAAACCAACAAACTAGGAATTACAATCCTAACTCATATTGTGGTTTCCACAAAATTCAGGGCCATGACACTAGAACGTGTCATGACTACAATAAGTTCATGCAACATTTTCCAGAGGAACAAAAATAGCTTTTCATAGATATGTTCTTGGCAGATCCTGCATCACCAGCACCAAATACTTTTACAGGGGTAGTTTCCCCTCAAAATGCACCCCTCAAGATCTTTAATGATCCACTCCCAAATCACAACAACAGGTTAAATCCGAATGGGAAAAACAAAGGTGTAATGATAGGAAACCATGATCATGAAGCCTCAACTTCACTAAATCCATCAGTTGCGCCACAATTAGGAAGTCAGCCATGACCTAAGATAGTCGGCTTAGTTGAGTTAGACACCGAACTACCCATAGAGGCTGTAACAAGGACACGAGAGTATTCCTCTCAGCTGAGTCCAAGCCACCCATTAGAGATAGACAATATCCAACAAATATTAGTAAAACCCGTGGGTGCCTATGATTTAATTAGTGATCTAACAAAAACCTTCTCGCACATTTCTTTTTTGGACTTACTGAAGAATTATCCTACCCACAAGGTTTCTCTTTTAGAGGCATTAGGTTTAGGTCATCTAATTAACATCACTCCACCTCCCGAAACACAGGTAAACCATATAGACTTTGATATCCACCCTGGGGCAACCGGATAGGGATATCGAATTCATATTTGAAATAAAAAAATGCCAACAGACGCTGAGATTGCATGCCGAGGTGATCCAACCTTACATTTGCAAGTATGGGTTTATAACAATTATGTGAAATGTGCGATGGTTGACGATGGGGCAGCAGTTAACATAGTCCCCTTCTCTTTCCTTCAAAAGCTAGGGTATGGAGAAATGAATTGTTCCACAACTCAAAATATGCTAAGAGGCTATGATAGCCTTAAAGCCACCTCGATTGGAACTATAATACTACCGGTCACCTTAGGACCCAAAACAATCCTGACTGAGTTTTATATTATAGATCGGGAAACTAACTATAATATGATCCTCGGCCGACCATGGATACACCGTATGAAGGAAATTCCTTCTACGTTATTTCAAGAAGTAAGGTTTACACACTTAGGAAAGATATTCGTAACCAAAGGAGATCCAAAACCATTCAATATACACCTGGCTGACTTAAAGAAAAGACCAGGCATGCACTCGGAGTTTGAACTCCCAACAAACCAACTTAATAAACCCACCGACGTGAAACCGGAAGAAAATTTGGTACCTACGACAAATCTTGAGACTATGAGCCTAGTCTAGACGATCCCAGCCCTCAAAGATTAGGCTAAAATCGTAGAAATAGTGTCATTAGGAACTACTGCAAAAATTGTTGAATTGCTAGAACAGGATCTACCAATGTTCCTACCATTTGATTCTGTAGGCATGGGATACACCCTAGGTGTTGGTTCTCTTCCAGCAGTGGATCTCTGCATGGTAGAGGTAGAAGATGTTAACACAAAAATATCCCAACGCCCATATTCCCAAAGCAAAGTATTGGACTCTACATTTCGATGGAGGTAAATGTCGTTACGGAGCTGGGGCAGGTGTAATCTTTACTTCTCCCGAGGGAAAAGTCCTACCATTTTCCTTTAAACTAAATTTCGAATGTACAAACAATGGCGCTGAGTACGAATCCCTCCTCCTTGGCCTCGTCTTAGCTAAAAGGATCGGTGTCAATAACATTAGGGTATTAGGAGACTCACAATTGGTAGCAAACCAAGTTGCTGAGGTTTATGAAACCCAAGCCGAGCACTTACAGCTCTAGAAAATAGCTGTATTGAATTTAAGCAGGGATTTTGACTTCATATCAATTGAAGCAATCCCACGAGAACAAAAACTTTTCGCCAATTCAATAGCAACCTCAGCGTCATGCTTCACTCCAAACAGCGAGTTAGAGGATACCCATTTCATGGTATCCCTTCGTACTGAACCACTTGTAAAAACAATGTGAAATCCTCTTTTAACAAACAGAAATGAAAACAAATCTACTATCCTAGACCACATTGATAGTGATACAACCACTCTTAATTACTTAAATGCCTATGCAAAGCATTACATCTCACCCATCACGTAGTAGATTTATCCTTAATCCCACATTCATCTTCTTACTTCAGAAATCCCATGACAAAGCTTCCCCACGAAAAGGCCTCAAGCATATACACGGTCGAGAATGGAGACGATTTGGAACTATCTCCCCTTTGAGTTTGAAGAAGGTAACGCTTCTCTAATCAAAGAAACAATCGATATTAACATCGGAACAGAGAATGAACCAAGGATATTGAATTTAGGGTCCCCGTTAACTCCATCAAGTAGAAATACACACTCGAATCCTCAAGGAATCTGTTATCACGAATCACAAACACCCCGGATGTTGATCAGATTTCTAGTTTGATCACTCTAAGCATCCAGTGTGATTGGATAACATGGGTACTATCTCCAAGTTGTGGGACTTGCTACTTGAGATAGACCTCCAGAGAAAGCTGGTTCTTGCTCCTAAACTACCTGCCACAATCTACTCTAATGCAGGAGAAACTAGCTATTCTAACCTAAAATTCCAAGGGACCAGAGAGAGAGAATGCATAAAATGAAAGCCTACACTAAAGCGGTGATACACCAGAAAAGAGGGTGTGAGAGTAATCTCCAAATGTGTGAAATACAGAGGCAAAGTGCACACTAGAAGAGGTGATGACAGTTCACCATAATCCAAAGAAATGCATTCACAAAGAATATTCCAAGCACACACATTAATAATGAATTCCTGCATAAGAACATAATAAATAGACACAATATACTTGTAGAAAGATTAAAGGGGCAAGAAGAATGCAAGGAAACACAGCAGGGGAAGATATATCCACAAACTGATATTTTATTGCTTCATGATATGCACAGTTCAATCTATTACAAGATAAGGGCCTGGATCACCATGCAAGGAGTCCACTACAAGGGCTGCGTAAACACACCGGCTTCACAAAGCAATTTTTGTGAGCTTTGTTACCCAAAAACTCCCCTTTTACAATAAGCCCAACACTCCAATTTATAGAAAAAATGAGAAGGAGAAGAGAAGAGAAAGTGGAAATCCCGAAATCTGTCCTTCAACCACCTGTAAGAGGCATTAAATTGAGTGGAATGGGTATACATTACTTGCAAAAGGCTCCCCATACTGTCCCATGTGCTGCAGCAGAGAAAGAATGATGACCATGCCTCTTAAATGCACTCCCAGCTACCAAATAAAACACTGTTCTGAACCCGGCCACGTTTTCTTAAAAATCTCAATCAATTTCTGATCAAATCCGGAATTTCTTGATTGCTGTGCATCGGGCTCGGAAACACGATTCCAACGGTACCAATTTTGTGCGATTTCGTTGAGAAATGCAAAAGTTATGGCCTTCTGAGTGCAGGCAGCTATTTTGGGCCTGGCAGGCGTTTTCTGTCATTTGACGGGAAAGAGCATCTACTGACTGGAGCCGAACACATTTCCTCGTTCCAGAAAGTCCAATTTTATCAAAATCGGAGCTCGGAGTCAAAAGTTATGGCCGTTTGAAGTTCCACGGGTCAAATGTTGACTTTTCTCCTCTGCCTTCGGCCATTTCGGCTTTTCGCGTCCCGCGCGTCCCTTTGTCCCATTTGGTTTTGGTGCTGAAATTTCCCATTTCGGCCGATCCAGCCGGTTCGCGTACTTTTGGCCCGCGCGTCCCATTTGCTTTTGGACTGTCCGGGACAAATTCGCCCGGTTCGGCCGGTTCGCGCCTTTTTGTCCCAACTGTCCCGGGACAAAAGTTCTTATTTCGGCCGGTTCGCCCGGTTCGCGTACTTTTGACCCGCGCGTCCCAGACTTTTTCGGGCTGCCTTGACTCATTTCGCCCGGTTCGGCCGGTTCGCGTACTCTTGTCCCGCTTGTCCCAAAGGCGACCCTCTCAGCAGTTAGTCGATTTTTTCTCTGTCGAACCGGAATTTCGCGCCCGCCGCGTACTTTTGTCCCATTTTTCCTTGCTGCGTTTTGGGACTGCTTGTGCTGATTTCGCCGGTTCGGCCGGTTCGCGCTTTCTGTCCCAAACCCCAGGCGACCTTGAGCGGGACTTAGCCAATTTTCATGATTTTTCTGCCTATTTGCCTTCTGCAACCCTTTTTTTGCATTTTCTCGAACTTACTTTCTTCCTCTTGGACAGGGGAGTTAGACAAATATGAGGGGACCCTAGAAACATGACTTTTCGCCCTGAATCAATATAATTGCTTGCATGTTATCAAAATTACCTTGGGGGTGAATTTTGGATAACAGAACATCGAAGGATATTGCATTTAATTATAAGGAAATGACGGGGTCACTTGCACCAAACATTGTGGTACATAAGCTCATCACCAAATCGATGCAAAACCGATTAAAAAATCAAGACTAATGAAACCTAAGGTAGCTCTCATGGTGAAAGAGGAGGTAATGAAAATCCTCCAAGTAGGATTCATCAAACCCATTGATTACTCTCAGTGGGTATCTAATATTGTTCCCATTCTCAAAAATAATGGGAATATATGCATCTGCATAGACTTTTGAGACATTAACAAGGCGTGTCCCAAGGATGACTTCCCATTACCATCCATAGACGTCATTGTTGATGCAATAGTTGGATTTGAGCTTTTGTCTCTCATGGATGGATTCTCAGGATACAATCAAATCAGAATATCCGAACAAGACCAAGCTAAAACCACGTTTATAACTCCTTGGGGAACCTATTGCTACGTTGTTATGCCATTCGGTCTCAAGAATCGTTGGCGCTACATACCAGCGGGCTATGACGTATATATTTCATGATCTTATTCATAAAATTGTGGAATCCTACGTAGATGACTTGTTGGCCAAGGCCAAGAAGTGTTGTGATCAATCCGAAGTACTTCGCGTCATTCTTTCACGTCTAATAGAATATGGAGTCACGCTAAATCTAGAAAAATGTGTCTTTGGTGTAACAGGAGGGAAGCTCCTAGGTTGAATTATATCATCACGAGGATCGATGTTGACCCAACCAAAATCTAGGCTATTCTTGAAATGATACCGCCTTCGGATGAATCGGAATTAGGTCATTTCTTGGAAAAATTGGTGCAATCAGATATTCATCCTGCGATTTAAGTTTCACCATTCATCCAATCAACAATCTACTCAAGAAATATTATAGTATTGATTAAAAAGAAGCTGCTATGCAATGAAGCTTTTAACGCAGATTAAGCGTTTCTTGTTATCACCACCTACGCTAATGCCACCTAAGCCGATCGCCCGTTAATTTTATATTCGTGAGCTACCAATGCCTCGCTAGCATGTATGCTAGCTCAAGAACATGATAACAAGAGAGAACGTGCGATATATTTCATTAGCCAAACGTTGCTCGACTATGAAACACGTTATACATAGGTAGAACGAGAATGCCTTGCCATAATTTTCGTAACCAAACGCTTAAGACATTATATGCTAAATCAAGAAACGAGGGTCATTGTAAAGACAAAGCATTTACGAACCTTCCTCACGCAAGGGTCCTTGTCTAAAAAGGTTGGACGCTTTATAACCTTAATGGGTGAATTTGAATTAACATTTGTAAATCAGAAGTCCGTTAAAGGAAAAATCATTACAGATTGGTTAGCTGATAACCCACTAGACGGAGGCGATCTAGTAGATCTAGACTTTCTCGATGAATGCATATACTACATCGAAACCCGACCTTCTATCTCTGAGTGTCCTTGGTATATTGATATTGTTAATTATATCATGGACGATATGTATCTGGAAGGTGTTACACTACAACGAAGAAGGTGGTTATGCATTATCGTAGCCAAATACGTCATTATAGAGAAAGTGCTCTATCAAAAAGTGTTCGATGGAATGCTTCTAAGATGCGTCGACGCAGAAGAATCCAAGAAGATTCTCCACGAATCTCACGGTGGAATGTGTCGAGGCCTCTTCGGTGGCCATGCCACCACTCATAAAATACATCGATGGGCTATTTTTGGCCTACCCTAGAACACGACACAAAGAGAGTTTGTACGAAAGTTTCATAAGTGCCAAGAATTCTCCCACGAGATTCACATGCCGACACAAGCTCTACAACCAATCGCTACTCCATGGCCCTTTTCTATGTGGGGCCTCGATTTGATAGGGAAATTCTCTCCCTCGTCTACAGATGGCCATAACTTCATAATCACGGCCACCGAATATTTTACCAAGTGGGTAGAGGCTATGCCTCTTACTACTATACCGGGTTCTATAATCGCCAAGTTCATTTTGAACCAAATCATTTGCAGGTACGGTGTCCCACAAATCATTATCTCATATAATGGGAATTTTTTTAAGAATGACGAAGTTCACGAATTGTGCAATAAATTTAAAATAAGCCATCATACGGCCTCCTTGTATTACCCCTAAGCCAACGGACAAGATGAAGCGATAAACAAAACATTAAAAGCCATTCTTCTTAAAACGATGAAAGAAAACAAACGAGATTGGAATTTGAAGTTATATCCGGCCTTATGGGCCCACCAAACCTCAATAAGAACACCAACAGGGGTGACTCCTTTCTCGCTAGTATTCGGGGCAGAAGTAGTTCTCCCGCTTGAGGTTGAAATACCAGTCCTGTGTATCTCATTACAAGGATTCGGATGAAGATGCTTACAGAGAAGCATGTCTCTCCCAACTAGAAAACCTAGATGAAGCTAGGTTAGATCTTTGAATAGCGGCATAGAGTAAATACTTGACCCGGATGTGCCGGTAGTATAACAAGAAGGTCTATGAATGAGACATATATGAAGGTGATCTAGTTCTAAGGCTAAACAGCCGGATCGATAGAAAGACCGGCGAAGGAAGTTTTGGCCCAAATGGTTGGGCCCATACCGAGTCATGAAGGACTATGGAAATGGTGCATATCTCTTATGCACATTAGAAGGTGAGGAATTTGGTGAAACAATCAATTCCCTACACCTTAAACGATTCTATGCATAAGCAACCAACACTACTTGTATAATTATATCTACATTGCATCTTCATATAGTTAGGATCATTTTGTCCACTTGTTTCATATAATTTTGTGATCAAGGAATTTATTCTCAAAGAAATTCATTACAAACTTATAATGGTATTGGCATAAACACTCTAATCATACTTCTTCATTTCATAATATCATCACCTGTTTTGGAATCATTTCATCAAATAAAGCTAGATATGACAAAGTCTTAACGGTAACCATACCAAAATCTGCAGGTTTGTTCTCACCTTTGGTCTCTTCTTAGGATAGGTGTCTTGCCTATGGTCTGTTCTAGAAGCTTCATCATGTCACATCTATCCCATATGTATATCTCTTTGGAAGTAAGAACATACTGACACTTTTCTCAAGTAAACGAGTCAAATATAGATCAAACAAAAAAATTTAAATTTACACATTTCCTTGCCCCACCAACCTTTGGTGATGAGCTTGCGTCTCTTACTAGTGACGTAGGGTTGGGAAAGGATGGAAATGCCCTTACTCACCTATGCCTTGCCCACGGTGATAAACCCACGCTTCTTACTAGTAGCATGGGGCAAGGTGTAGGGGGTCCTCTTGACAAACAAACGTTAAAGGTCATAAACAAACAATTCAAATCTTGAAGTCTTGAGTCAAAAACAAATGAATCAGATGTCCAGAATTCCAAGAGAGTTAAAAACCCTAAAAACAAATTTTTTCTACCATGTGGCCATCTACAAATCTAAGTCTAGATAAACCACAAAGCAAGTTGCATCCCAAACTATGGAGTCACTCAGGTAGAATAGGCTTGTAGAATCCTAATTTGGTTCCATCAAAACTTTTTCTATCTCTCATCACTATCATTCCAACATATTTCATAACTTTTGCCCTTTCTAGCTCTTGGTGATGAGCCCTCGCATCTTACTATTTGTGTGGAGTTAGGAGTGGGGCAAGTTTGTCTGCTCATCATACCGGCTTATCTTCACCACTTTTCCAAAACAGATATGAGGTATCAAAATTTCTTAAAGAAGCTAAAATTCAAAATCACATTCTATCTACATTATCATTTATCAAACACCATGAAATACAAAAGAGAGTTAACATTTGTATCATTTGTTCTCCATTGCATACATTCTAAAAAGCATATAAGCATAACATTATAATTTACACATGGAAGCGGAAATGGAAACAAGGTCATAGATGATAAGAGTCTGATCCAAAAATAATATATATATATATATGGTCAAAATTCCGTACAAAGCCATCATGCGCTAAGCATGGTCAAAACACTCAAAGAGCCCAGAAATTACAAAAACATCATACAAAAAAATAAGAGAGCCAAGTAGCTTCTCAATCCCTATAAGATCCCTCTGAGGGTGCACGCCCACGCCTAGGACTCCAGCTATGCCGATGCTCTGAGTGCACGGAGGGTAGATACCATCCTGGCCACATGCCAGATGGGGGCAAAGACGTTGGTATGCCTGCCAGTTGCTGAAGGCTCCCCTGCATCCACTGACAGCTCTGCACGGGTCCTCTCCATAGGGATCATCAGGGTATCAGTGCATACCCAACGAATCAGGTCTTGCCACTCATCGGCAGTCTCTGCAAATAAAAGAGAAAATGAATTAGAAATAAAGAAAGAGATAAACATAAGTGTAAACAAAAGGAGAGATAGAAATTAAGGTGATCCTAACTCGAATCAAAGGGAAGATAACTTACGCAGATCACCCGGCCTCCAAGATGGATCTCTAGGGTTGGCACCTGCCATAGATGTCACCACCGACCGGTGCACTCCTCCTATGGCCAGGGCAACATATCATCCTGCTACGGACTCATCCTCCCCACCGAGGCCCTGAGAGAGTGGCTCCTCTGAAACTAGAGTCACCATCTCGTACTCTACTCTTCCCTCTCTGCCTACATGATATCTTGAGTGTCATGCCACTCAAGATCACTGTCCTCCTCTCCGCCTGACTCGCTGACCATGGCCTTGGTCTCCTCCTCCGTCTCCCCCGTGAACTCCTCGGACTGGATTCTATTTCAATAGGGTCGTCATTGTTGTGGGTGAGACCGACAGGCGTTAAAGTAGGGGTGCCCGAGGAGCACCGGCTCTCCCGCGAGCACGTACTACCCACCTAGCCACAATGGGAATGCCGGGGGTAACAACTATCCAACTCCAGCCCCTAGGACCCCCTCGACCTCTCAAACCGACTCCATGTATGCTAGCACCACCTGGGGAATCATACCCATGTAAGGTAGGCCAAACTACCGAGGAACTCAAAGAAAAGAGATGTATCTCCACTCTCCCTACCCTATCAACAAGCTGCCCTATGGTGGAGCGGGAGATCAAAGTAAGAGCCTCCTCGCCCTATAAACCGCCATTGCACGATACGGTGTGGCCTACATGTCATTGGTGGTCGGGAAGCAACTTGATGGTGAGGTGCTCGAGCACCGACATGTATGTCCATCTGGTTGCCCTCACACTCCGGGATCTACCACCTCTACACCTCTCGCCATAGGGGATGAAGCACTCATAGACCCAACTCATAACCGGGGTGGGATGGCTCAAAGATCGCCCCTATAAATGGACCACCTTGTATAAATCATAATAGTTAGTCCCAAGTATATCAGCTCCCAAGCATAAATCCGGTCATGTCCCTTGATCGTGCAATGATGGGGGACCAGCAATATAATAGTGTATCTCCTTCCTTGTCCCCGATCAATCTCGAGGCAAGGATCCCCATAATGGCCTGACGAATCAAGGGGATGGGCAGGCTAGGAATAGACCGGACCATCACCCCCTTCTTTGAACCAGTGGAGATAACTACATCTCCCATGTAAGAAGCCCACTGTGTTATCTGAGCCTATGAACCTTCCGTCTCAAGAGTAAGTCGTCTCCTGATGATCGAGACCCCCAAGATATGGTAAACTTCCTCCAAATTGATGGTCCACTCACCTCAGACCCTTGGTAACCGGAAGGTGTTCTGATCAACATCCCAATAAGAAAATAAGTCACAAAGTATGTGATTGGACGGTGCAACATGTGGGACGCGTGATATATGCAAAGATATCTTGGCCCTCCGAAGAGTGTCCTCCTCATCCTACGAAAGGGCATCTAATACCTGCTTTGGGAGTCGGTTGCACTCTCTCTCTTGACTCCATCGAATGTACTCCTCCCTCGCCTGCATACACCCAAAAATACACAAAAAGAGCAAGTTAGCATCGAATGACATTAGAAAAATCATGAAAACACATAAAAATTCTAGAAATACAAAAACAATTTCAAACAAGTGTTCCTTTGGCATTCTATGAAGAACTGCCACCCGAGTAGGGCGAAGTTTCATAACCGTCGCCTTAAAGGCAATGGTCATGTCCCAAAAACCCACGCAGGTTTTGTACCCTAAAAAGGCCTAAAAACATAAAAAAGGGACTATTTTAACTAAAACAAATCCTACCCAAAGAGGCACCCCCTAGATAGACCTATTAAGACTAACATTTTCAAAAATAACCCCCACGACAAAGATTTTAGCATTTTAATATTTTGGGGGTAAAAACGATAAATTGAGAAAAACTAACTTGTGATCTTGCGGGTCGATGTTCTACTCGCAGAGGCATGATCACTATCTAGTCACGAACGTTTTGACTCT
This sequence comes from Taxus wallichiana var. yunnanensis, assembly GCA_018340775.1. Taxonomy (NCBI): domain Eukaryota; kingdom Viridiplantae; phylum Streptophyta; class Pinopsida; order Cupressales; family Taxaceae; genus Taxus; species Taxus wallichiana. The sequence continues at coordinate 727,547,375 of CM031243.1, read as the reverse complement.
ACTCTTGTCAGAAACCGTCACTGTGAGTCCAAGAGCTCAAAATCAACAAAATCAACACGCGTAAATGAATAGGAAAATGGGCCCACTTTTTCATATATAGCAACCTAACTTGTTTTGAATACCCTTTTCATAGGTTTGGAGCACCGATGGAGGTAAGTTCTTATCCCCGCACAAATGGTAAGTCCTCATTTCATGTTATTTTAGTATTTATTTTTCGATCTTTTTTGTCTATCTGCACTTGAGTTCTCTTTTTGTTTTGCAGGTGGCAGGAATTTCGGATGGCGTCATTTCAACACAACTGACGTATCAGGTATAAGTTCCAACTTCCCATTTCGGGACTACCACTCGGACCACCATTTTATGCCTCTTCATGGCTAGAACGCTTCTCCGAGGGGGCAATATGTACGTACCCAAAATTGTAGGGTATTGCACCACTGGAACAATGTAACACGTGCCCCAATGATGATACAGGTCTCCTCGCAAGGTGTTCAGGATCCGGAAAATCTCCCCAAGTATGCGTTAACATCCCGCATGCACCGCTTAGCCCCTGTGTACTTTGTTGTTCCATGTTCCCCTCTTTTCCTTTGCATTTTATTCTTCATGATTGAAACCACCGCCCTGTCTCGCGCGGCGGTCTCGTGATCGCCACCTAAGAAGGGCAATGGTCCCTGTAACCACCGCCCTGCTCAGGGCAGCGGTCCTTCACACGTTTTCTAGAATTCTCTTTTAACGCGACTCACATAAAATTTCAATGTTTACCAGCTTTTTTCACCACCTTTGGCTTGCATTAATGATTCTGGTTCCCTGGAATAGTGTTTTGGCATTGTTTATGGTTTAAGAGATCAATTTGGTTTTTACCTTTGGGTAAATGGAAATGCTATAAATAGTTGGCTTGTGCTCAAGAAAATGGCCCCTCAAATTTACCTCTGAATTTCTCATTTCAATAGTTTAGTCTTTCATTTTGCTTAGGATTCATAGTTTTGTTCATTGCATGCTTAGTTAGTGTTATTTTGCTATTAGAAAGCCACATATCCATCTTGTGCAAATGTTGTCATTACTTCATGCAGTCCATTAAAATAGAGTAGTTTAATTTTTAGTAGGAAGCAATTAAGGTTGCAAGTTTTGCTCGCCAAACAGGATAGTTTTAGGTTCTAGACGTTTTATGTTGCAAGACTCGCAATAAATCCCGCTAGGAATTACATAAACCAAGCTCTGTACTCTTGAGCTATCCCTTTCCTACTCACACTGTATTCAATCTGCATCCTAAGCTACCTTTGCTCCAATATCTACTTATGTTGATGCTAGCATTACACACTTTTTGGATCCATGTGAGCACGAAGGAACGAGGAGATCACACTGAGGGGACAAAGCCACACATGCCATCGGATTCACCACTATTCTGCAGAATCCAGGTTCTAGCTTTCAAAGTTCTAGTTAAAAGCATATCAAATAAAGTAGCCAATCATTTCATTTCAGTTAATTTTACTTTCGATATTGCCAGGGAAGCTATGGGGATTGATAGTTTCTAAGAAACTATGATTCACTCCTCACTTCTGAGGTAGGATCGAGAGTCTTTCAAATAGATTAGATCAGTTATTTCATTATTTAGAATAGGCTCACAATTACACAGACAAGTAGCTATACTCGGTTGCTTTGTTTGTTTTAGTTCGTTATTAGTTTAGTTGTCAATTCCTAGATATATCAAAAAAATTCTCTTTCAATTTCGTTCAAATAGTTCATCAGAAAAATACAAAAATAGAGAAGTTATATATGCTATAGATATACTTCACATAGTTAATTTTTTTCTTTCTGCATTAGATTTACAATGTTACTTTTGTATGACAATCACGGGGCCTCGAGAGCCCATAAAATATGTATTCAAGCCAATCGTGCCCCAACCCAATCTCATCACAGCAATAACTGATATAGATTGGAATCTTAGGATACAAGTCTTCCAAACAACGACAAACTTACAACAGATCAGCTTCCAGTTAAGTGGGTTAAACATAGAAGACAACCAAGCACACACGTTTTGGTCAAATGAACCAAACTACTGATTACTCTAGATATATATCCGCATGACTGTAGAAGGGATTGAAAGAGAGAAAACGTTCGGTTGTGATCCTTTGGTCCCACAACTAGGCGTAGGAGATACTCTCACAGACATAGATACTAGCTTAAGAATTCAGGTTGCACGAACGCCTATGAGATACTCTGAGAAGAACGTGACAACTATTAATTCTACATATAGAGGCTGAGAAAGCATATGACTATTGGATAATAGGGATTAGGGACTGATTCCGCACATGACCATAGTAGGACCACAACAAACATGAATCTACGGTTGTGACCCACAAATCCCACAGCCCAACGAATCCACAGTCAATCGGACATAAGACGGGTAGGCTACGCACATTAGTATTCAGATCTACTCCACTTCCACCTATCATCATCGAATAGTTATCCTTGTTAGACATAGCAGCTAATAAAGCTAAGGAGTTCTAGACTAGACCAAACAATCACCCGTAGAGTCCACCGTACCCATCATCCACCCTATGACCCTGTCTAGAGATATACACGAAACTATCCCAGGTCATTTTCCGCGTATCCCACAACCCATAGACCGAATCAATCCAGAGCTCGATATTGATTGGAGCCTTCGAGCAAACATCCTTGCCGATCGATCTATCACACCGATTGAGTTAGGGGGCCTTCTTTGCCTTAGATTTGCAGTTTCCACCGGTGCACGTCCAAGACATAAGATTGCCTAACTAGTTTTCTACATCCCACACGTATTCCATCCCCACCATTTACTGTCTCCGGCACGACCTTGGGAGGTTGGGTGTGAGGAAGAGTTGCTTGTAGATTCCCACACTCGCTTGTCACTTTTCTCGTCATAAAGACATCTTCATCTCCTTCATTATTACAAGGTTACAAATCTATGGTGCTACTCGGGATGAAAAGGAGAACAAATTTGGATACCAACACGAATGGCGCGCTACGCCAGGGACTTCTTAGAATTTCTTGGTGTTTGTGAAGTGTTTGAAGAGTTTGTGCATTTTTGTATTCGATTTTTTGAGCTGCTACATTGTTAAAATATCATTCTATGCTTTAGATCTGCAAGTTTTAAGTAAACGTTTCAAGCTCTGTCTACCATTTTTTCATTTCCAAGCGGTTTATACACTTTGGTTGCATTGTGGTTCATTTATCTAAGAAGAAGAAGGTCGATTTGTAAATTTTGGCAATATTTTCAAGTCTTTGGTAAATATTTGTGTAGTATTTTAGTGCATTATTGCACAAATAAGGTGAAATTCCTTAGTGGCAACTCCATGCTAATTTGATCTTTAAAATACTAGATGTCTTACCCATACATCATTTACTTTTGTGTTCCTATTCCCTGCAAAACTGGAAGGAAGAAGATCTCTCTTCATCAAGGATTCTACTAGGAAGTTGTTTACATATTCAAGAAACTTAGAGCTAGAGGGAATAAAAGTGTGGAAGGTTGTTGGAGACTTGACTACAAGAAAGGAGATCCCTATTGTTGAGTTTGAAAGTGAGCAGCCTATTATTGAGGACTACAATTCTTCTTCAAGTGGATCTGATTTAGACAATCCTATTGCTGATTTGAAATCCCCATCAGGTGAGGGACCTTCTTGTGCATTTGAAAGGCTTGTTCCTATTAGGAAATAAGAGATAAAATATGCAGAATAATCCCTTACAGAATCACAACAATAGAAACTAATATGCATAAAATATTACAGATCTCAAATAAAAGTGAAAAATTAATAACACAACACGGAGAGACAAGATTTAACATGGTTCACTCAATTTGGGCTACGTCCACCAAGAATCACTTGCTCGATTCTAGTACAAGCCTCCACTCTCTCAAGACAATACCTTGATCCATTTGGAGTTATGCTCAACAAACTCTACATAATTCACACCTGAATTCAAAACACATCTACAATACATTTGCTTGTCTATGTATCATATGCATAAGACCATATAAATAGACAATTGCTTAAGCAGTTTGATACAAAACGTGGGTATCAAAACCATGGGCAAAAACTATGGGTATCAAAACCATGGGCAAAAAAATGTGGGTATCAAAACAATGGGTATCGAAAAAAACCATGGGCCCAAAAATAGCCCATAATGGTTACCCATTACCCATGGGTTAATAAACCACCCATGAAAATTTACTTCAGGGGCTTCACCCCGAACCCCCCGACTTGCTCACCGGTGAGCGGGACCGCCGTAAAAATACCCGAGTGTAACACATAGAAGGTGTACCACACTCTAACATGAAAATAGGCTCCACAAACATAACAGTTCCTAAATCTGATCCTTTATTTTCTAAATTTGTTAGAGATCATCAAGAAGGAGAGCCCTTAAAAGAGATCTGTTTGGAAGTTTTCATTCCCATTCCCCAAATACCTCTCACTTCTCATTAGATTGTTTCACCTCCAAGATCACCCCCACCAAACAATATGGCTTAGCGTAGACCTCCATTTTTGTTAACACCTTTGGAGAAATTTCTATGAAGAGTTCATAAGATAAAAATGATTTCCAAATATAACAAAGTTTTTTCCAAGTTTACAATTTTCAATCATCCACTCAAGTGGTAAGTATAAATACGAATAAATTACAACAAGGATTTCAACAAAGACAATTTTATAACTCTCCAATAAGTATGTCTTCATCACAAAGGTGGCTAAAACTCTAGCTTTCTTCAACTTCACAAAGGGATCACAAAATAAGGAAGGGGGAGTAGGCAATTCTCTCCACCCAACCTTAAATAAATTAAGGGGAGAAGCCATCCCCTTAATGGCCCCTGAGCCCCAACCAAGGATCCATGAGGATCATTGAACAACAATGAAAACTTGGAGAAAGTGGCTTCACAAAAAACACATACAAGGCATTCAACTCAAGCATGACAACATAATCCACAAGATTACATTTACAACAACACAAAAGTTCAATTTGAAAGTGGTCAAATAACTCTCGGCTCAAAGAAATTTTAGGAGTTGTATTTTCTAAGTTGAATTATAAATTAGATTAATTACAAATGATTTCCCTTTTATTTTAAAAAATTAAGTATATAATTATGAAGGGAGTTCTAGGAATTTGTTTTTGAGACACTTTTTTATTTTTATTTCTTCATAAGATGTTTTTTTTTTTTATCAAATTCAATTTTTTTACAAATATTTTGAGTTTAATGCGATTTCATCCCCTTTTTTTATCATTTAAAAATTGTACTTCAATAATTAACTTTACAACATATTTTACACCATTATAAGAAAAGACAGAGGATGCATTAACATATGATGGATTCCATGCCGTCCATGTGACAAGGAGATTTTGAGTCACTATGTCTACACGAATGCACTCCGACATTGGTTTCAACCTTTATTAATTACACAATCGATCGCTTGGTATCCATCATATACTTTTCCTTTACTCACAACTCGGTGGAGTTTTATAATTAATTTTTATTGAATTCCTACTATGTTAAAAGGGATGTGGTTAAATGATTTTGATATTTTTAAATTTAGGTTTTTAGTTTAACATTTTTGTACCGGAAGTTGTTTTTGGGATCGCAAATTGAAAATATGAATCTATTTTTGTGTACGTGATGGGTAGAGATAATTTGGCATGGCCTCGATTGAATAGTTATCATTTTCATTGGATAGATCATTCAAAGCTGCAACAAGTAGTTGAAGAATTGAAATTGTGTTGATTTAGTATTTGAGAGGAAAAAGAGGGTAAAATGTTGTTTGTATAGTGTGCAAAGGTTAAGTTTGGTGGTCATTCTATAAGAGAGGGTCAAACCCCATGTCCAATTGTTTAATATGTCTCATAAGTAAAATGAATGGTACATTTTTGTATTATATTGAAAACAATTCTTTTGAAAAATAGTATATGCCTAATTTTTATAGTGACAGGACATGCCTCTTATGGATGAGGTGTTCCTCCTATAAGATATCGATGGTGGTTACAAGGGTGCATTAACGTATGACTTAATTATATGTTTTGACATTGTATTGTTTTCTCTTAACTGGAGTAGTCTATGTTACATTGCTCATGCATCCTGCATTGTCTAGAACAATATTTTTCATCACATGTTATTCCGGACTAGTTCATGCATGTTAGTCTAGCGAGACGCTTGAATTTGAGAACAACACTCAATACTCATTATATAATTTTTCATCATATGTAATTCCGAATAGTTGGAAACATTATTTTCGGCTACCTATCCAGACAAGAGAAGAGTTGGATCCACTTTCACAGACATCTTTAATTGAAGCAAATCTTGTGAGTCAATTTGTTTCTAGCCGTATTGGAACTCATTAGGCGAAAATACAACAAAGACAAATCTAGCATGGATGAGGAAAAGATGAACTAACCTTTACAATTCATGGGGTATTCCAACATGATCATGTTTGAAGGAGTACAATGAATGTACTTGCAAAAACTAAGGAAATCCCATCAATGGTATGTACTATATGTAAAATGATTACTATGTGCTATAGTTGAGGATATTGTGCAACTTAATATAAGATATCCGATAGTTTTGATACTTTTGGGCGTGAAGCATATTTTTAATAGGCACATAAAACGATTCACATAAATTTAAAACTTTTAGATAAGTATGTGGGACATGAAGAAAAACTAGTAGGTAACCCTTTATAGGTTTATAAGACCATTTATACAAGTACTATTAATATGGGGACATGAATAATAGTTAATGAATATGAGGACAATAGAGTGATGTGTAAAGCATACCACTCGATAGGCACTTGTAAAAGCATCCACACAAATTTAATTCCTTTATATGTAGCCATACACAACAAAAATAATAATTAGTAAACATGAGGCCAAAGAAATAGTGATGCATAAAGCATTCCTCTTGAAATGTTTGTAAAGTAAAGGACCCACTAATTTGGACCTTAGATTAAGGGGTATATATATCAACTTAAATTTCACCAAATTATAGGGAAAAGCTACTCTTTAATAGATAGCGACTTCTTTAATATTCAACTTTCCTTTTGAATATTTAAAATATGTATAGGACGGTTTTTAAAGGTATTTAAATAAAGAAATTTCAAATAAAAAATATTTTACCTAAGGTAGATCATTACTTAACAATTAAGTCAATTAGTTGAAGTTTAGTTACGTGTCATCATTGAATTGATTTAATGTTTGAAGGGACTTGATGTGACCTACTTTATTAGGAACTTTTAATTCAATTTTTAGTTGTAAACATGACATGTACTTATTTTAATTGAAACAACCATTAGTACTTTAATAATGCACATATACTTTCCCCACCATTGGCCAATGCACAATGAGTGGGTCCTTTCCTTAATACAATCCAGATAGGCCTGGAATTCAAATTATCAATTCCTCTCAAATCAAAAATTGTTGTGACTTTACTCTTTTCATGAATGTAAATTTCAATATTTTTATATACTTTGTTCACATATACATATACATACATACATACGTACATACATACATACATGCGTACATATATAGATATATATAAGTATAGGGTTTTCTAAATTTTCAGCGTGTCATTTTCTATGGTTTCCAAAAAAATCATTGATAATTTGATTAAAATCACAAACAACGGCCCACTGTCAATTTCTAGATCGAATACACACAAATTTCATTCCTACATGGAGCTCTGCCCAATAAGAATAATAGTTAATAAATATAAAGAATAAAATAAAATGTACCTCGTGACAAGTTTGTACAACCATCCACAAAAATGTATTCTTTCAGATATATGGGACTGAAATAAAAATAAACTAGTAATATGAGTACAAAGGAAGAGTGACACAATAAAGTATACCTCTCATAAGGGTTATAAAATCATTCACATAAATTTGATTCATTTAGACATGTAGGACAAGGATAAAAACTAATAAATATGAAGATGGAGAAAGAGATCAATGATCAAATTTAAATAAGTAGTCCCAATTTCACTACGAAGATTTATTTTTCACTCCTCTAAGAAGAAAAGTTGTACAAGTAATAGTATTTCATTTGGTAAAGTGAAAATTAACCACATATTTAAAGAGAAGAGAAAAGAAAACCTTTAGAAAATATTTGGTGTGTAGGCTAGAATTTATTTCATCAATCTTATAAACTTTACCAAATGCTGACAGTAATACTTCCAACATGCACGACACTTTTACTTTGTAGGGATGGAAGGTTTGGCGGATATGGAAATAATTGTAGAGAATGGGCCCTGGACCATTGTTTGGACATGATAATAGAAGCGTCACTCTGAATAAAATGTCACATGGGGAAAGAAAGAAGTGCATCTAAAAGTCGATTGTGAGATTTTGTTAAGATTGAAGCCTATTTTTTCCAAGTGCGTGTGATTAAATCATCATCTACCAGTCATATGTACCTCCTTGTGATTTATATATATTGTTGTGCATTAAAAAAATTATTATATTATCAATAAGAGTGCCTTATTATGTGAAGAGGCATGCCCTTTTTGGGTGAAGCATGGCTGAGTTAATGTATAGTAGAGAAATACATGGTGGAGTTTGGGTGCCAGTTTATTAGGTAACTCACAACAACAAAGTGAATAATATTTGTTTTCTATTCCATTTTATGTAATATTCCATTCAATGCAACACCCCTCTTTACTTTCTGATAAAAATATCTAATAAAAAGACGAATGTAGGGGAATGTTTGAGAAGAGACAAATTGAACAAGACTTCATACAAATGGTTCATTCTTCATTATTTTCATCAATAAATAAAATTCTATTGTTGAAAATTTTTGATGTTGTTTATTATTATAGTAATATGTGGTAGTACATGTTTGTTGAAGAAGGCATCAAGAGTAGGTTAACAAAGATCTGCACTATTACTTTCAAAATTATTATTACGAAGATAGGAATCTCGTTGTACCGGATGGAGGGCACCTAACACTGATATGTGACATAAAATGAATGTTTGAGATTGAAAAGAAAGGACATGCGTTGATTAAATACTACGGATAACCGTCCTCATTGATCCAACATTATTTTTTATTTACTAGGAATCGCATGTGGAATGTGCAATGGAAACACCGAAAGGGATATATTGAAGAAGTGAAATAGGACGATCCAATGTTGTTTATTAATTGTGCAAACGATAAATTGAGACAATTTATTCAACAATAATTACTAGTATAAATTCTTGGTCTTTCATTTCTCCTATGCTTGTTAGGAAAATACAGAAACAATGTCATGCATATGGAAATGCGTAATAGAGTAAATAATGTTTGTAACTTTGAAAATAGAATGAAATTGTTTGACGTTAAATCCTTCGAATTTTAATTTTTTAATGCATCCTTCATGGCAGCTCCAATCATTGTATATTGGAGTGAAAATGGTTTCTTGGCATGAGATGATCCCATTACGTGTTCTACTTGTTCATGCATCATATTTCATTGCATTGAACTTGGTGTGAGGGCAAGGAAGAGTGTATGTAGGGAATTTGAAGGAAAGAGTAGTGGAACTGCTACAAGCACTTGTAGAACAGAAAATAGGGTGAAAATGTTGGTGCCCAAAACTAGTAGGAGGATCCGAGCTTGAAATGGGATTTTCCAGTCATCAATAGCCATGGAACAAAGATCAACCATGACATAATTTGGTAAAATACTTCTTGTACTTTCTCCTCGTCTCTACTTCACGCAAAGGAATGGTCTCTAACTTCATTCACATGTAAATATTTCATTAATTTTTGTTCCCTTGCACTCGGCATCCTTTCTCATCAATGGCGGGATTAATTCCTCACCAAGCACAATCGTGCGCTTTTTGTGATTAGTCTTCTTTTTTCACTTTGTGGGATCCACGAGAAGTTAAATTGGATGGAAAGGAACAACGGGAAAGAAAGATGGGTGTAGTAAACGAAATTTGAGGGTAGAGAAGGGAAATGGAAAGGAAAGAGGAATAGCGAATTCAATGTGAAACTAATGTCTCTATGAAGAGCATGACATGTATGTCAATCGAAAGAAGTGGAAATCTTGTGTGGGAGAAGATGCGTACGAAACGGACTAGGGAGATATATGAAGATGCAAGTAGTTGATGGATGATGTTAATAGTTGTTGTTTACAATTTTAGTTCTTGCATTTTACATGTAGTAAGAATAAAAATATATGTAAGGGGAAGACACTTAGGTGTTTCACGCATTACTTTAGAAACAAGGATATGTGATGTGAACCTAGAAATCCGGGGTAGGGTTGCATACACAATTACAAATAGTGTTTATCTCAGTAGCTATTACGACAATGAACATGGATTATCTCTAGTCATGAGGCATGTATTTTATCCCAAGCGTGGGCGATGGAGGTGAAGAACACTAAGAAACATGAAGGGAGATGCAATGTGTTTGTGACGGGAGATGCATGTAACATGGAGGGAGGGTTGTAGAGATTATAACTTGATAGATGGCATTACTCGCTTCATATCAGGTAGAAAGGATGTGTAAAATGAATGTTTGAGGAAAAGACATGAAATGAAGGTTAAAATTAAAATGATTTATTTGATCCATTTTTTCATCTCTTTCTCACACTTATTTATGTGGCAGTTTATTGCGTATAACAAGGCTTTCTTCATGCCAATTCTTTTTCAGCTGGATAATGACTTGTTATTAGCGATTTTCGATTTTCCCATAAATAAATAGAGTTATTACCACTATAACGCATAATCGATCTTCCTCTTTTCAATTTTTTTAACATAAAAAATGTCAAGGATTTTTTTGTTGTTGTGATTATCAATGTAATGGTTGCTCTTGTGTATGATTATTGGAAAGAAAATGCTCTATTGGATGTATGCATTTGTCTCTTCCTTTTTTAATTTGAATTTTTCTATGATTCAAAATTGGTCTCATTCGAGAAGAATCAACCATGCCTTCCAATAAAATGTAATATTAAAACATTGGTAAATATATTAGAGTGATCTTATTATTTCTTTCCATTGGTAAATATATTGTGAATCGAGACAACAAAGACATTTTATTGTTAATAGTGACCACCTCTAATATGTGGCACTTAGGAACTATTATCGCACTATTTAGATAATTTTCCATTAGTTACAAAATTACTCCTATTTTATTGGGGTGAAATTACTTATCGATGGAATTGTTTTCATGCTTCATTTTAAATCAATTTTTAAAATATAAAACACGAAATCAATGTCAATCATCTTCTCGGTGGAATCAATGACCAAAATTAGTATCCATATATACACATATCAAGAAATGGTGCATAGTTGTTCAAGGTTAAAAATGAAACATAATACTAGCTTTGACATTTGTACGGTTGATGACATTGTGAGAGAATATTTTGTTGGTACATGGACGTTGATACAAAGTACACCATGTCAATGATAAGGATTAAAATATGTTTTCATACCCTTAGGATTTCCCTCTATAAATACACCTTTAGGTGTAGTAACACATAATTATACAACCAATCTATCAATAATTTAATAATACCCAAAACTAATGTTGTTATTTTGGGTTTCTAATTAGTACTTAAATAAATTAAACATGTCTCCTTTCTAATCATGTTGATGCTAATGAATCTTCTTGGAGACAATAACTCTAGTTAGAGAAGCCCATACAACCATTGGCCATCAAGTTAATAATAGACATACAAGGCATGCATCCGATAAGACATGTGATAAAACCGATAACATTGGTGCCACTCTACATGCTACAAAATGCACAATTAATGTCCCTTAGTAATTGAAATACGACAAGCTAACGAGAATGATTGTTCTTCACATTCATTTCGCACTTGGTAGTATTCTTGCTAATCATTTCTACATGAGGATAATAAATATTCCAAGATAATTGCAAGCATCTTCTACTTCCTATTGTTTTGTGTAATCTCTCATTGTTCTCCTCGGTTGTTGAATTGAAATTTTCTACGATAGTTCATAAAATGACACCCTCGATTCTACGTTGTAGGATAATGCACACCCCCCTCTCTAATGCACCCCACCCACATTCGGGCATTTCAGTCACGAAAAATGGAACCATAAAACACTTCGTAAATGGGCCTGAAACGCCCGTCTTGGGGTCATACATAAAATGGAATAAACAACTTTGTCATTTCCATTGTTTACTCAATCGAAACAATGAACAAAATTAGTATCAATATATACGGTTGTCAATCAATAATTCACAATTTTCAAAGGTAAAAAAGGAAACACAATGCTGATTTTGATGTTGATATGGTCAATGACATGGAAAATGAAGATTTCGTCGACATGGACGCGTCAAATATGACACACGACGTTGATGGCAAGGATTAAAATATTTTTCATATCCCACAAGATTTCCTTATGTAAACATGCCTTTCGGCGTAATTATAAAAAATCCTCCACATTTCCCCTCACAAAACATGTATCCACATTGTAGGAAAAATGTGGCTAAATATCGTCCATAACATTTTACCCATCGTAACAAAAGGAACGTTTTTATATTAAATGTAATACGAAAGGTTAACAAATCACATTATTCCGTTTCACTTCAAAAGGGTTATATTTACAAATACCCATAGCACAAATACTTTAAAAATAGAATTTTTGTTTAGATGTTTAATGGATCAACATCGAGAAAAAAAAATTCCACAACAAAATACCAACATCAAATCGTTCTCACCGAATCTAAAGCACAAACAACTTCAAATTGCACTCAATATCATTTGCTTCTCAAGTTCAATTAGGCCCGCCATAATTACTTACCTAACCATTTAGAAATTTACCTTACATATCCAAAGTGGCAGCAGCAAATATAAAGCCCTGAAAATGTTATGGGATATCAATCTCAATCAGCCCTGTTACTTACTCTTAATGGTTTCAGCGTCGTTACTGCCTTTGGATTTTGAATGGATTTCCCTTTGAAGCACATGAAATATAAAAAAATAATAAATAACCTACCAAATAATGATACAGAGGACTATGTGCACCTCATCAATGGAATTTCATTACAAATATACATTGATATACTTTACAAAGTGAAAATGTATAATCTGCAATATTCGATTAAGGTGAAGTCATAGCCTAAAGCCTTCGATTTCTCTAGAACAATAAAATTTACCATTAAAACCTTGGACACATAAGAACTTTACTGCAATAATGATATCTATGACAATTTTAGATAAGATTTCACAGAGGACAAATGTATAATGTGCAACATCCAAACAGGGAAAAATTACACAGTTTGAATTCCCAACCGATGAAGAGATTGAATGTGTACAAATTTACAGAAATTTAAGTCTCCATAATAGTAAAAACTTAACAAGTGGTTGTATCCATTACCAAACGTTGCATTAACAACACTAATGTGTTGCGCACTACACTCTCACAACATCCTTTTACCCGAATTAGAGCCAACTTTGCTAAATGTCTACCTGTGACAATTCTTAACAATAATGTGCTTTTTGCGAGAGAAGTCAAGGTTCAAACCTAAGACCTAATTTTTGTATTATCTACATGTAATTAGGGTAACAATAATTAGGTGGGTATATTAACGAGCTAGTGAAGGGAATTATTTTCATGGTAAGGCACGGGGATTCGAGCCTGTGAGCTGCTCCTTATCAAGCTCTGCCATGTCAAAGCTTGGCAATCTAAAACATGGACCCGTGTCTGAAATTAAAAGGATGACAACTTTGGTTGTGGTTACTCTGAGATGCTACAAAGCGGTGCACAAATTAAAGCTCCTTGAGTGATCGACATGTATCACATTCTCGTTAAATAGTCTACATTTTGACTAGCTCAACGATTTTTATATCGTGAAGTTATCGTCCTTTTAATTCATTAAACCATATACAACTTGTAGTGCCCACTTCCCTTCGACACCTTTTGTTATTGATTATGATACTATCGACTATACTTATGGACATTATTGTAGCTTTTGATTTGGCATGATGTTAGATGTTAGAGATCATGGACTGTTGTTGATTTTGATTCATATATGGTGCATGTGGTATTGGAGACATTTTATACTGATGTTGTTATGATGTTGACATGGTTATATATCTGTGTGTGTGTGTGTGTTTTGGACATGTGTTATTTCGTCATATTGAGTAGACCTAGATAATTGAACTAATTTTATGATCATATGGTTATTGATGAAATTGTAAATGATGTCGTTACTTGCTTGATGATGTTTTGATTTATATATAGATGAATTTGGAGTTATATTGTATATTTATTTTGGATGATTTGATGCGGCCACAAGGCTAAAGGAGGTATTTGTGTTTTACTGGGACAACATGTCACAACAAACATCGGGGATTGGAGACCAACCACATTGGAATCCTAGATGAATTCAACAAGGGTCACCATGGCAACGTGTATTTGTTATGTGTGTGTGTCTTGAATTGTTGTTAGGGGTTCCCATGGGGGGGATCACCTTCGAATGTGACCAAGGGGTTATGTGTATTCTTTTATTTAGTTTCTTTTGTTTAATTTTAGTATGTGATTTTTAGTGATGTATTTTCCCCTTTATTATTTATTTTATTTGTGTCTAGATTAGTGAGAAATCATGTTGTTAAATAAATTAAAATGGGTCAAAAGAATGCATTTATTAGAGTGATGGCTCTTGGATTATGTGTTGTAAGTAATGTGTAAGTAACTTTGAGTGTGAAACACTCCACCTTCCTTTTGAAATTCGAATTTTTCTTAGGGGCTGATTTTGGAGGCTTGTGGGACAAGTTAAACTTGTCCCACACATGTTAAATTGTTACACCAACCCTACCTATGGGTTGGGAAGTCAAAATTAGTTCTTATTATGTATTTTGGGAACACAAGTTGTAAGTTCTTATTGCACCTTCTTACATGAAATTAATTTTAGTCCTTAAGGGATGTGGGCTGGATTATGTGTGTAAGTAAAAATGTCATTTATTCACCCACTTATTAATTGTTCTTTGGAGTTTGAAGTTGACTTGTGAGGTGGAGTTGAGGATGAGTGATGTGGCATCCTACATGGAGCCACCTCATCCTCCTCTCTTCCTTTTATATTTATTGGAATTTTGTCTTGTTTGGGGGTTACTTTATTTTGGTTTGGTACTCTTGCAATTGGAGAGAGTTAGAGGATTTTGGATGTTTGTGAGTTTTTGGTGCTTTTGGACTATTTGGATTTGAAGAAGCATATTGTTGAACTTTTGGATTAAGCTCTATCATGGAGAGGTAGGAGCTTGAATCTTTTAAAATGTGTTCTTTTTATTTTATGCATATGTGAATGTTGTTGAGTGTTTTGTATGTTTATGGGTTGGTTGGGTAGATTGCCTAAGTGTGGTGTAGGAGAAGACTATGGGGATATTTCTTATGGGGAGGCATAAGAGAATGTGGGGAGGAATAAGAGTTATTTTGTGGAGGGAGTTTGGGATGGGTTTCCACCTTGGAAAAGAAATAGCTTGCATTTCATACTTGTTATGGGGGAGCCATAAGAGGAGGGAGGCATAAGAGTATGTAGGGGTTTTGAGATGAATATATTGGCGGGTTTTAAGGTGGACACCCATTTCCCATTGGGAGGTATAAGCAACTTTCCCCATAGATCTTACTCCTTTGGCTTTTGTATGATGAAGCCTTGTCTATTTTGTTGTATTCTTTCTTGTGACTATCACTGCATTATTTGGACTGTGTATGATTGTAATATCTGGCATTGTGTTGTGGAAGTTTGTTTTTTGCTATGAGTTGAATCCATTTCCTATTGTAATGTGGTTGGGGCTCAATGTCCAATGAGGAGGATGACTTCTCCTCTTCATTGGAATTCTTGGTTGGGTGGAGAGCGTTGCCTCTCCCTTTTTTATTGTGACAAATGAAACATGGCGGAGCTCTCTTGTTGTTGTTCTAGGAGATGTGTATGAAGACAAATTTTGCAGTTCTCCTTAGTTCCCTTATTGTAAAAATTTCCCACTTTAAGTGGATGACATTATAATATTATTTGTGGTGAAAAGATGGTTTGTTTTTGATGTGAAAGTTACATTCGAATGAGAAATGTTTATTTTGTAAGTTGTCTTTTGGTGAACAATAGAGAAGTTGTAAAGGGAATTATTTCATTTTAATAGAAGTTGATTTACTTTATACAAAATGGAGTTGCTCTTGTTGGGAAACCTATTGATTGAAATACTTTTGCAAACTCTCTGTTTGAAGGCTGGAAAATCCTGTGTTAGGAAATATTACATTCCTTTGTATTATTTGAAAGACACGTTTTGAAAATAGAACTACATTCTTGCTCTTCACGCATTGATTAAAGGAAAGTTAAACATTGTAAAATTGGAATGGAATGAACTTAAATATTTAAAGTATGGCAAATGAAATAGATTAATTTCCAGTTTAAAATACGTAGATTTCTTTTAGATCACTGTAAACCTGCAATAAACATCAAAAAAATGTTCAGAACAATCTACAACAATGAAAGACAAGTAGAAACATTAAAATGAACTAAGGATGATCAAAACACATCCCAAAACTGATTATATTGCCCAAGAAATTTACTTAGAACTTTATTAATCGAGTAAGAGGTAGAAAAATGCCTTTATAGAGAAAAGAGAAAGGAAATAAATCTGATTTGAAATCCCAACCATAATCAATTAATCTTTTGATTCGTCCAATTTCTATCAAGTGTAATTCTCCATGTCGGTTTGGCATGTTGGAGAAGGAAGAATAGTAGATCGAATTAAATATGGCAATTGAAAAGTTTAGTTCACATTTTTATGGCAAGAAAGACATTTTCTTAAATTTTACCCATCTAAATTTGTTGAAAATAATATTTTGTGCTTCCTCTGCAGAGAAGAGTTTTATACCTTTCTAAAAATTCCTTATTTTCTCAAATCCGAGCTTCCAGTCAAAATTTATGGCCATCTGAAGTTTTGTATCAATTTTGTTTCAAAAAAAAATCTAAGTTCAAAAGTTACTTTTGCTAAGTTTCCTCTGACTGACACCAGACCCTTCCACTTCACTTTTGAAAAACCACTTCCATGGGTTCGCGGGCCCGAGTCTTCTAACTTCACTTTTTGAAAATTTGGCAAAAATTTCTAAGCCCCCCCACTGGCCCACCTCTCTGCATGTCATTGTTGGTCTAACACGTGGCTTCCTTAGGCATCACCTTTGGAGGAGCAACATGTTTTTAACCTTTGCTTTTTTAACACAAAGGTCTAAATCCATATGTTTCCCGCTTGTGATTTTGGGCATGACACGTGGCCTCTTTGGGCGTCTGCAGAGGCCTAGATGTTTTTAAACCTTTTTCTTTTAAAAAAAATCCTAAAAATCCTAGTTACCTCACGAAAACCCACCTTCCCGTGTTGGCTTAAAAACGTGCCACGTGTCCCTTGTGCCTTGGCACAATTTCTTTCCTTCTTGAGCGAAGCCCCTCCGCGAGCTCACGGGCACGTAAATGAAAATTACACTTTTTAGCTAAAAGCGCAAAGCACCAAATGTCTCCCCAAGTCCGCCGGTCCAAAACCTTCCCCGGGCAAAATTTCTTCCCTAGGCCTGCAGGCCCACTTTTGGGAAAAAAATCCTCCCAAGGCCCATCGGCTCATAACTTGAGAAATATGAGGGGTTATGAGGAATTCTTTATATCATTGGAAAGGGAAAGAAATTTCCTATCTAATAGAAATGTTTTCAGAAAGTGTTAAGCACATGAAATATAAATTATATCACCTTTTAATTTAAATGCTTTGTTTCAAAAGCATGGGGTGACTTTTAAGGGGTCACCTTATGGGGAAGGGAATGTTTTTCTTACCCCATGTAAATAAGAACCTTGTTTAGTGTTTAGACCTTGTGAAATTAAATACCTTGGGTATTTAATTGTTTTGGCCCCTTTGACCCTCTAAAATTAATTAAGGAATATTTAACTATAATGTTAATTTAATTATTTATTAAATTAACACCTAAGAGAAATTTAACTATATTTGGATTAATTACACTCATTAATTTTGTGATGTGGATTTAATATTTTTTATAACAGGAAAATTTTATTTATTAATTATAATTGACTTTGAATCTTTGTTGTGACAACTGTAGTTTTCAAATCCTATTGAGGACTCGCCTTTCAAAAAAAAATTATTCCATAATTTTTCTAACTAAACCTAGGTTGTTCTTGGGTCTCGAGTGGACATTTTAGCGGGCGTTACACAAATCTTCTAACTCTACACCATTGGATTTGGTTGAAATGCATTTTGTTTAACTATAGGGCGACATGAGCATCCAGATAAATGGTCTGCCCAAAAATCATGTAAGCATGATATCGTTAAAATACGGGTAGCTTTAGTTTCCTTGAATGGATCCATCTCCTCGATGTCTTTTTCAAACCTATCCACGTAGAATATATGTGTCGGGTATTTAAGGTGCATTGTACTAGGTCGCACCGTATATGGCAAACAAAAGTTGTATATGAACTAATTGTTAATCGATTGAATGTATTTTGAAATTTGTAATTATTTACTTTTTAATATATTTATACCGAAATGCATATTCACTCTTGGAAAAGCCTCCCGCTCTCGACATTGGCGAAAAAAGCATGATTTGAGATGAATTCGTCGACAATGTATGACAGGTTTTGAAGAAAACACTTGGTGGTGAAATGGAAGGCATGGTAGGCACATTGTTTAACATGGATTTCGGTGTGGTCAACACCTATGTTTGTATGTATAATGATTAACGTCTTTAGGTTTAAAATAAATTTCTTGTATTATTATGCAAGGAAAGTGACACATCCGAAAGGCCGTTTAGGATGCCTCATTTTCCATGCTTCGTGTTGGCTTTTGAAGAGCACCTATCTAGGGTGGTGGATGACATACACAATATTTTGAACCAAACACTTGGTGGTGAAATGGAAGGCATGGCAGGCACATTGGTTAACACAAATTTCAACGTCGTCAACACTTACATTTGTATGTATAACAATTAACACCTTTGGGTCGAAATAAAGTGATTGTATTATTATGCAAAGAAAATGACAGGTCTGAAAGGTCGTTTAGGATGCTTCGCTATCCATGTTTTGCATTGGCTTTTAAAGAGCACATTTCCGAGGTGGTGGGTTTGTTTGACATGGGTCTATTTTTCCCATTCAACTTTTAGTAAGTTGTTAAATACATGGAGAAGCAAACAACATATATGATACTTTTGCTAAAATACGATTCATATCATATATTTTCAACCGCATGATGTTATCAATCTAAGGAATATCTATGTCAAATTCCCTAAAAAACAAATTTAAATTGTTAAACTTATCCTATTAGGAAAGTATTAATATTAACGTACAACATATATGGATAAATCTAAAATATCTATATAACTTGGAAATCGTAAAATTTCATTATACCACCAGACATTTGCACATGTGGAATACTCCACCCTTTCTAACAACTAACGAGACATCAATTAAATAGGTCCTAGTGAATGCACTTTTGCAAACCCATAATTTTCTTACATTAAACTTGTCCTATTAAGAAAATATTGATACTGGCGTACAACATGAGGATAAATCTAAAATATTTATATAACTTGGAAATCATAAAATTTCATTATGCCGAAAGGCATTTGCACATGCGGAATGCTCCACCACTTCTAAAAACTGCCGAGGCATGGATGCGAGAGATGAATTGATTGACGAAGCATGAACTCACATATGCCCTTCACGTGGCTGCCAATGGTTCGACAGTTAAATCTTTTCCAAAATAAGAAATAAATTATTTTTTCACATGTAGGTCTTTTAGAGAATATTTGTTGGTTGAAACATGTCTTTTAAAAGGTTTCGATTGCTCTCTCATTTACATTGTTTACGATAATTCATTCGCCCCCTTGTTTGGATTTACTTGTTGTCAACAAATTTGATTGATGCACTGTGCTTTTTTTTCTGCTTCAATTTTATTTTTCTCTCACCAATATTTAACTTTCAGAGTTAGTATCACACACCTCTCATGTGATCGCTTTCTCATTTCATCAGTTAAGGGTTTTGGAGTAGGCCAATGGTTTGACAATTAAACATTTTCCAAAATAAGAAATAATACATTTTTCCCATGTACCTGTTAGAGAATATTTTCCCTAAATTCATCGGTTAAAGGATTTTGAGCATAACCAAAGGCAACCATGGGTTCTACATCTTGTTTTTACTCAACTAAGTGTGGTGACGGTGATGATAATTGTCGTGGAGCCGTGAATTTCACAAACACCATCCTTTGAGTGGGCATATTCATTTGATTAGGTCCCAGATGATTTAATTTTGGGGTGAAATCAAGAGCTTACACGTAAAACATGCAACCCGACAAGTTATTTTCAATAGGAATTATATTGTGGTCCTCCTCCGCTTGGTTGTGCTCATACCTAAATAAATTTGAAGATGTATTTATAATAGAATCCTTTTGGGTAGTTTCCGAAAATGGTTTGGAGAATGTACACATATTTTTTGGATCTGTGATGACCAATTTTGTTCCCATCCATGAAGACCTTAATTGTATCATGCAATATAGAATAGAGGACGAGCAAAAGGAGGACTAGAAGTGTCGAGTGATGTAAAGAAGAAAAACAAACTAGAAAGTAAATAAATCATGTATTTTCTTAGATGCTTCGAGTGATGATAGAAATTGTTGACAAGTTAGCCAACCACAAGCTTAAAATGGTGAAACTCCTTTACTCTCCTATTGTCATATCATTTTCTCAAAACTCTAGGCAGATTGAATCATAATAGGTTTTTATTGATCTTTGCAACACAATTTTTTTCTCTGCGTCAACCATAAAATAATGCTTTTCACATATTTGTGTGTTGAAACATGTCTTGTAAATTATGTCGATAGCTCTATCGTTGGAATTTTTACAAAAATTTGTTTCGTCCCCTTTTTTTGTTTTCTTGTTGTCAATAAATTTGATCGATGCATTGTGCATTTTTGTTTGTTTCAATTTTCTTGTCCATTCGCCAATATTTCACTTTCCATGTTATCATCACACGGACTCTCGTGCGATTTCTAGTGGTTATGAGTATAAAATATTCGTCGACTTAGTGGTCGTTGTAATTTGTAAGTTAACTAATAACACTATAAGTAGTAATATCCTAACAATTTTCTCATTTTATAAATATCGGTATTCTTTTCCATGTTTTTACACATCCCACGGGGATAAGGATTCATGAAAATTGGTTGTAACGGTTGGATTTGAAGAAAAAAGCATACCTAGAATAAATTTGTTACATGTTGTTTTCTACAATGATTTAAATGTTAAATAAGTTGTGGAATCAAGGTGTGTGACATCTCTATGTGTAAATTCAATAGCGTATGTAACCATCCCATCACATTATTGATAAATAATTCAAATTATATAAATATAGATTCAAACAATTAATAAGTGAAAAATAATCTATTTACATATAAAATTCCATTGGTTTATATATGAAAGGAAAATATTTTAAAATTATCTTCATCTAAAAATTGTTTTATAGTGCCACCACATCTAATCAACTGATCAAGTTGGCTAACTATGCGAATTCAACTTCTATTGATGTTTTTGTAAATAACATTATTGTCGATGATGATTTTGACGTGGTTTTGGATGTCTCCTAGCTTTGGGATTTTCCTTGAGAAAAGGATCATCTAACACATTGAACAAGTGTTGTGCAAAGAGAAATGTGTTGTAATTGAAGTTAAAACAACCCACTTGAGACCCAAGAACAACCTAGGATAAGCTAGGAAAATTATGGAATAATTTTTTTTGGTTAAGGGACTCAACAACCAAGTTACAAGACAACAGATGTTATAACAAGTTTCAAGATCAATACTAATTACTAGCTTATATTTTTCCCACATAAACAATTATTAAATATCACAAGGTCAAAACATAGGGTTAGAATGTTCAAAAGGTTAAGAGGGTAATTTCTCACCATACCCACTCACTAACTGGCCTAAAAGGTTCAACCTGATTTTTCTTAAATTTAATGAATTAAAAACTTCCCAAAATAATTTTCATTAGATAGGAAATTTCCTCACCTTTCCAATGATATAAATAAGTCTTTCTAACTCCTCATAAAACTCAAGCTATGGGCCAGCGGGCCTTGGGGTGAAAATTTTCCCAAGGGCGGTCTTGCGGGCCTAGGAGGGAAAATTTTCCCAGGTGCAGTCTTGTGGGCCATGGGGAGAAATTATGCCTAGAGTAGTAATCATAGATCAGCAGAGTGAAATTTTACAAGGTGTGGGCTGGTGGAGCGGGGAAGGAATTTAACGCTTTTGTCCTTTTGGGAAAAAGGTGCAAGTTGCTTCCGTGCGCCCGCGGGCCTGAAAGAGGACACATGTCAACATTTCTGAGCTCCAGTGAAAAATTGGGTCACCAAAGAGAATTGTGACATTGATAATTTAAGTCAAAAAGTGTTAAGGGATCAAAACTATCCGCACCTCCGCTAACGCGCAGCAAGGTTGCCATGTGTCGACTTATCATTGGTTGCGGGTGGCGGGAAAACTTTTAAATTTTCCTCAAGGAAAAAGTTAAAGTTTTAAAGTCAATAAAAGTTACGAGGAGGAGGTACTTCGACCCCCTTGATCTACTATCCTACATCTTTTGTATATGTCTCTAGACTCGATCTCTATCCCAATGGGTCTTTCCCAAGTCTCCTCTCTTTATGTAGGCCTTGTCAATGACCTCAAGCAAGTATTCATGGACAATGGATCCACACTACACCTCCAATGTCTATATTCGGGCCTTGGATGAACTCGTGGATCCACACCTACTCATCCTGCATGTACTCAACATACTGAAGTAGATCCAGGAATCTACTCTCAAACTTTGTTACTGTGAAGGATTCCTATAGGAGGTCATGAAACTCATTTATCCATTGTTATATGAACCTGCGTGACAAATATCTACTCCTAAAATGATCCTCAAAGAGCTCCGGGTGAGTGTCTTAGAATCAACATGAATCCTTTGCTCCTCTATCCTTCACCAAACTGTTGTTCCATTCCTTAGTAGATGGATCACAACACGAGCTTTCGTGTTCTAGAATAAGGCGAGATCTTGAAGCATCCACTCAAGCTCACTAACCAGGCCTCTTCTTGAAATCCATCCATGTCACCAAAATAATGTGATTTCCAAAGCTTCAGGATCTCCCGATTTGATTTGCAGCTATGGTCCGATGGTCTCTAGGCCTCTCTATATGCTCCTCCCTTAGCCTAGGGCTCGAAACCTCTCTCTATGTCCCGAAACTCAATCACCCTTTCCCCTCTGTGGAGACTCTACTCTTGCTGATTACGCAAGGAATTTCTCTCCTCCATGTTCCTCGCTAGATCAATAAGATACATGACCCTTAATAGAAGTGACTCTATCATGTCTGCAGTTGCATACCCTCCTACTGATCCTCCGTGTAACATGGTATTGACCTCCTAAGGGTCTGCAAAATTTGTGGTAGGATAGATGTTACATTATGCTCCAGAGGTGGAATGTCTAATTCTATGTGAAAAGGATCCTCATCTTGTTTGTGCCTCCTGTAGAGAACAAAATGAGAGTTAGTTCCTTATTCTAGGTCTTATTCAGTTTCCATGTTTACTAAACTGTGCAAATTCCAAACCAAGTTGTTTTCTAGATTTAAAAGTGTGTTAAGTTTTAAAGTTCATGTCTCAAGTTTTCTAGTGTTCCCAATGGTCCAAATTTTTGAACCACCGCTATGATACCAAGTGTAACGCCCGTTAAAACAACCCACTTGAGACCCAAGAACAACCTAGGATTAGTTAGGAAAATTATGGAATAATTTGTTTTTGTTTAAAGGGCTCAACAATCAAGTTACAAGACAACAGATGTTACAAAAAAATTTAAGATCAATACTAATTACTAGCTTATATTTTTCCATGTCAACAATTATTAAATATCACACGGTCAAAACTTAGTGTTACAATGTTCAAAAGGTTAAGAGGGTAATTTCTCACCATACCCACTCACTAACTAGCCGAAACGGTTCAACCTAATTTTTCTTAAATTTGGTACATTCAAAACTTTCATAAATCATTCCCATTAGATAAAAAATTTCCTCACCTTTCCAATGATATAAAGAAGTCCTTCTAACTCCTCATAAAACTCAAGTTATGGGCCGATGGGCCTTGGGGTGAAAATTTTCCCAAGAGCGGTCCTACGGGTGCAGGAGTGAAAATTTTCCCAGTGCGGTCCTGAAGGCCATGGGGAGAAATTATGCCTAGAGGAGAAATTGTAGAATGGCGGAGCGGGGAAGGAATTTAACACTTTTTTCCTTTTGGGACAAAGGCACAATTTGCCTCTGCCCGCCTACGGGCCCAAAAGAGGACACGTGTCAACATTTCCAAGCTCAAACAGAAAATCGGGTCACCGGAGAGAATCGTGACATTGAGAATTCAAGCCGAAAAATGTTAAGGGATCAAAATTATTTGTGCCTCCACTAACGTGAAAGGTTGCCATGTGTTAGCCTACCATTAGTTGCGGGTGGCGGAAAACTTTTGAAATTATTGCAAGGAAAAACACGGGGGGTTCATTAGCAAGGCAATATCCTAGCACGTGAGTTCATATTGAGGTAATTAAAATTAATAAAATTAAATTCAATATACCGGTAGACATGAGGGGGTGAAAGGGTTTAATTTATTAATGTTTTGAATCAGGTATTGGGGGTAGGTTAGAGAGGTGAGCCAAAGGAAAGGGAGGTTTGATTTTAATATAAAACTAAAACATTTGAACCCTAGTTTTTAAAATTAAATACCTTAAAATTGAAGAAGTAGTGTGGTCATAAATTAAATTATACTCTCTTTATTAATAAAGAAATCTAGATTCTTAACCAAGAATAATAAGATGGTAGAAAACTAGGATTGAGTATACTTTTCAACACAAGTGATATTATTTCACCATCTTAATTATTTGAACAATTATTGATAAATGATTAAAGCTTAACATATATAAGGTGATCTGTAATAGGTCTTCAATGGCTTCAAATTATCTTTCGAGAGGAAATGCATATTAAAAAACATTGAGTGAAAAATATAATATATTTTTTGTCTAATATATTAGGGTAGAAATAAAAAGGGGTAAATAAAATTGTAATCGAAAAATGGGTAAGTAAGGTACATGGAAAAAATAGGGGGTATTTTCATTCTAATAATATAACAGGAGGGGGTATTAACAATTGAGTAATTAGAGGTAGAAACTAGAATTAAGGGTATTATTTAATACCCTTCGAACGCACGTGCTATACCATAATTTTACTAAGTGAACCCCCGTGGGAAAAAGTTAAAGTTTTAAAGTCAATAAAATCTCCTCTCCTCCGCCGTCGATTGGTGAAGCAGCGCATGGCAGCCATTCATTCGCTACGGATTTGGTGGGCAGTGGTGATATTTTAGAAAATTCTCCAAAAAGGTTTAAAATTTTAAGTTTTCAAAAGAAACCGCTCCTCCACCGACACCTCGTGACGCCAGGTGGCACCCGATTGGCTATGGGACAAAGCGGGGAGGC
This sequence comes from Taxus wallichiana var. yunnanensis, assembly GCA_018340775.1. NCBI lineage: Eukaryota > Viridiplantae > Streptophyta > Pinopsida > Cupressales > Taxaceae > Taxus > Taxus wallichiana. Next base: position 727,521,907 of record CM031243.1, on the reverse strand, counting down.
GGAGGAAACTTTAAAAAAATTCAATTTTTTTTTTTTTAAATGGTAAGATTGAAAAATTTTCCGTGCCCCCACTTTGTTTCCTTGTGAGGCCACGTGGCGGCTTACGATTAGGATTGAGTCGGATGGGAAAATTTGCAAAATTTTCCCTAAAATTTAAAAAAATTAAGTTTGATTTTGCGGGCCCGCGAAAGAAGACAAAGGGAAAAAGAGGGGCGACAGGTCTGCGAGGGATATTTTTCCAAAATTTTCTTTTGACAATTAGAATAATTTTTGAAGCCAAAATAAAGTAAAACTTCAGAAGGCCATAACTTTTGATAGAAAGCTTGATTTTGGGAAAACGAGGACTTTCTGGAAAACTCTAAAAGCCCGCTTTGCACAGGAATCATTAATTTTAGATTCGATAAAGATTAAGGGGTAAATTTACGAAAACATTTTATAGGATCTTATAATGCAAACTAGTAAATTTTAACTTATAAAATTTGTTCAATTTGATCTTCTTCCTCTCTCAAAATGTCAAATAGACATGGAGCAATGTTCTTACATGGAATTAGGATAGGTTTGAAAGGTAAAATATTTTGATTGAGTTCAATTCAAAAATTTCCAATTTTGACAAAGAAACGATGTGAAACGCGTTTTGAACTCGATTTTGCATACTTTTGAAAGATTTTATGTCTAATTGAAGTCATTTATATCCTGGTATTCAATTTTAATGTTTCGTTTTTATTTATTTATTGCAGGTTTGAAGCGCACATTTTAGAGAAAGTGTTTTCCAAAGTATGAAATACAAAATAGAGATCAAATTTGAAAAGGTCTATTTATCATTTTCCATCTTCCAAGTGTGGAAATTCATTCCAATCCTAGTCTAATACATTTATTTGATTCAATTAAACCATTTAATAGCTAAAATGCAAAGTCTGATTTCCAATCTTAACGTATTTCAAAGGAGAATAGAGCATTATATTTTCTTCACATGCATTTCTTCTTTTCAACAAAGATTTCAAAACACAATAGATGATCAAATTCAATACAACAATACAGATTGAAAAATGTAATGCAATCCTTTATTGATTCCAAAATACAACTTTACAACTTTTCTTTCATTCCTCAAATACAATTTCTTTCACATTCCTTCAAGGCAAAAATAGAGTTTATTCTCTTTTACATTTCACTTTACAACTTTCATAAACAATACAACATTTTTCCATTACAAAACATTTACAAGTTTATCCACTTCTAGTGGGAAAGGTTACAATAAACTTTATCTCTACAAGGGATTATCAAATTGTCTCTTTTCCTTGCTCCAGAATAGCAACATGCAGATTTTCTCATTCTTCCAATTTGATCACAATAAGAGTATGGAAAAGGCAATGCTCTCCACCCAACCAAAACATCCAATGAAGAGAAGTATCCATCCTTCTTCATTGGCCCACGAGCCCCAACCATAGTGCAATGGAAGATGTGATTCAACTCATGGCAACAATAGGCTTCGAAAAACACACATGCAGATTTTATATATAAAAACATAGTCCAAAACAAAATGTATTTTACAACTACATTAGAAACATCACAAACAAAACTAAGGCTTCATCAAGCAAGCCAAAGGAGAAAGAAACTATGGGGATGCTACTTATGCCTCCAATGGGGAAATGGGCATCGCACCGAATTTCAAACCGCCAAAATATAGTATATCAAAACCCTAACATTCCTTATGCCTCCCCAACTACCCCTTATTCCTCACATTTCCTTATACCTCTCCAATGTCTTATGACACGCCATAATGAGTAAATAAATGCAAGCTATTTCTTTGTAAGGTGAAACCCAAATCTCAACACCCTCCAAATTTATACCTCCCCAAAACACACTTGTGCCTCCCACAAAATGACCCCATAGTTTTGCCCTACACCATTCCAAGGCCATCTACCCAAATAGCCAACAACATTCCCAAACATTCACAACAAAACAACATTTACATTCGTAAACAAAGAGCATTTCCAGAGCCAAGATCTTACCTCTCCATGATGGATTTGTTCCAAGCTCCAAAATAACAAGCTCTTTCCCAATGCAAGCAGTCCAAATCAACCAAGCACTAGCATGCAAAAATCTTCAAAACTTATCCAAAGAAAGAGCTCTCAAACACCAAAAAATTCGCCCCAAAGGAAGCATCCCAAAAGTTCAACAACCCAACACAAGGCAAGTAATTCAAATTTTATAGAAAAGGGAAGAGAAGAGGATGAGGTGGATCCATGTAGAATGCCACATCACACATCCTCAACTCCAACACCAAAGTCAACTTCATTCTCCAATGCATAATAAAGAGGTGGGTGAATAATATGACAGTTTACTTGCACACTCCAAAACAAGCCCACACCTCACAAGGACTGAAATTAATAAATGTAAGAAGGTGCAATTAAAACATACAACTTGTCTAAAAAAAATGCATAGCGAAGGCTAATTTTAACTATCCAACCATAGGTAAGGTTGGTATGCAAATTTAAGACGTGTGGGATAAGTCTAACTTGTCCCACAAGCCTCCAAAATCAGCCTTCAAAGACAAATTCGAATTTCAAATAAGATGAAGTGTTTCATGATAAAAATATAACTTACACAACTCTTACACATATGTACACATCACTTACACATTCTTACACATCACTTGCACATACTTACAACATTAATAAAAGATACAACAACTTCTATAATTACTTTCGTATATCCTAATTTGATTAATTCATTTATTTTAACAATATGATTACTCACATTAATTCTCCATAATTAAATAAATAATGAAAAGGGTAAATGCATCACAAAATAAACACATGCAAACACTAATGAAAGCAACCACATTAATAAATACACATAACCCATTGGTCACATTCAAAGGTAATTCCCCCCATGAGAATCCCTATAAAAATAAAAACACACACAAAAAATACATTTTGCCATGGTGACCTTGTTGAATTCATCTAGAATTCCAATGTGGTTAGTCTCCAATCCCCGATGTTTGTTGTGATAGTTTAACCTACAAAACAAAAATACCTCCTTCAGCCTCGTGGCCATATCAAAACATCCAACATGATATAAATATAATCTCAAAATCATCTATACATATGAATCACAACAACATCAAGGCAATCCAACAATATCATTTACAATTTACATCAACAACTATATCATCATCAAATAATGTCCATTTTCTAGATCTACTCACAATATCTAAATATCACATGTTTGAACAACATCCATAGTATATCCATGTCAAATAGTATATCATCATCCACATATGAAATGTCTCTAATAATCATCATGCATCATAACTGAATCAAGATCGACAATAATCCATGGTCTAACATCTAACATCATACTAAATCAAAACCATAATAATGTCCATAATATAATCGAAGTATCACGATCGGTATCAAAAGGTGTCAAAGGGAAATGGGCACTACATTCCCTCTCCTTAGACTTGACTTCCTCCTAGAAGTCACCTGGAGCAAGATGTGGGAACCGAACTCGCAACACAGTAGCATCCTCCCATGTAGCCATAGTCTCATCATATCTATCCCACTACACCTGGACCTCATCAATATCTCTACCTTGAAGGCCCAGGGTCATGTGATCTATAAAGAAAACGGGCTCAAGCATCACCTGGCCCTAATCCTGCACCTGTAATGAAGTCCAATCCAAGACATGAGAAGGATCTGCAGTATATCACCTAAGAACTGAAGCATGAAACATATCATGTACACAAGACAAGCTAGGTGGAAATTCTAGATGGTAGGCCAAAGGGCTGATACGCTCCAAGATCTCAAAAGGACAAACAAATCTAAGAGCTAACTTAGAACCTTTTTCATAACAGATAGGGTTCTTATGTGGCCTAACATGAAGGAACACCTTGATGCCCACATCAAAACTATGGTTGGTCCTATGTTGATCTGTATACTTCTTCTGCCTGTCCTGTGCCTCCTACAGTCTCTTTCTGATCACAATCACCTAGTGCTCCATGTCCTATAACAAAGCTAGTCCAAGAGATACCCTGTCCTCTAACCTATCCCAGCTAAGAGGTGTCATGCACTCTCTTCCATATAAATCCTAAAAAGGATCCATGCCTATAGAAATTTTAAAACTATTATTGTAGGAAAAATCCACCAAGTACATGTACTCCTCCCATCTATAATGATGATCCATCACATACATCCTGAGCATATCCTCTAAAATTTGATTCACCCTCTTAGTTTGTCCATTTGTCTCACGGTGATATTATGTCTCGAAGTTGATTCTCATACCGAGGGCATCTTGCATGGTATTCCATAAATGGGAAGTATACAAAGGATCGTGGTCACATATAATCTTCCGTGAAATCCCGTGCAACCTAAAAATCTCATCCAAATATACCTGTGCCATTGCACTAGCTATATAAGTGGTCTTTACCAGAAAAAAGTGAGCCACTTTCATCAATTTATCAACCGTGGCCATGATGGCGTCGTGGTGATATCTTGACATCGGTAGCCCAAAAATGAAGTCCATGGAAATTGTGTTCCACTTCCATTCCGGTATAGCATGAGGAAATAGAAGGCCAACTAGATGCTAATGCTTGGCCTTCACTTTCTGGCACTCTAAACAACATGAAAAAACTGATCCACATCCTTGCGAAGTCCACTCAAGTGATACAATTGTCTCAAATTAGCATGCATCTTCTCTACCCCAAGATGGGCTAAATAGGGTGCACGATGTGCCTCTACCAAGAAGTCCTTCCTCAAGCCTCCATCTCTAGGAACATAAATCCAGCCTCGTGCCTAAGAATACCATCCACCTCTTAATAAAAACCATTAAACTTCCTCTTGAGGAGTCTACGAGACTTGATCTCTTCTCGAACTACAATAGAAGTTGTTAAGAGGAAGCTGCTGAAGAATCCTACTCTGTAAATCTATGCTCATTAAGGTGGCCATAGCCATATGTCTCTGTCTGCTAAGAGTGAATGCCACCACATTCTCCTTCCCCTTCACATGCTCTATCTCTATATCACACTCATAAAGAAAATCCATCCAACGTCATTGACGAGCGTTGAGATTGGGCTACGTCAAGAGGTGGTGAACACTCATTTGATGTGTCCGAGTCTAAATCTACGATCAAGTAAAAAGTGCCTCCATCAAACCAAAGTGTGCATAACTGCCGTAAGCTCAAGATAATGAGTTGGATAATTAAGCTCAAAATATTTGAGTTTGTGAGACTCAAAAGCCACTACTCTACCCTCATGCATCAACACACCTCCAAGCCCTACTAAATAAGTATCCATACAAACGAAAAACTCACCCTGTGGATCTGACACTACAAGAATAAGTGTTCTAGTGAGACATTCCTTTAGTGTACTGAAGGCCTGCCTGTACCTTTCCGACCAAAAAAGTTCTTCCTTTTTCTTTGTAGGGAAGTGATGAGGTGCACAATCTGAGAGAAGTCTTGAACAAATCTCCTGTAGTAACCTGTTAATCCCATGAAGTTGTGAACCTTAGTCACAGTAGTGGGTGTTGGCCAATCCATGATAGCTCTAATCTTGGAAGGATCGATGGAGATACCTTCCCAAAAATGATATGACTCAAATATTTCACCTCTGTCTAAAATAATGCACACTTCTCCAAGTTCTGTAAAGTTGCTACTCTCGAAGACACCGAAGAACCTAGTGAAGGTGCCCCTCGTGCTCCTCACACATATGTGAGTAAATCAGTATTTCATCAAGGAAGATGAGCACGAAGTGATCTAAGAAGTTCCTAAATACCCCATTCATTAAACTCATAAACATTGCGGGGCATTCACCAAACCAAAAGGTACCACTTTGTGAACTCATAGTGCCCATATCTCGTACGAAAGGTGGTCTTATGAATATCCTCCTCAGCAATCCTCAACTAATGATAACCTAACTTAAGATCAATCTTAGAGAAAATTGTGGCTCTTTTCATCTGATCAAATAATTCATCAATGCGTATAAGGGGATAACGATTCTTGATCATTACCTTATTCAGCTAGCGGCAATCAATACACAACCGCATGAGGATACATCCTTCTTAAAAAAAATCACCGGTGCACCCTAAGGGGATACACTAGTATGGATAAGGTATTTCTCTAGAAGGCCCTCCAGCTGTAACTTGAGCTCAGAGTTCTGGGGTGGTCATCCGATAAGGTTCTCATGAGATAGGCTCCGCTCCGGAACTAGAAATATATGAAAAAAATCTCACATGGAGGTGGAAAACCCTATAGCTCCCGGGATAGACATTTGCAAACTCTCTCAAGATGGGATGGTCATTTAGCAATGGTTCACTAGACCCATCCTCTAATCATGTCACTAATCGTAACAACATACATCTAACAACCCCATCACACACACCGCTTAAGCTCCATAGCGAAGATGGTGTAATAGAAATGAGTCTCTTGACCCCCGAAATCACCGACTCAACTCCGAGATCATCTGGACAAGATATAGTCTTGTGGTAATAATTCATCATGGCCCTATGAGTAAAAAACCAATCCGTACCCAAGATGACTCCATACAAGCCCAACGGAAGGGTACAGAGATCTGAGGTAGTGGTGAAAGGTCCCAAATCCACTACACACTCCTTAAATAAGGAGTCTACAAAGATCTTGGCTCCCGAAGCCATCTCAACATTCCCACTATGACCCTGCCTAATTGCAGGTAGCCTGCATTGCTCTACTAAAGATGGTTCAATAAAAGAATTAGAAGAACCATAATCAAACAATATAGAGGTAGGAATACCACCAATGCTACCTGTAGTCTCAATAACTATGCTTTGGTGCTCAGCCTAGTGGTTCTCAACCACTACATAAATCCTAGGGCTATGCCCCATGTCACCGACAGAGGCTCGAGATCTGTGTCTAACCCTTGTTATTAGGGTTATGTGGGCAATCTCTCCAAAAGTGTCTAGTAACCCCACAACCAAAACAACTACCTGATCCTCTCCCCTGTGTAGCAGCTCTCCAACCAAGTACTCTCAAAGTCTATGGTGTGGATCATGATGATCCGGTTGTGGTCTGTTGGTCTCTATTGGTGAACTCCTCACCGAGTGAGCTCTCTGGACACCCCGCTTCTTGATGGGACCCCAGGAGGAGGCCCCATACTCGACCCCTCGTGCATCAAATCTTTGAGGAGGCCTATAATGTGCGTGGGACTCTGCATTACCACTATTTGTGGCCTCTAAGATGACTATGTTAAACCCTGTCCACCACGAGGAGGAGGTGTTGAACCTCTCGATCTACTATCCTGTGTCTGTTGTATACAGCTCCAGACTCGGTCTCTAGCCTACTGGGTCTTTCCCCAAGTCTCCTCTGCTATGTAGGCCTTCTCAATGGCTCAACAAGTTTCGTGGACAATGGATCATTGTACCTCCAATGTCTATATTCGGGCCTCGAATGATCCTTTGGATCTGTACCTACTCACCCTACATGTACTCAACATACTAAATTAGATCTAGGAATCTACTCTCATACTCTGCATTCTTTGTGAAGGATTCTGTCGAAGGTCATGAAACTCATCTATCCACTATTTTATGAACCTCCGTGTGACAAATATTTGCTCCTAAAACACTCCTCAAAGAGGTCCTGGGTTCAAACTATCTCAGAATCAACATGAATCTCTGCTCCTATGTCCTTCACCAAACTCCTTCTCCATCCCTCGGTAGATGGGTCACAACATGAGCTTTCATGTTGTTAGAACAAAGCGCGAGCTTGAAGCATCCGGTCAAGCTCACTAACCAAGCCTCTTCCGAGAGAAATCCACCCGTGTCACTAGAATAATGTGATGGCCAAAGCTTCAAGATCTCCCTAATGTGATTTATAGTTGTGGTCTGATGGCCTCTAGGCCTCTCTGTATGCTCCTCCCTAAGCCTAGGGCTCTAAGACCTCTCTCTATGTCCTGAAACTCGGTCTCCCTATCCCCTTTGTGGAGACTCTTCTCTGGCTTGAATCTATATGGAAGTTCTCTCCCGACGCTCCTTGCTAGATCGAGGAGATACATGACCCTAAATGGAAGTGACTCTATCATATCCGGATGCATGCCCTCCTACCGATCCTTCGCGTAACGTGGTATTGACCTCCTGAAGGGTGCAGCAAAATTTGTTGTAGCAAGATAGCATTACAACATGCTCCGAGATGGTATGTCTAAGTATATATGAAAAGGCTCCTCATCTTGTCTGTGCCTCCTTCATGAATAAAACGAGAGTTAGTTCCTTATTCTAGGTCTTATTTAGTTTCCATGTTTACTAAAATGTGCAAATTCAAACCAAGTTGTTTTCAAGATTTAAAAGTGTGCTAGGTTTTAAAGTTCATGTCTCAAGTTTTCTAGTGTGCCCAATGGTCCAAGATTTTGAACCACTGCTTTGATACCAAGTGTAATTCCCGTTAAAAAAACCCACTTGAGACCCAAGAACAACCTAGGATTAGTTAGGAAAATTATGGAATAATTTTTTTGTTTAAAGGACTCAAAAACCAAGTTATAAGACAACAGATGTTACAAAAAGTTTGAAGATCAATACTAATTACTAGCTTATATTTTTTCCACATCAACAATTATTAAAGATCACAAGGTCAAAACTTAGGGTTAGAATGTTCAAAAGGTTAAGAGGGTAATTTCTCACCATACCCACTCACTAACTAGCCTAAACGGTTCAACCTGATTTTTCATAAATTTAATGCATTCAAAACTTCCATAAATCATTCCTATTATATAGGAAATTTCCTTATGTTTCCAATGATAAAAATAAGTCTTTCTAACTCCTCATAAAACTCAAGTTATAGACCGACGGGCCTTGGGGTGTAAATTTTGCCAAGGGCGGTCTGCGCGCACTGGGAGGGAAAATATTCCAAAGTGCAATCCTATGGGCCACGGGAGAAATTATGCCCAGAGGAGTTATCATGGAATAGTGGAGTGAGGAAGGAATTTAACGCTTTTTTCCTTTTGGAATATAGGCCCAATTTCCCACCGCACGCCCGCAAGCCCGAAAGAGGAAACGTGTCAACATTTCCGAGCCCAGAGAAAATCAGTCACCGGAGAGAATCATGACATTGATAATTTAAGCCAAAAAACATTAAGGGATCAAAACAATCAACTGTGCCTCCGTGACATGTAGGGTTGCCACGTGTCAACATACCATTGGTTGCGGGCGGTGGGAAAACTTTTGAAATTATCGCAAGGAAAAAGTTAAAGTTTTAAAGTCAATAAAATCTCCTCTCCTCCACCCACAATCATTTGGTGAAGCCACATGGTAGCCATTCATTGGCTGGGAATTTGGCGAGCTAGGAGATATTTTAGAAAATTCTCCAAAAAGGTCTAACATTTTAAGTTTTCAAAAGGAACCGCTCCTCTGCCGATACCTCATGATGCCACGTTGTAGCACCTAGTTGGCTGCAGCGAGCCGCAGGAGGTGGAGGAAACTTAGGAAAATTTTCAAAAAAATTTAAAGCTAAGCTTGAAAATTGTTGTGCCCGCTGCCGTTGCCTCGTGAGGCCACGTGGTAGTAACCCGATTGGCTGCGGGTCAAGCAGGGAAAATTTTCCCAAAAAAATTTAAAAGTTAAGTTTGATTTTCGGACCCACAAAAGAAGACAAAGGTAGAAAAGTGGGGCAGCGGATCCACGGGGAAATTTTTCCAAAATTTCTTTTTGACAATTAGAATAATTTTTGAAGCCAAAATGAAGTAAAACTTCAGAAGGCCATAACTTTTGATAGAAAGCTCGGGTTTGGGAAAACAAAGAATTTATGGAAATCGCTTGAAGCCCTCTTTGCATAGGAATCATTAATTTTAGATTTTAACAAAACTTAAGAGGTTAATTTTAGTAAAATGTTCTGTAGGCTCTTCTGATAATGCAAACTGGTAAATTTTAACTTATAAAATTTGTTCAATTTGATCTTCTTCCTCTCTCAAAATGTCAAATAGACATGGATCAATGTTCTTAGATGGAATTAGGATAGGTTTGAAAGGTAAAACTATTTGATTGAGTTCCAATTGAAATTTTACAATTTTGACAAAAATGATGTGAAACGTTTTGAACTCGATTTTGCATAGTTTTGAAAGATTTCCTTTAAGTGTTTTTGTCTAATTGAACTCATTTATATCCTAGTATTCAATTTTAATGTTTCGTTGTTATTTATTGATTGTAGGTTCGAACTGTGCATTTTAGAGAAAGTATTTGCTAGTTTGAAATACAAAACAGAGATCAAATTTGAAAAGGTCTATTTATCATTTTCCATCTTCCAAGTGTGGAAATTCATTCCAATCCTAGTCTAATACATTTAGTTGATTCAATCAAACCATTTAATAGCTAAAATGCAAAGTCTGATTTCCAATCTTAATGTATTTCAAAGGAGAACAGAGCATTATATTTTCGTCACATGCATTTCTTCTTTTCAACAGAGATTTCAAAACACAATAGATGATCAAATTCAATTCAACAATACAGATTGAAAAAGGTAGTGCAATATTTTATTGATTCCAAAATATAAATTTAGAACTTTTCTTTCAATTCTCGAATACAATTTCGGTCACATTCCTTCAAGGCAAAAATAGAGTTTATCTCTTTTACATTTCACTTTACAACTTTCATAAACAATACAACATTTTTCCATTATAAAACATTTACAATTTCATCCACTTCAAGTGGGAAAGGTTACAATAAACTTTATCTCAACAAGGGACTGTCAAACTATCTCTTTTCCTTGCTCCAGAATAGTAACATGCAGATTTTCTCATTCTTCCGGTTTGATCACAACTAGAGTATGGGAAAGGCAATGCTCTCCACCCAATCAAGACATCCAATGAAGAGGAGAATTCATCCTTCTTGATGGCCCCAGCGCCAACCATAGTGAAATGGAAGATGTGATTCAACTCATGGCAACAATAGGATTCCACAAACACACATGCATATTTTACATAGAAAAAACATAATCCAAAACAAAATGTAGTTTGCAACTACATTAGAGACATCACAAACAAAAATAAGGCTTCATCAAGCAAGCCAAAGGAGCAAGAAACTATGGGGGATGCTACTTATGCCTCCCAACGGAGAAATGGGTATCAGCGCCTAAATTTCAAATGGCCAAAATATAGTATATCAAAACCTTGACATTCCTTATGCCTCCCCAATTACCCCTTATTCCTCACATTTCCTTATGCCTCCCCAACCTCTTATTGCACCCCATAATGAGTAAATAAATGCAAGCTATTTCTTTGCAAGGTGGAACCCAAAGCCCAACTCCCTCCACACTTATACCTCCCAAAACACACTTGTGCCTCCCAAAAATAACCCATAGTCTTCTCCTACACCATTCCTAGGACATCTACCCAAACATGATCCATAGGGATCTAGAAAAACACACCACTTCATCAGTTTCATCAGCACCAAGAAGAAGAAGAAGGAAAAATAAATAAATTGAGGAATACGAAGGTTCTCGGAAAGGCTGCCGCCTGCAGGCGGCAATCCTGAAACTGCTGCCCAACCAGGGTGGCGCTCCTGTGACCACCGGTCCACTCAGGGTGGGGGTCCTGGCACTTTTGAACAGAAAATAAGAACAAAGCACAAATGGATGTGAATTTGAAGTGCCAAGTCATGTCTCTTCACTTACATGTCCCTTCACATCCTCCAGTTAATGGGAGGACATGGGAAGACCTATAAATACATGGAAGGAGCAAGAGAGAAGACATTAGAATGTGAATCAGACATTCAAAGATCTAGAGAGATCGAAAATCAGAGTATAATGAGAGCAGTAAGCAAGATCTTCAGTGTTGGAATGGAATTGTAAGAGCAAGGTGTAGAAAGCAGAGAAAGAAATTAATTGTAGAGATGGTTTACATTGTTGCTTCTTTTCATACTTATTGTAATCTGTAATTGTCTATATTAGACCAATAAAAGTGGGAAGAAAGAGAAGTTTCCCTTCCGACTAGTTTTCCTCCTTGGAGGTTTCTAGGATAAAATTGTTGGTGTTGAAGTTTGAATTATTTTCTTCTCTGCAATTTCCTTCTATAGCACTAGATAATCACTCACGAAGCTCTAATATTTAAGCAAATCTGTCATTTTCCAAAGTTGAAAGTAGAACAACATAATTTTATGATTCGTAGAGTTCCAAAGTAGAAGTTTACGGATCATTTTGGTATCAGAGCTGATTACATATCCAAGGTTGTGGTATTCAAATATTTCTTGTGATTTTGTATGACAGTGACAAGGTCCAAAGGAGAAGAAGTTTTACCTTGTGAGCTAGATATTTCTACAAAGAAGTGGAAATAGAGAATTCAAGCTCAAATGGAGGCAGAAAACTTGGTCAAGTAGAATCGAGATGCTAGAGACTATGATGGATAGATTGCATAGAAAACAAGAAGATATTTCATATCTATAAAAGATGGCTTCAGTTAAGCAAGATTCCATGGACTCAATGGTTCAAGCACTAGCTGAAAAATTTGGTATCGGAAAGAGCCACGAAGAGGAATAATGGGAAGATCATGAAGAGACGTCAATTGTAAGCGAGAATGTAAAATCTGCATATAAACCATTTAAAGTTTAAACAAGAGTGGAAATACATAATTTTGAAGGACAAGTAGATGCGAGAATTACTAGATAAATGGCTAAAACAGTTGGAAGTCTATTTTAGTGTGCATAATGTCACTAAGGCACAAAGGGTCACCTTTGCATGTCTCAAAATGGAAGGTCATGCTCTGGTTTGGTGGGAAACCCATCTAGCCACTTGTGAGCAGAAGAAATGTCCTATTGTCAAGTACTTGGAAGGGTTTTAAAGAGTTGATTAGAGCTAATTTCTATCATATTATCCATAAGACTAACAATATGATTAAGTGGCGATTACTTTAGACAAGGCAGCGATCAAAGTGTACAACACTACACTATGGAATTTTGGAGACAATCCATGTTGCTTAATATGGACTTGGAGGATGAGGAGATTCTAGCCAAGTATTTGTGAGGACTTCACACTTGCCTTCGGAGGAAGGTAATCTCCACCAATCCCAAGGATCTCAATGAAGCTCTTGTACAAGCATACTACATTGATGATGAGAAGAAGCAAGGAGAAATAGAGCCAAAAGGAGTCAGCGAGCAAGTAACAAAGGACAAAGAACAAGGGAAGACAAGTAGCTTTAGGTAAATGGAAAGTAAACATATCGCTACTACTTTGCATACTTGTAAAGATCCTAAGAATTTACGTAAGAATTGTGATGTGAATGGACATACTGATGCCACATGTTGGAAGTTGCATCTAGAATTGCACCCAAAGCACCGAACCAAGGATTCCAAGAAATCCATGGCCTTTGTGAAGATAGAAAGAGAGGTGGAGATTAAGGATGATTCGGATGTAGACGAAAGGCTGGGATGCATGGCCACTAACATGTACAGGGCAGAAGAAGAAGAAGATATAAGTAAGCTATTTCAAATCAAAATCCAAATCAAGAAGACTAAGGTAAACACTTTAGTAGATTATGGTTCTTAGTCAAATTTCATTTCCGATGTGGTTGTAAAATAACTTGGTCTAGAGAATTACGCACATCCACATCCATACCCACTGGGATTGGTGAAGAATGGTGTAGAAATACAAATTACAAGAGAGTGTAAGTTTTAGTTTGGGATAAACACCCAATACATAGATATATTAGAGGCTGATATTTTTCCACTTGATGCATTTGATGTTGTCTTCGGAAGTCCTTACTTGTATATCAGGGATGATGTGTTCACAAGGAGGGAGAACCGGTTTAGATGGGTCAAGGATGGAATCATTTTTAACATCCAGGCACACCAAAGAAAATCAAAGAAGGCTATGGTAAGTGCCAACCAAGCACCAAGACATATTCAGGAAAATCATCAGTTTTGTTGTTTTCATTGGAAGAAAAAAATGGATGTGAGAGCGGATATTTCTGACCAACAGATGGAGAATTTGGATAGCACTTGTCGGTTGTTGTAGAATAAGATGCCACAGAGGCTGCTCACTCAAGGAGTAAAACAAACTTTCGCTATGGAGTCACCATATCTACCTACGGATTCTTTGGACTGACGACCATGGGGCAGCAAGAAGAAGAGGAGATACAAGGAATGGTGGTGACTATAGCAGTAACATACTTAGAGAGGATTAATCCAATCCATCTCAAGAGGCTAGAGATAAGAAAGGACTAAACCACTATAGTATGGGACCTTTTCCATACTTGAGCAGGTTGGAGAAGAAACCTTTGGGCCATACCTCATGTAGATGCATGCGATAGTGAGTTCAAGATCTTGTACCCACTAACGCCATCTATGCATGACAAATAAGGAAAGATACAGAAGTTACCTTCCAAAGAGGCATCTTAGAGGAGGATGTAGCACTAGAAACGAGAGATCCATAGGAGTCTTGGCAGGTTGGACGAGAGTAAACACCAAGGTAGACCCAGTGGTACTCGAATGAGCACAAGAGGAAGTTGATTCCTCTACCACTCCCCCACTAATCTTTTGTGGAACCAAAAGCTTCTCAAGTATGGGATATATGATCTATAGGGATCCGAAAAATGCACCACTTCATCAGTTTCATTAGCACCAAGAAGAAGAAGAAGGAAAAATAAATAAATCGAGAAATATAGAGGTTCGGAAGGCGCCACTGTGCGAAAAGGCGGTCTTGTGACCACCAATCTACTCGGGGAGGCGGTCACGACACTTTTGAATAGAAAAGAAGAATAGAGCACGAATGGATGTGAATTTGAAGCACCCAGCTATGTCTCTTCACTTCCATGCCCCTTCACATCCTCCAGTGCACGGGAGGACATGGGAAGGCCTATAAATACATGGAAGGAGCAAGAGAGTAGACATTCAAAGGTGAATCAGACATTCGAAGATCCAGAGAAATCGAGAAGCAGAGTATAATGAGAGTAGTAAGCAAGATCTTTAGTCTTTGGAAGGGAATAATGGGAGCAAGGTGTAGAAATAGAGCAAGCAAGTAATTGGAGAGAAGGTTTACATTGTTTCTTCTTTTCATACTTATTGTAATATGTAATTGTCTATATTAGACCAATAAAAGTGGGAAGAAATAGCATTTTCCCAAGTCCCAATTGGTTTTCCTCCTTAGAGGTTTCTAAGATAAAATTATTGGTGTTGAAGTTTGAATTATTTCCTTCTCTGCAATTTCCTTCTATAGCACTAGATAATCACTCATGAAGCTCTAATATTTAAGAAAATCTATCATTTTCTGCGGTTGAAAGTAGAACAATATAATTGTGTGATTCCTAGAGTTCCAAAGTAGAATTTTATGAATCAAAATAGTCCACAACATGCCAAAACATTCACAACAAAACAACATTTACATTCATAAAAGAAGAGCATTTCTAGAGCCAAGCTCTTACCTCTCCATCATGGAGTTATTCCAAGTTCCAAAACAGCAAGCTCTATCCTAATGCAAGCAATCCAAATCAGCGAAACACTAGCGTCCAACAATCTTCAAAAACGTCTATAAAGTAAGAGCTCTCAAACAACAAAGAATTCACCCCAAAAGAATCATCCCAAAAGTTCAACAACCCAGCACAAGGCAAGCAATTCAAATTTTATAGAAGAGGGAAGAGAAGAGGATGAGGTGGATCCATGTAGGATGCCACATCACACATCCTCAACTCCAACACCAAAGTCAACTTCATTCTCCAATGCATAATAAAGAGGTGGGTGAATAATATGACAGTTTACTTACACACTCCAAAACAAGCCCACACCTCACAAGGACTGAAATTAATAAAATGTAAGAAGGTGCAATTAAAACATACAACTTGTCTTACAAAAATGCATAGCGAAGGCTAATTTTAACTCTCCAACCATAGGTAAGGTTGATATGTAAATTTAAGACATGTGGGATAAGTCTAACTTGTCCCACAAGCCTCCAAAATCAGCCTTCAAAGACAAATTCGAATTTCAAATAAGATGAAGTGTTTCATAATCAAAAGTCTAACTTACACAACTCTTACACATATGTACACATCACTTACACATTCTTACACATCACTTACACATACTTACAACATTAATACAAGAGTCAACAACTTCTATAATTACTTTCTTATATCCCAATTTGATTAATTCATTTATTTTAACAATATGATTACTCACATTAATTCTCCATAATTAAATAAATAATAAAAGGGGTAAATGCATCACAAAATAAACACATGCAAACACTAATGAAAGGAACCACATTAATAAATACACATAACCCCTTGGTCACATTCAAAGGTAATTCCCCCCATGGGAATCCCTAAAAAATACAAACACACACAAACAATACATGTTGCCATGGTGACCTTGTTGAATTCATCTAGAATTCCAATGTGGTTGGTCTCCAATCCCCGATGTTTGTTGTGATAGTTTAACCTGCAAAACACAAATACCTCCTTCAGCCTCGTGGCCATATCAGAACATCCAACATGATATAAATATAATCTCAAAATCATCTATACATATGAATCACAACAACATCAAGGCAATCCAACAATATCATTTACAATTTACATCAACAACTATATCATCATCAAATAATGTCCATTTTCTAGATCTACTCACAATATCCAAATATCACATGTCCGAACAACATCCATAGTATATCCATGTCAAATAGTATATCATCATCCACATATGAAATGTCTCTAATAATCATCATGCATCATAATTGAATCAAGATCGACAATAATCCATGGTCTAACATCTAACATCATACTAAATCAAAACCATAATAATATCCATAATATAATCATCAGTATCATGATCAGTATCAAAAGGTGTCAAAGGCAAGTGGGCACTACATCCGTGGTTACACTTAGGAAGTAGCCACATGTCATCATCTTGTCTTGTAAGACCTAAAAACACTTCACATCCCTTAAAATGAATCTAGAGGCCCTTGTTCAAATTGTTCTTGATAAGTAAAAACTCTCAACCAACATTTTGTCCAATCACCTTCTCATTGCGACTCTCACATTAATACTAGCCTAGAAATTCTAGGTTGTGGAGGGGACCAAGGTCCTCGTCATCCATCTAATCCTTGTTTTGAAGAGACAATCGAATGTCGATAAATTAGATTCGGTATTTTTTGTCGTAGTTGTGGATGTTCGTACCCTTAGTCAATGATCCTCAACTATGTTTCTCACAAAGCCTCCTACACATGGCACATGGTGGCACTATGCAGATTCAAAAGGGATCTAATAGCCGTGGTTAGAGGAGATTGTTGCCTAGGCTCGAAGCCCCAAGAGGTTTGAATCTCTCCTCCATCCACTAGACTCATGACCGTGGGTTTCTCGCCCACACTCCATTGTCATATGCCTTGCGTGCCTCCTCCGTCCTTTCATAACCAATTTGCCAAATGTATCGTGCAGCTGTGCACCCATTGTTCATGGACAAAATAGTGGCCTTCAAGTCAAAACACGAAGAATGGGAAAAAGAGTAGGGCAGAACCAAAAAACCATAACATTATTTATCAAACCATCCATTAAAGAGAGCAAGATGGAAATCTACTTGAGTGCGGGATCTACTTAATCTTGTCTCGGCTTATTTAGTTGAATAGACATAACAACAGGAAGTTTTTCATGCTGCTTCACAAGACTTGTTCCATTTGTCTCCAAATCTCTTTTCGTTTTTCCTTCTACCTTCACCGCTACCATTAACCTTTCCTAACAGCATACACATCACACTTTTTTTGTGCGATTGCTAGTACTACAGAATTTGTTGCATTGCAAGTTAAAATTTTATATTCTGTAGTATTCAATCTACTTTTAGTTTTACAACTTTTGGATTGGAACGCCTATGTATTTAGATATATGCAAGATATGGGAGTATTTCGAGCACAATATTGACGTGAAAAGCGAGTGGCAAGAAGTGAGATAATTCACAAATCAGTTTAAAATTAAACATAAACATGTATTGGTAAGTGCTTATCTTATATTATGATGTTATTTTCTTAAGGATATTTTATCTCCTTGCAGGATTTTGAAATGTATAGTACATGAAGCAATATTAATTTGAAAGTGGTCAAAGAACTCTCGGCATAAATGAATTTCAGGAGTTGTATTTTATAAGTTGAATAAAGTAGATTAATTACAAATGATTTCCCTTTGATTTAAACAAATTAATTATATAGCTATGTTGGGAGTTCTTGGAATTGGTTTTGGGACACTTTTTCTTTCTTTCATTTTTTTGGTAAGATGTATTTTTTTATCAAATTCAAAGTTTGTACAAATTTTTGAGTTTAATGGGATCTCATCCCTCATTTTTTTGTTATCATTCAAAATGTGTACTTCAATAATTAACTTTATTACATCTTTTACACCATCATAAGAACATACAAAGGATGTATTGACGTACGATGCCTTCTATGCCATCCATGTGATGGGATAGATTTCATAGTCAATATGTGTACGGGAATGTACTTTGATATTGGTTTCAACCTTTTCTTAAAACATAATTAACATCGAGGAATCCAACATGTACTTTTCCTTTACTCACAACCGACTAAAGTTTTATAATTAATTTTTTATTGAATGCCTCCAACGTTGCAAGGATGTGCTTAAATGATGTTGATATTTTTAAATTTAGGTTTTTAGTTTAACATTTTTCTACCCGAAGGTTGTTTTCAGGATCACAAATTGACAATATTAATCGATTTTTGTGTAGGTGATGAGGAGAGATAATTTGGCATGGGTTGGGTGAATAGTTATCATTTGGAGTGGATAGAGCTTTGAGCTCCAAAAAGTCATTGAAGAATTGAAATGTCTCGTTGATTTAATCTTTGAGAGGAAAAGAGGGTAAAATGTTTTTGTATAGTGTGTGCAAAGGTTAAACTTGGTGTTTTTCTATAGGAGAGGGTCAAACCCCTTATCTCGAATGTTTAATGTGTCTCAAATATAAAATGAATGGCACATTTATTTGTATTGTATTGCAAACAATTCATTTGAAAATTAGTAGATGCCTAATTTTTATAGTGACAGACGTGCCTCTTATGGATGAGGGTTCCTATTACAAGGTACCGATGGTGGTTAGAAGGTTGCATTAAAGTATGAATTAATTGGATTTTTTCGACATTGTATTGTTTTGTCTTAGCTATAGTAGTCTATGTTACATTGCTCATGCATCCTACATTGTCTAGAATAGTATGTTTTATTTATTTCTGCTTGGAAGTGATGTTAGTCATAAAATGAGCATTAAAAAAGTGGTTTTTCTTCACCACTATAGGATGACATAGAAATTAACCACAACATGCCACCGGACATGTGGAACACTACACCAACTCTATTGATTTCTATAGATTTTTTGTCCTTTATATAATTATGTGTGAATTTGAAATATATTGAAAAATAATTAAAATAATTAAATAAATATAGAATAGTTATTTTTATTATTATTAACAAATAGTTTTTAAAAGGGACTATACCCTTGTACAACAAGGCTCAACAACTAGATATAACAATTGTACCAGGATAAAAAGATGATCAAAATCAAGATTTTACAATAAAGCCCAAAAGCAGAAAAACATTCTGCCAAGAAAAGTACCAAAGAAAGCAGAAAATAACAACATAACAAAGACAAACAAACATATGAAATTCATTAACTTAACCATTGTTTTTTGTTCGAACATTTTTCTTCTTGTTACGAACCATAATTCATTCATGAAGCTTTCTGTTAAGGAATACAAACTTCAAGATCTACGATCGGCTGATATGCATTGTTTGAGCATCTAGGAGGAACATTCTCCTTATCCGCTACAAAATATTTTGGTTCGGTGTTTCCTATATTTTTATTTCACCCCGAATGAATCCTTTGCATGATCTCGTGATCTGTCTGAAAGGAGTTTCGGGAACAATTTCCGCTATGTCTTCCTCCTTAGAATCAGAAACCAGGATATCCTTAGGTTCAAATACCATATGTTATAAGAGGGCATTTTTCCACAAGTTAGCATTCTCTTTTTTACGTTTTACCATCTCGCAATATATAATAGTTGATATTAATAAATATATTTTATATTTTGAAGGGCAATATTGAAAAATTATTATCACCCAAACAATGTTTTACAGAAAATGCAGTCATCAAATTTAACCCCTAAACGTGTGCTTGAATTTCGACATAAGTTTCTACATTGATAAGGAGAGGTACCATACCTTGCACACATAAGCAATAGAAGAGAGGGTCATACCCTTTTTCTAATTATTTAATTTTTCTCAAGGAAAATTGGACGATACATTTATTTACAATGTATTGCATTTAAATCAATTAAAATGTAATAGATGCCTAATTTTTATACTTATATGTGTGCCCATTATGGATGAAGGCTTCTTAACATAAGATATTGATGTTGGTTATAGGGGTGCATTAACGTATGACTTAATTAGAGTCATCCACATCTCATTGCTTGATTTTAACTAGATGCGTCCATGTTGCATTAGTGTTATTGCAAACACTATCTAGAACATGATTTTTATTTATTGGTGCTTGCATATGACAATAGTCAGAAAATGAGCAGTGAATATGCCTCTATCATGCATGCATTGAAATATGGAATTTGCATGTTGTCCAATATCTATAGACATCAATATAGATATGTCATGTGTTGTTGTAGTGTTGCGTGTGTCAGTTAACATGTTGTGGTTTTTTTTGTGTCATGTTTCACTGGTAAAGGAAAAAGGAAGAAGATACCTCACAAAAAACATTGTTAGGAATGATGGAACAAAATTCTAATATCATACTCTCCCTCACTTGATGTAGAGGTAAATTTGAAAGAAATATTTCATTTAAATAATAATATTTTCAATCTAACATCTAACATCGTAGAAGAGTATTATGAAGGTGGAGGCTCTGCTATTTTAAATAGGAGATGATAACATGTTTAGCCTTGAATTATGAGGATGTGTTCAAAGCACGTGTTTTTCGTGCATGTCCTATAGATTTAAGTTTCACCTAAGTCATTACTAGATGAATAAGTAGGGAAGGGATCATATAACCATTGACTTATATTACGTTGTTGAAAAATTGCAAGAAATCAACTATTTAAGGAGGTGTTGTTGTAGTCCGAATAATGTCCCCGAGTGTGCGCTAAGCTGCATTTAAGGCAGTATGAAGTGTGCACCAACCGCACAAAGGTGGTATGAAACTTAGGCTTCAGTTAAATGGAGGTGATATGAAACTTGTGCACCTAGTGGTCCATTCCTCACTCCAAGCTAAAGTGTAGTGCCCACTCCTCTTCGACACTTTGTTTCATCTTGATATTGATACTATTGGTGATATTCAAACATTTTGATTATGATACATTGATCAGTAGATGATAGATTATATTGATATTTAGATTATTGACATTATGATGTTTACGTTTTATTATGATGCACTAGATAGTGATGTTAGACAATTTGATATATGTTGATTTTCATGATGTGGATTTTATACTGACATGTTATGTTTGGGATGTTGGAGTATAATTGTAATCTCATGGATGTTAGGGTTAGATTTTGATATATTGGTGGATAATTGAATTTCTAATGTTCAATGATGAATATTGAGTTTACATATATATTTTCTTGATGTTGTTAATACGGCTGAAAGGATAGAGAGATATTTTTTTGTGTGCGAGGACTTTTATTACATACATTGAAGGGGAGAGCGGACCAACCACTAAGGATGTCGGTTGTTGAGAAATGAGGCCAAATTCGACAACTTGTGTAATGTTGTTTAGTCTAATGTTTTGCATGTCTTGTTTGGAGATCTCCCATGGGGGGGTGACTTCACATATGTGGCCATGGGGTTAATTGTTTTCCCTTTCTTTAATTTTTATGTGTTTTATTTTATGATTTGTGTATTTAAAATTTTTAAATTTGTCATCTTATTAACATGTGTAAATGTGTGTTAATTAAGCTTAACCCTTCTTTTTTTAGTTAACCAAATTAGAGATTTGACACATAGTTATGATGATATTTGGTAGTCCTTGTGTAAGTAAAATTTATGTTGATTTGGGAGTATTTTACTCCACCCCAAGTTAAAAATTTGGATTTTGACTTAGGGAGTATTTTGAAGGCTTGTCCCATGCCTCTTAAATTTACCCAACAACCATACCTATAGGTTGGGAAGCTTATATTTG
The DNA here is from genome assembly GCA_018340775.1 of Taxus wallichiana var. yunnanensis. Taxonomy (NCBI): domain Eukaryota; kingdom Viridiplantae; phylum Streptophyta; class Pinopsida; order Cupressales; family Taxaceae; genus Taxus; species Taxus wallichiana. Next base: position 727,499,797 of record CM031243.1, on the reverse strand, counting down.
ACTACTTTGTCCATTTTGAGTCTAAAAGAAGGAAATTTATTGCACTTTCTTTCTACCCGAATTTATTATGGCCCTTCAAAGCATGGTGTGCAAGTTTTGAGCTATGTGGCTTGTCATAGTCCTTGCATGTGCATTAATTTTTCTTGGTCTTAGTGTGTTGAATTGAGTGTGGGGATGGAGGAATGATGAAGTGGCATCCTACATGGAGCCACCTCATCATCCTCACATTTCTTTCTATTTATTGGTGATTTTTGGTTGGAATGGGGGTTACTTGCTCATTTTACTTCTTGTGCATTTTTGGATTTTGGAGCTTTTGGAGTGCGTGGAAATCAATTGGCTTGGATTTTAAGAAACTTGTGAAATTTTCATGGAACTTGATGGAGAGGTAGGCTCTCCACTTTTGTTATTATGTTATTTTGCTTATTTGTATGCAATGTTGTGCTTGTAAAATTGTTTGTTTTGTCTTGTGAAGATGTTTGTGTGTTGGTTGGGTAGTAGGCCTTAGTTGGGTGTGGGAGAAGGGTTTATGGGACCATTGGGGAGGGAAAAGGGAGTTTTTGAAGCATGTAATTGGTTGGAGTGTGAATGGGAGAATTACCTATGGGGAGAGAAAAGGAATTCATGGTTTTGTTGCATGTTTGCAACGGAGAGATAAGGAATTTTTATGATAATTTTGTGCACTTGGTGGCTTACGGTAAGACTCCCACTTTGCTTGGGAGGCATAAGGACATGGTTTCCCATAACCCTTGCTCTATTTGGTTTGATCTTCAAACCTTTGTGTTGTTACCAATGTGAAAACTTGTTGGATATGTTATCTTGGTTGAGTTGAATGTCTTGTATGTATATTTGTTGTGAAGCCACTTTATTGGAAGTTGCCATTGTTGCTTAATGCTCCTCGTGGTTCCTTGGTTGGGTCTCAGGGGACATTAAGGGGATGGATTCTCCCCTTAATGGATTTAAGGCTAGGTGGAGAGCTTTTCTACTCCCCCCTCCTTGTTTTGTGATCTCATTGTGAAGTTGAAGAGAGCCAAAGTATGGAGCCACAATTGGGAGGAAGACATGTTTATGGAAAACTTGTAATTTGGCCTTGTGGCAAGCCCTTTTGTTGTATATTATTTAGATCTATACTCCCCACTTTGAGTGGGTGTATTGTGAAATTGTAATTTGTGATAAAGTTGTTGTATTCCATGGAAGTCAATTTTTCTTGCAAACTCTTTTAAGAGTATGGATTGAGAAAATTACAATTTCAAATGTCCTAGTTTTGTGAAAAGAAATTATCAAGATTTATATTGTCTTAGAGAAAGGAATATTTGAACATAGATGAAATGGACATATATTTTTTTAATTTAAGTTTGTTTCAATATACTCCAGTTGATATACTTTCACTTCTATAAATATTGTGAAGTTGATAGGCTTCTTTTCAAAAAGAAATAAGAATCTTGATACATTGCATTTGTTGTGAAATGGTTTCCTTTTATTTGTTGAAATTTGAAAAGAAATATCACCCTAGTTTCTTTGAATGAAAGGTTATTGGGAGATTTAAGCCATAGTTGTATTTTAGTTAAATTGAAATATGTTATTTCATGCTTAAAATGAGTAGGAATTCTTTTCTACTAAATGTATAGAGTTGTATAATAAAATAAATTCATCGTCCAAAGCCTATACTTAGATGAAATCATCACAAGAAGAATGGTTCATATAATTTTATAAGTCAAAAGAATGATTATACTTTCCTACTCCTATACATAACTAGGTTTGAACAACTTTATTATGAATGTTCCCTTTTACATTCCCTTATAAACAATGAGTCAAATGTAATCTTTCTTTACAAAAAAATTTTTAAAAAATAAAATTTAGTGACTTTGATATTGTTAATGTACTAACAATTTTAAAATAATAGCAAAATTACTTTTTAAACCATAATGAGGAAATTGAATATAAATAATAATATACACTTATATATATTAATATATATGTGCATTTATATATGTGTGCGTATATATATATATATATGTGTGTGTGTGAGAGAGTGAATATATATGTATAGATTATTATTATTATTAGTAGTAGTAGGAGGAATAATAGATTTTGTTATTAATAAAGTTAATTTTAAGCAAACAAAAAGAAACTTGGCTTGTTTATTAAATGCGGCTATGGTATATTTGTTTAGTTTGAGTTTAAAAGGGGTGCGGAGGGGTAGCCTTAATACGGGGTCGATGACCTCTTCCCACCATTCCATACTAACTAATTTCAACGTGGGTGGGGTCCGAACCCCACCAATTAAAATTTATCTCTACAGTCGGCCTTAATACGACACCCATACAATTAAAAGCTGTGACATTAAAACAAATGCGACCTACAAATTAATTCCAATCTGTGTTTTTGTTGCCGCGGCCTTGCGGTTTTTGAATTAAATTTGTTTATTACATATATATATAAGTAGTTTTAGTTTTTATATTTCGGGTTTTATTTTTATATATTAGTAAATTTTAAAATATATATACCTTTATATATATACACACATAAGTGTGTGTATATATATATGATCTCCATTTCATATATATACTGAAATGGAGATCTATACAACTATGTTAACATATATTACAATGAGAAAAGAAATGTAAATACTAAAAAAATAGATTTATTGGAAAAATGAAGAATACCCAAATGGATATTTTTGGTTAAATATTACTTCCAACAAATGAGTAATAAAATTACAACCAATCCCTTGAGTAGGGTAGAATAGAGATCCAAAATTTAAAAAAACAAGGTTGGGGAATGTGTCTATCCATCCCAAGTTTTCCCTTCCTCTCTCATAGCTTCCACCTCTTCTATTTTTCCCTTAACTTGCAAAACCAAAATGAATGAAATGGGCACAAGAAATGAATAAAAGCTTTCCTTAGGAGTTTTTAGGTTGTTTTGAAATCCCCCCATCCAATGGACTAGATTGGATTCATCCAATTGCCCAAATTGTCTCCTACAATTGTTAAGTGAAAGTAGGTCAGGATAATCAATTTGGTCGCATGGGTCTTCCCTTGAATGAGGCCACTTGTGTGATTTGAAAGTTATTTAAATTATTACTTTTTATTTTGTTTTAATTTAAATAAACTCCTTTCCTTATTAGTTTAGACTAACTTTATATTAGAGAATTAAATAATTAGCTTTGTGTTTTTGAAAGGGATTATTTAGTCTTGGAATTAATGATTAAATTTTTGCATGGTCTTAAATTTTTTTTTATTAAATTAATTTAGGATTATTTGAATAAAATATTTTAATCGAGCCTTAGGTTTAAATCAATACTTGTATTTAATATTATTATTTAATTACTTTTGTGGCGTCTGTTTGAAACCAAGAGTTAACCTTATCATCTCCTTCATCCCTTTAACAAAAAAATTTATGCCTTAATTTTTCTAGTATAACCTTTGTTTGGTTTTGGGTTTCGTGTGTGAAATTTTGTGGGCATTACATTTAGTATTAGAGTCATGGATTCAACGCTTGGATTTCGAGCACACTAATAAACATGAAAGAAAACCAAATAAACCTAGCATAAATTTAAACCTAGTACAAACAATTATGCATGATACTTTGAAACATAGAAAAATTAAAAACTAAAAACAAAAGCTTAGATGATTATAATCTAACTCTTTTCTTGGTCTTTCGCGGGAGGCACAGACTGCACGAGGGGTTCCTACGCATGGACCTAGACCTACCACCCATAGATCGGGTAGTACCAGTCATTTTACCTCAGATATTGCAAATGCTACAGGGGGATAATGTTATCCAATTTCACCCTGGGAAAAATTGATCAAACACAACCTTGCACAGAGGAAATGGAGACGTTGGTTCGGCCGTACGAGCTCACATTTGATCCCAAAAAATCAAGTTGCGGGCGGGCTTGACAATGGAGAAGCAAGGTCAGAAAATAAATGACCAACGGAAATGTTGAAGAAGACCGAAGCTCAAGTAAAAAAATAGAGAAAGCTAACTTAGTAAGTCAAAATCGAGCCTAGAACGACTCAACTCGAAGCAAAGAAATGGTTTCACGGAATGTGCCATGTGTCACCTAGATGCATTTCCAAAAGTGAAAGCGAAAGAGAAAGGAGACAATGAAATCCCCACGTGTCATCTCGGCACAACTTCATGGGTAGCATCCAAAGACAGACCCCAAATAAGCGCACACCCATTACGTGGTCGAGCCCGAAAAGGTTATACGGTCATTCAATCGGCTAAGTATAAAAGGGCCTACAGTAGCCTCCACGTGTCTCATCAACACAACTTCAAAGGTGCGAAAAAGTAGGGTCCCCAAACAAGCGCAGCTCGCCACGTGGTTAGATCTTGAAAAGGAAGAGCCGGTCATTGAAAAGTCCAAACATGGCATAAGGTAACAATGCGGAAGCCTCCATGTGTCTCATAGCACAACTTTAAAGGTAAGTCCAAAGCGTGGTCCCCAAACAAGCACGGCCTCACCACGTGGTGGATTCTAAGAAAGGAAGAACCGGCCATTGACAAGTCTAAAACAAGGGAAGAGCTAGTAGAAGCCTCCATGTGTCACCTTAGCGCAACTTCAAAAGTAAAACCCAAAGGCGGGTCCTAAATGAGCGCGGTCTCTCACATGTCTAGGGTCCAATGTAGTTGTTCCACCAAATAGGGGGATTAGCCAAAAGACAAAGAAAGTAAAGCAGCTGCAGATGATGCCAAGTGTCCAATCGGCACAACTAAAAGATTGAAATGCGGGGGTGAAATCTTAAGACACACGGGGTTGCCACGTGGATCTTGTGATAGATAGAATGTTTTGAATATTGCTAGTCTACGTTAAACTCCCGACCTCGATCTTTGATTACCATATCTTTCAATTGGGAAATCATATTTGAGAAAAAAATAGACTTTTTGGAAAGCTCCCAACGTCTACTACTCACCTACCCCCATAATGAAAAATATAGTCCATTTCTAAGGCTGTCAGGTTTCTCACCTACCACTATAATGAAGTATGGGTTTCCTTTCTTTCCCAACAAGGAACGGTAATGGAGGTATGGGTTTTGCAGTAGAGCCCATCATTGTTGCAGGTGAATTCATTTCTCTCTTGGGGTGGTTAAATAGAATTTGGCTTCTTTATATCTCCTCTAATTCTTCCTATATATTGTAAGGAGAGGAATTTTTAAGGGGGGTGGACACTTTTGTTTTGTACTCTCCCTTCTTCTCTTTCTAAAAGTGGATTTGTGGAGCTCGAACCTCCCATTCAATTGTAAATGCAATCTTGCCTCTTGGCCATTGCAATGTACTGTGATGGTTAGAAAATCTATCAGTTAGGTAGGTCGTGGGGAAAAGCAGGCCAGCAGTGCGGGCGTAACCCTCTTCGAGACAAAGAAAGCGAAATTGGTTTATTACTAATCTATCAAGCAGGAATTTGTGCAAATATACACTATTATAACTTTAGGGGGTTTGGGATCTCATCCCAGTAGAGGTAGTTCCAACTACGAATAGAAAGGTAGGAGGGAAGGAATGGAGGAGGGTAGATCTGAAGGAAGAAAAGAAATGAATTCCAAGACGGAAAGGTCAAAAGGTTTATGCTTTGGGCTGGTAGTAAACAAAGCCAAACTTACTTGCATAAACAATTAAAGCAATACTGATGAATAGATGACAATAGTAGGAATGAATCTAACAGAATAAAAACATAGATCTAACTTAAGAAAGATCTGATGTAAATAACACACACATTAAGCACAAAGTCTGAATATATGTATTAATATTTCTTCTGTTGCAAGAAAACACACAAAAATTCTCTCCTCACTTCTCTTTTCATACAAAAATGTTCACCATGAATACAACAAGTATTCAAGTATTTATAGAAGGAGAGGAGGAAAGAAGACAAAAGAAAACCCACTACTTACAAAATATCTTACAAGATATTTACAAAAGATCTAGAAAATATCTAAAAAGTCAATAGTTGACTTGGGCAAGTTTTTGGATGGCAACATCCCATGGTGCAACATGGATGAGGTCATCATGTATGCCAACATGTTTTTTTAAATATTTTACAAAAATGATCAACGCATTCACGAAAGGAGAAACTACTCTTCATCATCCCTCTGCTCAAACTTGGTGTCTTACTTTTGATCAGGAGAGTTGATGTGACACTGCGCTCGATATTCTACAAACTTGCTGATCATTGCTTGAAGTTGATCATGGTTGGGACCATTAAAATGGTCGCGAATGACTTCGCAGGTTTCTTTCTCATTCTTGAGCTTGTCAGGTAACTCAATAAATTTTTGCATGCATCGATTAAAAAGCCAATGAAATTGCGGCGCACCAAGAGGTTATTGATTGACTCTCAATCGAAAGTGACCTCTGGTGCCAAACCTTGAGTGATGATAGCCTTGAAATGCTGGAATGTATCATCTGCTTCCCTCAAGTTATATGATTCACTGAGCATCCCTGGAGCCATTTTTGCAACTGTCTGCTCCATGTTGTATCGTGCTTCCAAGGCTTCATCTTTGATTTTATCGATTCTCTCCAGGATATATTCCATCTGATCAACCCGATAATCTAATGCAATGAGAGATTTATTATGTGCATACGGGTGATTGATAATGTCGACATTCAATAGGTCGTCAGCTGAGTAGTTAACCATTGCTTGGAACGTTTCATGTTGCAACCTGGCGTTATCCAACTCTTCAGATAGGGCACTTGCTACTGCTTGTAGCTCCTTATTTGCTTGAGTTATATCTTGATAGAGCAATGTAAACTTCCCAAGCATTTCCTTGCCATCTCTGAGGATCTGCCTCGATCTAGGATGATACTGCTATGCCTTGTTCACCAATCTTAACATATTCATTTATTTTCTCCTAACTAGGAACTTGAATGGGTTCAAATGGGCACATGAAGGAGCGTTGCCCATTTTCTGCAATGCTTGTAGGAGATGTTTGTTTTGTTCTTTGAGTATCCTTTTCTCCTCTTTTTCCTCTTAGAGCTTCTTGCAGAGAGCATCCACAACAAACAAGGCTTCCCCTTGCAGGCTTTCAGATGAGGTCCCCATTGTGACTTGAGTCACCGTGAAGTCTATGGGAGACAGATCTTCTTTTCTCTTGGTGGGATCCGGGAAATCTATCTCCATGACTCTTTCTCCTGAAGTGCCTTTAGAAAAGCGAGTTATCGCTTTCTACTTCTTTGTTCCCTTTTTTGGAATGATAGAGAAATCCATGGCCGCAATGGGAACTTTCCTCTTATGTTGGCTCAGATGGTCAGAAATCCAACCAGGACTTATGGGAGTGGGAGCGGAGCAATAAGAAGAAACAAGAGTGATAGGTGGAGCAACTGTAGAGGCCTGAGGGAAGTGTGTTGAAACAAATGGTGGTGGCATTGATAGGGAGTCCAACGCACCGATGCTCATGGGGCCTGGAGTTACTAACGGAAAAGGAGAAGGACATGGAAATAGAAGGGATCTTCATCAGGATTGAGGAAATATTAGGTGACAGATCTGCAAGAGAGGAGAAGATGGAAGAGGTGGGAGATGGAAGGGAGGATGGGAGAGGAGAAGACACATCCATAGGAATAGATGCTTCAATGACAGGATGAGAAGGAGGAGTGGAAGAAGGGACATTGGGTACCTCAGTAGTTGCAGTTGTGATAACATCTTGGGTGGATGTATCCGTTGAAATATCTACTATTTCTTCATCATCTGGAGATACCAGGTCGACTACTTGCTTCTCAGAAGTAGGAGGAAGATGTTTAGGAGTAGTGGAAGAGGGAACACTGGGTACCTCTTGTCTGCTTGGTTCTCCCACCTTGTCTTTCCCTTTTCCTTTTGGCACACATGGTCCGGCCTTGGAGGTGCACTGCCTGAAGGAGAAGTAGTGAAGTCAACTCCGAGGTATGTAAGGCCATTCTGATTGCACCAATGTTTGGTGCGTTGCAATGTGGGTTTAACCCTTTCTTGAATGGTCTTTGGCACTTTAGCTCTATCGATCTCTGCGAATGGCCAGTTATCCCCATCTGTGTCAATGTAAACCTGATCAATTTCTTGATCAGTCTCTTTGAATTTCTTTGGGACAATGGCAACACCATAGTGGATGATTTCCTCCAGAGCCAGCTAGGAGTGATCCTTCCGCCTAATGTCTATCTCATGGGTTAGGTCTATCCAAATGTCCTCAACTGGATGGGATCAATTTTTACCTTCGGAAGACAACTCGATAGTCAAAGGTCGGCCTTGCTGGGAAGTTGTGCTTTAAATTCAACAGCTCTAGCTTAGCATACATCTCCCATGCTTTAGCAAGTGTAGGGCAGGTGTATCGACCAACTGTAAGGGGGAATGGAGTTCCTCCTTTCTTTCTCTTCATACACTTTTCATGATAAGTGATTAACTTCCTTGACAATTCCAGGAGGACCAGCTTTGGCCCTGCAAACCTTGGCAGCTTCGTTGGTTCTCCCTCGAAATTCACATCTCTGAGGTATGTGAATGTGGGGAATTATGTGAACAACGCTCCCCATTTCTTTGTAGCAGCAATCACACTCGGGCTAGTTCGAATGTGTCTCATGTTTGGTCTCAACAAACAGAATACCTCATAGAAGAAGGCATCATTTATTTTGGAGAACTAGGAGATGCTGGCTTCGAGCCTTAGCTCTGGGTAGAACTCGTATATCTTGACTTGGGGCCATACCCCATTTCGAGTTAACCCTATGAAATCCCTTCTAACGCAACAACATATACAACGTAGGAATTCATGTAGAACTTCCCAGTTGTTAGAACTTGATGAAGCTATTGTGAGATGGTGTCACTGATGATTTCACACCAGCTGAAGCGTTGATTATGTGCGTTCTTGCTCATGTTCTCTAGGTATCTCAACATCCATTTATGGAAATGATGGGCATCAGCAAGCCCGAATACTCTACTCAAGAATGTGATTCTATCACTCAATTCTTCATTAAAATCACTTCAGTTGATGGTTTGTGGCCATCTGGACACTGACTTCTTGTTATTTAGATAGATTTCATACATCATCTGCATGAATTTATCTTCATTATCATCCCATGCCTTCCGCAGTCTTCAATACTTATTTCCACATATTTCCTATGATGAGGAATGCCCGGGATCATCTCAAAGTGATGAGCTGTGAGGTTTACGATTGTCTCATGTTATTTATTTTCAACACATTTAGTGTCCTTGTTATAACATTGAGTAACCAACATGATGAACTCATTATTTATGGCACTCACTGGAAGCCCAGCTGTAAAGTGCAATCCACTGCCTACTAATTTGTTCATCCATGGGCCACTACTTGCCTTGGTGGTCCTTACCCAGAAATCATCCATGTCAATATGACCCAGCTCAGAGTCTCTGATGTCAAGGTCACACTCTGCATATGAGTCAGGCATTCTGACTCTCTGGTACTTGTACTTCATTTCTTGCTCTGATTGTTTAGCTTTAGCTTTAGCTAGTCTCTTGCTTGATGAAGACATATGTGAGCTTACAGGACGGATCTTTGTTGTTCTGCGAGAAGAATCAAGAAGGTCCAACACAGAAGATCCATTTCAACCGTCATCTTATTCATAATGAAAGTTTGAAGAATAACATAACACCTTCAAATGTGTGAGAAAATAGTTAAGTTTAGTTTGCAGAAGGAAGAACAAGCAATTTTAAGCCTTAGGGCATGGGGCGCAAGTTTACAGCAGGCTGCAGGGGCTTTTTATTGCTAGGTGCACTTTCTAGGGTGTCAGCATGCAAATTCTTGCACTAAGCACATTCAGAAAGTGTCAACATGAGAAAAGTGGCGCCAAAGGGGGAAGCGCATGGCGCGGGTCTGCAGCAGACAACATTTCATGTTGATGTTGTGAAAGTTATGCTTACGCCTCATGAAAAATATGGTAAGTGTTCTTTGGCTGGGCGTAGAAAAGGTTTGTGTTGCATGAGTTTAAAGTGCACCAAAGCGCAACTTTGGAAGATGTTGCGAGGAAAAAATCAGTGTGCCGTATTTGTTTGGTGCACTTTTCGAGCGTGTAACATCTCTAAAAATGGCGCCAGGGTTTTAACAGTTAATAGTTCATGTTGATGTCTTGATTTCTTGATTTGGATTTGGATTTGATGGCAAGAAAGAGAAGTTTGTTGGCAAGGCAATAAACAAATATAGATGGTTTTTGGTTTACTTCAGCGAAGAGCCCTTCCAAATCTGTAGATCTGGAGGGGGGAGGAAAAGAGGGCTTCAGCTGGGTTGGGGATTTATTGGGTTCTTTAGATTTTATTTATTTGATACAAGCCCTAACATTTAACACAACAAAATGAAAACCACAAATGGGAGAGGAGCCACTCACCCGGATTTATAAAAGACGACGAAAGACGCGGTCCACAAGCTCGAAAATGACACGTGAGGGCTGATAGGGATGGCTGACACACGTAGAGAAAATACCTTTCACAATTTTCAATTCATGAAAATGACATGTGGCAGGTTTCTATTTATAGAAAAATTGGCATTTATGACCTCACCAACTACTTTTGGTGCGATTTTGGTAGCGTCGACATGAGAAAAGTTGCGCTTAGAAAAATGCTTAGCGCAAGTTTCTTGGTGTCGACACAACATTTTTAGTGCCAAAGGATTTAAAGGGGCGTAAATTTCCCGATGTCGACACGTGAATAATTACACCTAGTGTAAAAGCACGTTTTTTTAATCATGTCGACACGACAATTTGTGCACTGAAGGATAAGCTAAAAGTGGCTAAGTCCTGAAACATCATGATTTTTTGAAAGGAAGTTTTGGGCTTCTTCAAACGTTGCCAAACTTTCCTAGGGGTCAAAATAGAAAATTTTGGTATAGTTACCTGCAAATTGCCCTTGTCAATTTTGTAGGATAACATGATGTATCAAATCTTTGGAGCAATAGTATAAGTCTCGTGGTTGATTTCAACTCTCTCTTGTGTTCATTGCATCCTCTTGATCTCTCATTACAGTTTGGTTATCTATGCATGGTGGTTGTGTTATAGTTATAATGGTTTGTCTTTAATTGTAAAGCAAGTGTTCAACATTCCTTTGGTGCATCACCCTTATTATCTTAGGTTTTATTTCTTGCATCTCCTTAACCCTGTTTCCTTGGCAAGTTAGAGTAGGTTTTATATTAGATCCTTTGTAATATGATTGTGTGGACCTAAATAGTGGAATAGGAACCATCCTTCATCTAGAGAGCTCTCCCAATTCACAAAGTCCCACACTTTTGGGAGAAGCTCGATGTTATGCAATCACACTGAAAGTCTCAACCCATTGAGTTGCAGACATTCATGGGTGTTGTGATTTTACACCAACAGCGGTTTGTGAATGCCCGGTGGGACCAAGAAGTCTTCATTTTCATTGTAGCAAGATTGATGTACACTTGTTGTAAGTTCTTGGCTTGTAAGAAACACTAAAATTACACATTTGGTGACTCTAAGAAGGGCAGAATCCACTAGTTTCAGCAGTCCAAGCTTGTAACGCTCAAAATTACAAGAGCTAGAAAATGAGGATTTTTTTAACAAACCAATTACACATGCCTACAATTGTATGCTGATTTATTTAATCAAATTCATTAATCAATTTTTCTCTTTTGATCTATCGAAAACATCCATGTAAGCCATGTGCAATCGAGAAGGGTGTATCTAGATCTCCATGATCTCCCTTTGTCACTACTTCGACTAATAATGCTTACTAGCGTTTTGGCTCAGCGCTTTAAAGGTCATGAGAACTATGTGAAAGTCCTGGGTCTACCACAAAGCTAGTTTTTCGACTTCGTATTCCAAAGATATCGACCATTGTCTACCTCATGTTCAATATTTCAACTTCCCATGATCAAGTTACAGATAATTTTTTTTTATTTAATTGGAGGACTAGGTGATCAGACAATGCACAACCACCAATGCATTACTTTGGCCAAAGTTATCCGCCACGCAGTTACGGCTAAACTCAAGAGATCACACTAGTCTTATGAGTTTTAAGTTTTTTGCCACCTCATAACTATCCCTTTCACAATTATCTAGATCTTTATAGTTTCTTTTTTATTTCCAATTAAACCTATCTTGCAAGAGTTTATATTGAGATAGATGCCAAAGGCCAACTAGGATCTTTATGAGATAAGTACATTCGTTATGCTGAAATGTAACTATATCAACATTCCACATGTACTTATCCCTTAATATGCCTAATAGATATTTTCATCTATTTACCATCCCATTTAGTCTCTTTTTTCCTGATGTTTGATTATTTAACCTTAAATTACCTTTTTATAACGATACTCTTTCATTCTATATACAAGGATTTATAATCTTATCATATTAATACCAAGTTTACTAAAAGGACAAATTAAATATATATTAAAACATGTATATTTAATTATTCCTTCAATTAGCTATGCCACTAAATACCTTATTTAATTTACAAATTAAAGACAATTGATTATTCTACAATAATTTCCCAATTATCGGCTTCACACATTGATAACTATCAAATAAATGTATTCAACAATTTGTGAAAAGTAAGATTTCACAACTCAAGTATTCATCATTTACTCATATTGAGATATTATTACACACAAAGTAATCATCTCTTTATTAAAATCATATATTACATATGTCGTTAAGGTGAAATATATAACTGGTATAATAATTCTCACATAGTGAGGTTTGAATATTTACAATGGGTCCAAGATCCCAATAATTCAGTCAAAAATTTAAGGATATCGTCCTTTGTCCAATTGAAATCCATGTATCTCATTTAGATCCATGCTACGATAAAACTTCACAAGACATGAGTTTCCGCACATCCAAATGTAATGGTTAATGGTCATACAAGACTAGAGTAGTGGTATGATGTCAGTTCAAAATGAACTAGCATGAATATTAACTCCATTTTATGATGCAATTAATTAATAAAATATGAAAGGATATACATGTTGTTTTATCAACAAGCACATGGTAATACTGGTGAAAATGTATTACTACCCCGGTTTCTATAAAGATACAAACTATATATGCACACAAATAGAACAACCAATTTCTATTTCAGCGATCATGTTTCCCTCTAATCACAAAGGTCAATACATCCATATTTCAGCTTCAATCAATAAGCATTTGACATTTAAAATTTATACATAACTTCGTAAAAATATATGATTAAAAATAATGTTTTTTTCAGTCAATGAGCAGCTCTACAAATTAGCACAAATATCACCATATTCACATCAATTTAACATGTTCTATCCGGTAAAAAAACAGCCCAACCAACAATATAGTAGCATAATGGTTACATTATTTAAACATACTCATTTTAGTAGAAGAACAACTAATAATTTCTTTCATAAGATATCATTATTTTAAACCCAATCATGCCTCCAATTACTCCTTGGTGCATCTCGGTCAAAAGCTGTCTCTAGCTTTCATGCCCTTATCAAGATAAGAAATTTATTTTTCAGTCTTACAAGAATCCAAGTCATATTGCCAAGTGGAAGTTACAAGCTAAATGCCATTTTTTTGTAATTATTCACACATATTAAGACACCCTCATTTATACATGAACCGATTTAGTGGTCCATAATAATAAAATTTACGGAAAATGCAGCCCCATGCAAGAGCTTTGACACCCACAAATTATCATTCAAAAGATCTCAATAAATTAAATATCGACCGCATATAATAACCAAGAAGAAAAATACAAAACCTGACGATTTGCATACCCATACTTGATTGGGTTACCCAAATCGATTCCTTTATGAAAATCGATTTATATACCCAAATAGATTTGTTTACAGAAAACACACAACCAAATTTTAGTTTAACAAAATGAAAACCGACAAGCACAAATCGATTTTAAACACACAAATTCACAAAATGTTTTCCTTCTTCCTATACAGGAAAAACCCAACTTTTTTCCTTTTGGGTATAATTTATTATAATGCAGAGAAGGAATTTTTAACCTTTCTTTTACTTTATTTTTTCTAATCAAAACCCAAAACCCCATCTGCGTATTTTTCTAGGTTAGGTTAAAACCACATAAAGAAAACTAAAAAGAATACAAAATCCATCAATTTCCTTTTCATACTTCATCTCCAAACAATTATATCAAAATTTGTCCACAATTTCCTTGATTTCCATTAAAAACAGAATGTGTATTTCCTCATTTTTGTACAAATAATGCAGCAGAGAAAGGAGAAGATATTCATGCCTGAAGTAAACCCAGAATCGGCTACCTTCTACTCTTCCCGTTCCAACAAGTTGAATCCTTCTTTCATCCAAAACTTGCGTAGGTATTCCAAAAGGGGAGAATGAAAATAGACGAAGGAAAAATAACAGAAAAATATAATGAAAGAACTATAGTTGGGTGGCATATTGAAGAATTTTCGGGCTTCCCAATGTTGGTATGTGTTTTAGTGCATGCCACACACTTGTGACATGTGAAGGTGTTTCACTTTATGAAACCTGTAAATTTCAATAACTAAATAAAACTTTTGGCTTACATGCCAAATCCCTCTAATATATATATATATACACTAATTAATATTTCATACATTTTTTTACTTTAGTTGTTACCCAACTTAATGGTTAAGTTAAAATTAACCTTCATAATACAAGTCCACATATTTCCAACAATATATTACCATAAAAATTAGTTGAATTTCCAGGTTTATATAAAACATTCCAATTCAAATATTCTCATAAAGTTGGCTTGATATAGCATTGTCAAATAAAATAGAGACAATTATCATCATGGTCATGCAAAAGTTGAATAAAACAAAAGACGACCAAACTGATTAAAATAAAGTAACTAAAATACAAATAACTGAAAGATTCACTATCATTTATGAACCGTTTTACCTATGATTAAGGCCTAATCATGTTTTAGGAAGGATCATCAAGGTGGGTGCGGGGTTATTCGTTCGCAGTTGTCATGCCCTTGTAGAAGCTTTTGGGTCATGATATGATGAACCAAATGAATTTTACACCCAATGATGATCTCATCTAATCCTATTTAGACTTAACCGTAGTTAATTTAACTTACAAGAAATTTTGGGATGTTACAAAGCTTGGCAGATTCATGAGAATAATTCAAACAAGGTCAAGAACAAGAGAAGAAGGATTGTTTTTCTATCTAAATTTATCCCCAAAAAGAGAAAGGAGAGGAAGAAGATCTCAAAGGTATCCATCTCTACCAAACATAACCTTGTCAACACCTCCACCTGGTAGGCCTTTCATTCAATCGACTAGAGTTCTTTGACCAATCAAGATGGCACAACCCAACCCCTATGTCAACTTCACTTGGAAGAATCTCACTGACTCTCAATGCACAAAATCTAGTTCCAGTTGCAACGCTAAAGAACATTCCATATTTTACTAGAGAGAACTAGACAACTCCAATTGATCATATCCAGGACATTACAAATGTCTGTGTAATTCATGAGATTGTTGAAATGGACATTGCTGTCAAGTTGTTGGCATCCTCCTTTAAGGGTAAATCTTTGTAGTGGTTCAGAAGTTTAACCACGGGATCCATCTAGAATTGGGACCATTTATGCACAACTCTCCATAATCAATTTGGAGAAAAGGGGGATAATCTATCTTTATTGGAGCAGTTGACAACAATCAAGAGGGCTCCTAATGAGTAGTTGACCAACTTCAACTTTAGATTCCAGCAAACGTGGGATAGAATTCTGTTGGCCATGAGACCAACAGCTAAAGGTGCTTTCCTATACTTCCTTAAAGCTTTAAATTCTGATATTTCCATGATGATTCAATCCATGGGAGGTATAAATTTACCCACATCCTATAACATTGCTATTAGAGCTGAGAATTGTCTCATTCAGGTCGGTAAACTTGCACCTAGGCCACCTATGCCTCTATATCTAGAACTAGGAGCTCTAAGCACTAGTCAAACACCCACATTAGCTCCTATTCCTGCTCCAAAAAAATTAGAATTCGATTGAAGCTTCTACTTCATCTCCTAGCACCTCAAATGAGCTCTAAGAAGTCATGAAGCAACTATAAAACTTGGGTAATGAGTTGGTGACACTTAAGAGGAAGCAAGCTCAAAATTACAAATCATATCAGCCTCAAACTCAACCAAATAGGCCTCCATATCAACCTAATAGGCCACCCATTCAAGCTACAAATCAGAACCAAGTAAGGCCTCCTACTAATAGACCATTCTAGCCTTACAATTCTAATGTTCCATTAACATCTCGAGCCTTGGTACCATTACAAAATAACATAGCTTAGGAATATGATTGGGTAAGTGCACGAAGTTAGGGGGCCAAAAAGTGAACAAAAATCTAAAAAAATCAAAACGTGTACACATTCTATTATAGTGTGAGGGCGTTTTCAATTGTTAGGTTTAGGATTTATCAAAGTATAATGTGTACGTGTTATGCCTACTATAAACAAAAAAAGAGGCTCGAGCCTCTATCATTTTATCTCCCTCAAACGCTGAGTTTTAGAGCTTAACCGTGCCCTCACATTTTTCATTCAACTAGATCTCAAGCTCAAAGGATCATTTCTGGATCACTAGGGAAGATTTGAATCGATGATGGTGCCATGGAGAAGAGGTAAGCACAATTCTTTTCTCAAAATTGCATTGAAATATGATAATTATAGATTAAAATTTGAATTGAATATATATTTTTATTGTTACAGTTAGAGGTCGAGGGAATCAACCACAACCAAACCCTGTTATTCCTGTCATCCCTCTCAACACTCCCACAATTGATAAACATCCCCTGGGTAGTCAAGAGAATTTAACAACCCACATAGTTGAAAAAAAATTGAAATTGAGGATTTAATCAAAACAATGAGGGATTCACAATCTACAAACCCCCACCGCGCCTCTCTTGTAAACACATTGGAGGCATTACTTGTTCAAATTGACACGGAAATGGGGAAAATTGATCATTGGACAACTTATAGAGAGGGTTATAGGGTTTATTATTCCAACAAATTGTCATATGTGGATGTAAAGAAAAAAGAAATTTCAAAATATTTCATATACGCCTTATTCATGAACCCCCACACGAATCTTTCTATTCCGTTGTCATGTAAATGGTTTCCCATCCATTGGTGTAATAATAATTTGATTAAAAATAATTTTTGGGACCGATGGTGGATGGTGTTTGATTTTCCACCTTGTAATAACAACGAGGTGCCTCTATACTTTCTGAGGAAACTCTATGCGAGTTTATCCTCAAAGAGATCCCAACTCATTTTGACTTCCAAGATTTTCGGGGCCTAGGAAAAGGATCTACACAGATTGACCAGGTGCACAACGTGCACCTATTCAACAGGTAGATTCCCCACACAAGCCCCCTCACCCCGAGATTGTCCCTCAAGCAAATGAAGGAGACAGTAGAGATTAATACACTCCACGCACTTCAAGGGCTATCTACGACCCTTATTTGACATGCGAGGGTGATTTATGAGCTAGATGCTCAAGGAGGTACACAAAGTATTCCCTCAGGAGTACTAGCATGAGGCCACATCTTTTTCTCGTCATGTGGTAGCATATGTTTGTTGCCCGAGGAGGATGATAATTTCATGTGTACTAATTTTTGTGCACCTAGTGCTAGGGGTGCACATGATAATGTCACTATGTCAGATGTCTTTTTGAGTGAGACATTTGGATTACATTCATTGGCATCACCTTTGCAAGTAAATTTGTTATGTTTTGTTATGTGTGTTACAAAAAGTTTGGAGTACTTGATTTACTTATATATGTTAAATTTTTGAAATAATTGTATTTGTACATGTATATACATTGATATTACAGCGCGTGAGAGGCACATCTTCATCCCGACCACAGGCGGTGAGCACCATGCATACACATACATTCACAAGAGGTAATTTAGAATGTTAATTATGTAAAATTTTCACATACATGTGTGTGTGTGTGTATATATATATATATATATATATATATATATATATTAGTTTTGAAGTCAAATATATGTATGTTCTTGTATGTCCATCTAACTCACGTGATATACATGTTTGATAAAGATTTTGACTTCACTAGACACCTCACCATCTTTGCAAAAAGTAGATAAAGGTGTTTCCACTACAATTTCATCTGCGCAGCAACTCACTAAGGTATTCAAATAACACGTAAATTTTGTTAAATTTCTCATGTAATTCATGTATTATGTTAAATTACACATTAGTAATGTATTTCATTGTAGAATTATTAAATTATGTTAATAATGTCCTTCATTGTGTATATGCAGGAGTTACCTGCGACAGGTAGTAGCCCTGTTCATTTGATTCGCAGGTGTGGTGGGGTAAAAACAATAGTTCTATATTGATAAAATTTGTTAAAATATTGTCATTATGTACATACATGTACTTAGTTCTATTTTCACTAATTTTGATGTTATATTTTCTAATCTTATGTGTATGTAGGGAACTTCAACCCCCTCCATTTTGACTTCGATGGCATAGACTCCTCCATCTCATCGTCTTCGTACCCCCGTTCGTATTGTAGGAGCTCCCGATGACTCATTTGAGCATGAGATGCAAATTCAGCGTGATTGACAACTTGTGATAAGTTTGTGTATTTATGTAAATACTTTCATTCTAGCATGGTCTTAAATACATGTTGAAAACATATATAAGTTAATTTTTGGAAAAAAACATTGTTTGCATTTACATGTGCTCATCTACAAAAAGTGCAAGTATTCGGTGGAAGAGGACTCAAAGCATGGGCTCAAATGATCCAAATTCATCTCATGGATCTCCATCTTCGTCTAAGGGAGGGCCTTCTTCGAGAAATTCCAAGAACGGATAGATTTTGATGAGTAGGAAATATATATGTCTTACATGACATTGTTTTTGTATGCCTATGTGCATGGCATTATATGTACACTTATATGGTATTTGAACTTGATAGTATATGACCTATTTGGGATTTTTTTAATTTATTATGCACATTAAAATACTATTTGGAACTTGATAATTTTGTATATGATACCTTACATTTCGAGATTATTTTTTCATAAAACTAATATGATGTGCACTTGATAATATTTAAGACATTATGGATTATTTTTTCATTTATTGGTGATTTACATGTACTAGCATTTTCAATGTATAATATGCATCAAACTTTGGAAATCAATATTTATATAATGTATGTATATAAAGAGTTACCTAATTTGAGTAATTATTCATTCAATTTATCAATGTGTATATGTGTATTTACCTTACTTGCGCTTCTTCTTTCTCATGGTCTCTTTGATCTTGGTTCATATCTTATCATGCACTTACTACATTCTTCTATGCTTCGTAGTCTTCTCCCTGTTAAAACACCCGAGAGTAATCACAATTTGATTCCTTTCAGCTGTTGATATTTTGAGAATGTCTCTCCATATACATTACTCCAATGCTTGAGAATGTCTCCGGATGTAATGAAATTCGATTGGACACTCAATGATTCTTGATTGTCTAATCCTGTCCAATTCATGTTATTACCTTTAAATCTATAGGTATTTCAAGTTATTTTGAAATCACATCACACCCTTCACTAGGCTTGATGACTACTTGTATCCTTTTGAAGGTGATTTTCAAAGCATCCATGGGTTTATCATAGCATAAATTACCAATGAATGGAAGGTCACTAAGTCGTAGGCTATTTGAATCCCATCCGAGAACTAAACAAGAAATATTTACTACGTGATTGATAAATATCGTGTGTACATACCCCTATCAAATTCATTCTTAAGCTAATCTAGTCATTCAGGGGATCTTAAGGGACTATGCCAGGATGAGGTAGCCCGTAAGAACAAGGAGCATAGGGAACCAAAATGAAGACTCCAATAGCATTCACTTGGCCATCTCAATGTGTCGACATAGTTGGTTTGGTACCACGAGCTTCCGTTTGTAAACTACAACATCTAATAGCATTGTATTGACTCGGACCGCACTATTTCGTGCCTTTACAAAGAATAGGATAGCGAGATAACCAAATGGAGATGGCTAAAACTGTGATAGAATTTCATGGAGGGCCATGACATGGAGGTCTCATATCTGACAAGATGTCTCTAGGTGCCACGGAGTCCGAGAAATCACCTGTCAAAGATATGGCGTGTTTGGGCCTTAGGGCTCTTAAGGGACTACACTCGGACGAGGTAGCCCAAAAGAACGGGGAGCATAGGGAACCAAAAAGAAGACTCCACTAGCATTGAACTAGCCACCTTCACATATTTTCGTAGTTGGTTTAGTCCTATGAACTTCGTTTGTAAACTACAACGTCTGGCAGCCCTACACTAACTAAGTTTGCACTAGTTCGCGTGTTCGCAAACAATATGATAGTAAGAAAACCAAATGGAGATGGAGAAAACAGTGAGATAATTTCGTAGAGGACTTCAACATAGAGGTTTTGGATCTGACGAGATGTCTCTAGGTGCCATGGAGTCTAAGAAATCACCTATTGAATATATGACATGCTTGGGCCTCTGGGGCTCTTAAAGGACTACGCCTGGACGAGGTAGCCCGAAAGCATGGGGAGCATAGGGAACCAAAAGGAAGTCTTCAATAGTGTTCAGCTGGCCACCCCAATGTCTCATCATGGTTGGTTTGGTCCCACAAGATATCATTTGCAAAATACAGCCTCTAAAAGCCTTACACTCGACTCACTCATATTGCACTATTTTGAGTGTTTGCAAACAATAGGACAACGTGAAAACTGAATGGATATGGAAAAACCTCTAGAGAATTTCATAGAGGGATTCAACATGGAGATTTTGGATCTGACGAGACATCTCTATGTGCCACGGAGTCCAAGAAATCACCCATCAAAGATATAACATGTTTTGATCTCATGGCTCTTAAGGGACTACGCCCGAACGAGGTAGCCTAAAAACACGAGGAGCATAGGGAACCAATACAAAGCCTCCACTAGCATTCACATTGGCACCCCAATGTGTTGGCGTGCTTGGTTTGATCCCACGAGTTTTCATTTGCAAACTACGTGGCTCGACCTATCTATACCGACTAGTCTACACTATTCCACGCATTTGCAAACAATAGGACTGTGAGAGAACTGAATAGATATGAAGAAAACTGCGAGAGGATTTCATATAGGGCCCTAATATGGAGGTTTTAGATCTAACGAGAAATATCTAGGTGCCACGGAGTCCTAAAAATCATCCGTTGAAGATATAGTTCGTTTTGGCCTCGTGGCTCTTAAGGGACAACACCGGGACGAGGTAGCCCAAAAGCACGAGGAGCGTAGGGAACCAAAATGAAGCCTCCAATAGCGTTCACTGGACACCTCTATATTTTGGCATAGATGGTTAGGTCCCATGAGCTTCCGTTTGCAAACTACAAGCATTTGGCAATGCTACACACTCGACTCAGACTACACTATTTCGCTCGTTTGCAAATAATAGGACAACGAGAGAACTAAATGAAGATGGAGAAAACCACGAGAGGATTTCAGAGGGCCCCAACTTCGAGGTTTTGGATCTGAAGATATATCTCTAGGTGCTATAGAGTCCGAGAAATCACTGTCAAAAATATAGCATGTTTTGGCCTCAAGGCTCTTACGGGACTACGTCAGGACGAGGTAGCTTGAAAGCATGAGGAGCGTAGGTAACCAAAACGAAGCCTCCATTAGTGTTCACCTAGAAACCCTGACATGTTGGTGTAGTTGGTTCAGTCGCACGAGCTTCCATTATCAAACTACAGTGTCTGATAGCCCTACACCGACTAAGACTGCACTATTTTGGGCGTTTAGAAACAATAGGACATCGAGAGAACCTAATGGAGATGGATAAAACCGTGAGAGAATTTTGTAGAGGGATTCAACATGGATGTTTCAGATCTGACATGACATATTTAGGTGCCACAGAGTTCTAGAAATCACCTGTCGAAGATATACTGTGTTTTGGCCTCAGGGCTCTTAAGGGACTACGCACGGACGAGGTAGCTCGAAAGCACGAGGAGCATAGGGAACCAAAATGAATCCTCCACATGCATTCACTTGGCCACCCCGACATGTTGGTGTAGTTGTTTTTGTCCCATGATCTTTCGTTTGTAAACTACATCATCTGGCAACCCTACACTGACTTAGTCTACACTATTTTGCATGTTTGCAAACACTAGGACAACAAGAGAACCGAATGGAGATGGAGAAAAAAATGAGTCTTTATTAGAGGGCTTCAGCATTGAAGTTTTGGATCTAACAATATGTCTCTAGGTGCCACGGAATCCAAGAAATTACGCGTCAAAGATATGGCGTGTTTGGGCCTCAGGGATCTTAAGGGACTACGCCCAGATGAGGTAGCATAAAATCACGAGGAGCGTAGGGAACCAAAAAAAAGCCTCCACTAGCATTCACCTAGCCACTTCCATGTGTAGGCGTAGTTGGTTCAGTCCCACAAGCTTCTATTTGCAAACTATAGCATCTCGGTAACCCTACACTCGACTCATACCGCACTATTTCATGCCTTTGCAAAAATAGGACAACGAGAGAACGTATTATAGATGGATAAAACTGTGATAGGATTTTGTAGAGAGCCCTCATGTAGAGGTCTTGGATCTGACGAGATGTCTCTAGGTGCCACGGAGTCTGAGAAATCACTCGTCAAAGATATGGCGTGTTTTGGCCTCATGGCTCTTAAGGGACTATGCCTAGACGAGGTAGCTCGAAAGCACGGGTGGAGGAAACCACCAATGTTCAATGATTTTTCCATAGGATGCAACTATATAGACTATGAACTTATGTTTTTTGGGGAGACCACCAATGTTCCAATTGTTCATTTTGAAAGAATGAATATCTTCAATCAAACATATAATGAAGAGCCTGAATTATTTTGGACATTACAAAAGGTTGTTTGTGCCTAAAACAATCCGAAGGCCATATAAATTTTCAATCTTCAACTTTAGATGACAATGAACATCGTGAAGAGAAACAATTAGGTGAAGATGTCACTATGTCCCTTAAGAGTTGTGAGGCCAAAACACACCATATCTTCAATTGATGATTTCTCGAGACTCCATGGAGCCTAGATATGTCTCGTTAGATCCAAGACCTCCATGTTAAATCCCTCTACGAAAGCCTCTCATGGTTTTCTCCATCTCCATTTGGTTCTCTCGATGTCCTATTATTTGCAGAGATGGAGAAATACCGGAGTCCGAGTTAGTGTACGGCTTGCTAGAGGATGTATTTTGCAAACGGTAGCTTATGGAATCAAACCAACTACGCCAAGAAGTTGGAGTGGCCAAGTGAATGCTATTGAAGGATTTGTTTTGGTTTCCTACGCTCCTTGTGCTTTTGGGCTACCTCATCCGGGCGTAGTCCCTTAAGATCCCTAAGGCCAAAACATGTTATATCTTTGACGAGTGATTTTTCATACTCGTGGCACCTAGATATGTCTTGTTAGATCAAAAATCTCCATGTCGGGACCTTCTATGAAATCCTATCACGGTTTTATTCATCTCCGATCGGTTCTCTCATTGTCCTATTGTTTACAAAGGCGTGAAATATTGCAAACTAAGTAAGTGTAGGGATGCGTAGACATTGTAGTTTGCAAGCGAGAAGCTCGTGGGACCGAACTAACTACGCAAACACGTCGGGGTGACGGGGTGAATGCTAGTGGAGTCTTCATTTTGGTTCCCTATGCTCCCCATGCTTTCAGGATACCTTGTTCGGGTGTAGTCCCTTTAGAGCCCTAAGGCCAAAACACGCTATATATTTGACGGGTGATTTCTCAGACTCCATGGCACCTAGAGATATCTCATCAGATCCAAAACCACAATCTTGGGGCCCTCTACGAAAGCCTCTCCTAGTTTTCTCCATCTCCATTTGGTTCTCTCGTTGTCTTATTGTTTGAAAAAACATGAAATACGAGTTTGAGTTTGAGTCAATGTAGGGCTTTCCAGAGACGTTGTAGTTTGGAAACATAATGTCGTGGGACCAAACCAATTACACCAACACATCAAGGTGGCTGGTGAACACTAGTGGAGGCTTGGTTTTTGTTCCCTACGCTCACCGTGCTTTTGGGCTACTTCGCCTCGAGCATACTCCCTTAAGATCCTTGAGGCCAAAACATGTTATATCTTCGACGGGTGATTTCTCGTACTACGTGGCACCTAGAGATGTCTCGTTAGATCTAAGACCTCTATGTTGGGGCCCTCTACAAAATCCTCTTGCGGTTTTCTCCATCTCCATTTGGTTCTCTCGTTGTCCTATTATTTGCAAACACTCGAAATAGTGCGATGCGAGTTAGTGTAGGGCCACCAAACATTGTATTTTGCAACAGACGCTCATGGGACCCAACCAACTACACCAACACATCGGTGTGGCTAGGTAAATGCTAATAGAGGATTTGTTTTGGTTCCCTATGCTCCTCATGATTTTGGGATACCTCGTCCAGGGCATAGTCCCTTAAGATCTCGAGGCCCAAACACGCCATATCTTTGATGGGTGATTTCTCGACTCTATGTCACCTAGAGACATCTCATTAGATTTGAGACCTCCACATCAGGGCCCTCTATGAAATCCTTTCATAGTTTTATCCATCTCAATTCGAGAATGAGTCAAGTATAAGGTTGTGCATTGCTAATCACCTAAATAATATAGGTGGTTCATACAATATAGGTGGTGAAATGACAATTTTAATAAGATATTTTTACAATATAGGTGGTGAAATGAGAATTTCTATTTGTTGTTCCTTTCTAATAGTTAATTTGTCTTAGCTTCACTTAGCTTCAAGAATAATAAATTTTCTCTTGTGATTACAACCACGTGAAGGTGGAAGGTTTTTTGGCACCACTAACCTACATAAAAATGTTAGTAAAAAATTAAATAGAATTTTAAACCATACAAAATTTAAACAAAATAATTTAAAGTAAATATTCAAATTAAATTCGTGAAGAACATACCTTTGTAAATTCAATGCAATGAACCACAAGGATCAACTCTATTCTTGACTCACATTCATTCCACGCAAAATCAATGCATGAAATACAAAAACATGTCATGCACCTAGTATAAATAGTCCAAGCATTTGTATTCGAACTATGGAATGAGTGCATATCACTTGATCCTACAACTATCATACAATATTCAAAGTTTTCAAGATGTTGTTCCTCTATCAAGCAAAAATATCTATGAATTGTTGATATCTCTTGAGATTCATGGCCCATATTCTTAACACACCAATCAACAATATTTTTGCATCTATAAATTTAGCACCATCCTTGAACTTTAACTCTTCTCTTGCAAGTGCTCTTTTGACACATACTCCTGCACCATCATGCTCTCCTTTTCCGTGTCCTACCTCAAGTAAAACTCCAGATATGTTGAACATTTGTTTCTTTGTGCATCTGGTTGCCAATAAAACATTTGTGCATTCTTGAATTGTGATGTGCGGTTGTCCGACCAAATGTAATGTTGATCGAAACTAATGTTCCTCTCATTCAAGTTCGCATAAAACACTGGAAACACTTGTTATACATATTTTGTAGAATATTTCCAATCATCAATGATGTAGAAATGATACTCTCTTAATATTTTTCGATCTTTCTTAGTGCTTTCTGGAGAGTGCATGAATGTTATATGCATAAAAATATAAACTTGCACCAAGTTATAATATTGAATCTTGAACCTTCATTTGTGGTCATGCAATGTGTAATTCTATGCAAACTCAACTACTAAAACAATATTACCAAGTGGGAATATGTCATTTCTTAACTTGAATTGTTCATCCAACCATCGAGCTCTATGTGTGCGCCTTGCATACTCATAAAACATTTCCTCTCCGAATTTGACCATATATTCCGATACGGGTAATTTTTTTCTAACAAGCTCACACCTCTTAAATTCTTTTCCATATTTTAATCGATATGCCACCGATTTATATTTGGTGAAATCAACGAATTCTTTTCCTATTGAATATGTACTCTCTTCATGGATACAACTTTTTAGATTTGGCAAACCACCGCATACATTGCACGTTCCATCCAAACATGCTTTGTTATAAAAAAATTGTCTTGTTGATTTTTCACAAAATATTGTCAGAATAAATTCTCTTGAAGATTTTTGTGGGACATTTATTCCACACTTATGTAACATGATTTTAGTATGCAAAACATGACGTATTTGACAAAAAACATCATAATGCATTGAAAATTCAACATGATACCCACAACAATAAGTGGTACGTGAGTGATTGATTTTCATATAAAAGGGTTTCCTCATTTCAAAGAATCTTTGGATAATGTTAATTTGTGGATTTTCATTCTTAAACTTAGAGAAAAATTTTGTTTGAGTCATACGTAAGAAATGTTTTGCACATGATTCACGATTATGAGAACCTATTCTTATTTTTACTATATCTCTTCTATTCGGTGACACCCTTGTGTTCTCATTCTAAAATTTTACAATTAATTTTTTTAGAATATCAGATGTATTCGTGTCTTTTCATAGAAGTCTGCTAGATAAATCCCAATAGTCAATGTTATTGACTAACTCAAGACTGTTACGTCTCTCTATTGCTTTCATTAGTGTTTTTCTGTTTAGCTTCAAAGCACCGCTTGTTTTTCTAATCAAGTGCTTATTAATTGTTGTATTACATACTATAAAATTAGTAAGTGCATGTTGTGTAGCATTACTATCTTTGGTGCATCTTTTGCCACCTACGGTTTCGTATGTTTTATGTATGTTTTCAACAATTGACGCATTTTTATCAACAACATTAGATGTTCTTAACCCTAGGGTCTTCATTATAGGTCTCATCTTAATTAATTTCATCAATGAAACAAATAATTGATATCTTTGTGTGTCATTTAAATTCTCAAATTAATTATCCCAAATTCCACTAGCTTTTCTTCTCGCATTTTCTACAAACATTTTGTTAGGCATTGGTTTTATAATTTTGTCATCAATTTCAATTAACTAAATTGGTTTTATTCGTAAAATGGAAGGAGGTGTTCTTAGAGGTGAAGATTCATTTACAAGGTTACTTTCTTCATTCATTGTTTTCATACAAATTTTGGGGTTAACGGTTGGATTCTCAAGTAAGGGTTCAACAATGGATTCATATCAATTTCTTCATCCATACCAACATTATCATTCAATTCAATATCATTATTCTCTACATTTTCATTATGTATTTCATCCCCATTTTCTAGTACATTTGATATAGCGAGATGTACCTTGCCTTACTCAAAGTTTTTGCATTCTCTTCAATTTATTTATTCTCTTCTCTTCCAATTGCTCCAGTGTCTTGTTCTTGACTTTCCTCTTGTCCTTAGCTCGATGTTTATCACCCATGATTAGACAAAATCAACTAGTGTGGTAGGGGAAAAAAATTAACTACTAAAAAATCGTGCAAGAATGTAGAGAAAATTACAGTAGACAAAATAAAATGTTTTGAGAATTCTGTGAAAGAGATGAAAAAGACGTTGGGGGCCACAATATATAAAACAAGAAAAATTCATGTGTTTTGTATTTTTTCTTTTTCCGAGCCATGCCTCAAGGCTTGGGATATGGGTTTGGATCCCCAGTGCGAGGCATGGACTCGTACAAACACAACAAACAATGTGTTTTTGCAAGAAAATGTAAAAATGTCACTTCCTTTATGATAAATCAAAATAAAAAAATCAATCAATTTTAAAAAAATTATACCACGACGTAGAGGAGAGTTTCTTATTTCTAAAAATATATTTTTCAAATTTTCGACTAATATAAGGTTTCCATATTATTTATTTTCTAACTATGCCTTTTTATAGCTATTTTTTTAAGTGTAAATATGTCTATATTTCATGGTGTATCATTTTTTTGGGTGATCGAAATTTAAAAAAAAATATACTAGCCCAAACTAGGCATAATTCTATACATAACAAAAACTAATTTTCGATATTTTTGAGATAGTTAGGGGGTGGCACGGTTGGAGCTCCATTATTTTTTAAAACATAAAATTTGTGTACTAGAAAAATCATAAATAAAAAATATTTGCCAAAAAAATCTAAAACAAATGGAGCCCAAACTAGATGCTCCTAGCTATCTTTCTACAAAAAGGTTTTCAAAAATACTAAATGGTGCTCAAAAAATGGTGGGGGGCACGAAATTCACTCTATTATGTTTTTAACAAAAACATGAGCATCTTTAGTATTTTAGTTGTTTGACCCACTTAAACTTATCCATTTTTAATAAAATTTAGTAGCTTAGAAACTAGACACAAAATTCTACGATTCATATTTCACAACATCTTCCAATTTTGAGTGTAACTATTTTGAAAAACTCGTACAAGTTTAAGTTTATTATTTTTTTAGAAAAATGTGTCCACTTAAGAACCCCTTTTGCCCCCAACTTAGTGCACTTACCCGACTGGTGTTACCCATGCAATCAACCCCATAACTAGTTAATGTGTTTTAATAATGATTTGAATCAAGCTCTTATGGTGACAACAACTGGTGTGGAATGAGAGACAGGGCAAGAAGGAAATCAGTAGCGAGGAAGACAATCAACAAGAAGCGCTATTAGATGAGTTCTATAGATATGATTTTCTAAGGAGGAGTCATTTGGTGTGATCCGTATAACATTGAACTTTCCCAAGGTGTGGGACCTTTCAAATGGAAAAATCTCCAGATTAAAGGTTGGTTCTATTCCTCTGTTTAGGTGCATACGTGAGAACTTGCAGAGGATCTATCTCTATACCTAATCTAAAATTTTCCAAGGAGACATGGATAAAAAGGGATATAAGAAATAAGAAATAACTAAACTACAAGGTGATGCACCAAAGGAATGATGAACACTAGTTTTGTTGATAGACACAAACCAACAAAATACATACAATAATAAAGCACAAGATAACCAGATTTATAATGAAAGACCATATGATGAGAAAAAAGAGACAGAAAGGATCTAGAATCGATCACAAACGTGTTTTATTGCTCTGTAGATTGATACAATGCATTACAAAACAACCAAGAGGTAAGAAACATACTACAATTTTAATGGAAGGCATGAACTCCATGAATTCCTTTGCTAGAAGGAAAAGGGAGCCTAAAAAACAAAAGAATGTCCAACCCTTTACAATGAGTCCCGAGCCTGTATTTATAGATTCGATACAGATGAGAGAAAAAAAAGAGAGAAGCGGGAAAAAATAGCTCCAAGCTCAACCACCACTATTTAATGTCTCCCATAAAATATGTTCCAAATCTATCTTGACTGCATCAAATCCTTATTTGGCGCCTCAAAGGAGGAAGAAATGGTGGAGCAGATTGAATCTGATCTAGTTGTTGAGGTAAGAAGATCTGCATTAAAGGCCCGAAGATGTTTTCTCCATTTTCACCTACCAGGGCCTGAAAAAATGATTTTTTATCTTTCCATGGTGTAGAGGATGTCGAGACGCTTCCAACGGTGTAAGATTTGTAATATTTTGAGCCCTGAGTCGAAAGATATGCCCCTTCAAAGTTTGTATCGAGTCCATACAAATGGGGGGAAAATAGTTTGAAAAATGGGTCTCCTTTTTAATATGGGGCACGTGGCAGCCAGATTAGGGAAAAATTGGGTTTGTGGGTCCATGATTTATCTTTTCCCCTTTTTCCAAAAAATGCAAAACTCAAAAACTCCCCATGGCCCCAATGCTCCGCTTGGACATGTGGCACCCTTTGGTTGGTTGGGGAGATGCG
The DNA here is from genome assembly GCA_018340775.1 of Taxus wallichiana var. yunnanensis. Taxonomy (NCBI): domain Eukaryota; kingdom Viridiplantae; phylum Streptophyta; class Pinopsida; order Cupressales; family Taxaceae; genus Taxus; species Taxus wallichiana. The sequence goes on along the minus strand of CM031243.1, from coordinate 727,470,172 downwards.
CTTCAATTTTTATCTCTTGTGCCTTTTTGAAAAAAGGAAAATTTTCACCTTTTCCTCGACTCCCCGCTTTGACCTTGACTCGGGCTCAAATGCTGACTTTTTCCTTTGGGTGGAGTTATGCCCATTTTACAACTTTTACACCTTTGGAATAACAAGGGGAAAAAAAAACCAACTTTCCCCCTGATGGCCACTTTACCTTTGCTGCTAGTTTAGGCTTTCCACGTGGTGTTTCCTCCTTCCTACCCAATTTCTATGTTTTTGGCTAAGTATTTTGCTTGGTGGGGTCATATCTCTTGACCTAGGACACACGGTAGTCTGGCACTTCTTTGGAAACCCTCTCTCTATTCAATCCTTGAATTAGCACCATTTAGACACTTGGCACTGCCTCCTCAGCCCCTTACCCCATGCATTGACTATTCAACCGACTCTACCCTTTTTGAGACTTTGGACACGTGGAGGCACTGCGCTGCTTGAAACCCGATTCAAAATTTTCCTTTGAAGGAGCATCGAGTTGACACTTGGCTTTGCACCTCCCGTGAGTCTATGGAATTTTCAACGGTCCCTTTTATCCTTTTGGACTTTGGGCCATGTGGAGAGCTCACGCTCATTTGGGTCTCCACCTTTGGACTAACTCTTGGAGATGTGCCAAGCTGACACTTGGTGACCTCCGCTTACACTTTATACTTAGCCAATTTTTTAGACCCGCCCTTCTACCTTTTTTTTTTGACTTGTTGACCATTTGACCCTGGCCCCTCCATAATTTTTCATCCTGGGGACACATGGAGATGCGGCACTTGTTTGAGCCTCCCTTTATGGATTCATCTTTGGAGAAGTGTCGTTAGGACACGGTCTCTCTCCATTGGCTCTTCCATACTTAGTCGATTTTGGACTCTTTTCCTAAATGGTTTCGAGCCCAAAAAACTTCAAAACTTCACCATTTTTCCCCTTCTTGCTCTGGTTCTCTCTACGGCACTTGCCCCTTCTTTTTTGACCCTGTTATTCCATTGTTGAGTCTACCTGTAACTTGAAAAATGGATTTAAGACATGGAAATGGCTCGATAGAGTCATTTTTTTTTGCATAGGGTCATTTAATCTTTCTCATCCCCCACCACTCCATTTTGAGTCCTTTTATGACCTATTTACAAGATCTGAATGATTTTTTTTAGGTTCTTTCTATGCGGGGTCATGGCTGATCCAATATTTTCCGGGGGTGAAATATGGATAACAATTTGGTGACTCACAGGGGTATCTTCTGCTAGATGAAAAGACCAATTACCTTGTCATATCCATTGGGCATGGAGTCGAGAATGATGGTTTGATACTTGATTCTTCCTCTGATTCATGAGCCCCGACTTGTTTGCACTCTCAATTTTCATAAGAAATCTCGAAATGAAGGTTTTTGAGAGTAGAAAATTGTTTTGACCAGGGCTTCATCTGTCTCTCTGAATGGACTACATAAGAGCAACAAAAAAACAACACCACAACTATATACAAAATTTGAAATCATACATGCTCCAAATAGAACATGCTAGAGCATAAAAGCACTTAGGAGAAAAACAACCTAAACTACAACAAGACAATGTGCACAAGCACTTAGAGGAAAAGGAATTAAACTAATATGTACAAGGTGATAACCTTCCTTCTAGTAGTAGTGTTTAAGATAGATTCCATTTACTAGAATCTGTAATTCCTCACCATCCAATGTAGACAATTGGAAAGCATTGCTACTTTTACATCTTGTGACCATGTAGGGGCCACTCAAATGGCATCAAACTTGGAATGCCTTCCTGGTTTTTCCCGATCTGCATCCCATTTCAAAACTAGGTCTCCTTCCTGGAAGGTCCTTTTTTTTTCTTGTCAAAGCATCTCTTGATTGAGGCTTGATCCTTCTCTATTGCTTGGAGTGCATGCTCTCTGGTTTCTTCCAATTCTATCAGCTCCACATACCTGGCCTCCATCGGTTCAAATTTAGACATCTCTAGTTGCTTCATGAGCTCCAATGTTGGAAACTCAAGTGATATAGGAAACACTGCCTCTTTCCCATAGACAAGTTTGAATGGAGAGCTTCTGTAGATCTCTTGGGTGTTATCCTATCAGCCCATAAGGCCGATTTGAGCTTTGTGTGCTAGGTTCTTTGATTTTCATCAAGAGTTCTTCTGATGATCTTTAGCAGGTTCTTGTTTGTGGACTTAGCTTGGCCATTACCTTGAGGGTAATAGTTTGATGAAGTGCTCAAGTAAGTCTCATTCTTAACATCCCATCCTGTGATCTTGGAACCTATGAATGCCAATGCATTATCTGATATAATGGTGGTTGGCACTCCAAATCTGGTCACTATCCCTTCATAGAAATCTAGTATACTAGACTCATTAGCTTCCTTGAGTGCCACTGCCTTGGTCCACTTGGTGAAATAGTTTGTTGTTGTCAGAATCCATTTGTGGCCTTGGCTTGAATTTGGATTGATGACTCCAATGAAGTCCAATCCCCATTGCATGAAAGGTTGGTCGACTGAAATTGGGTGCAATGGAAGTGTTGCTAGCTTTTCTTTGCCTTTGAAGAATGCACAATTCTTACACCTTTTGATCCATGCATAGTAGTCACTAAACACTCTGGGCCAATAATAACCACCTTCATGATCTTGAGTGTTGTCACCCTTGGAGAAAAATGGCCTCCAGCTGCTTCAACATGGAATTCTTGTAACACTCTCTCAACTTGATCTGTCTCAATGCATCTCAATAGAATGCCATTGATGTCTCTTTTGAACAAGACACCATCAATAAGAACATATGGGATGGCCTGTAGTCTAAAATGTCTCCTTTTTTCTTTACTCATCCCATGAGGACACAGGCCTATTTGAAGGAAGTGCACCATGTCTTGAGTCAACAAGGAGTAGGTACATCATCATTTCCTTCCTCTTGATTATCTGTAGAACAAAAACAACCTCCTTTTCATTGTTTGCTTCATCTTGTTGACCTGAGGCTAGTTGTTCACACAACCCCTTCCCCATGGACCAGCTTAGTGACCTTGATCTCAATGTCATATTCCATGACATGAGTGATCCATCCTACACATTTTTCATTTAGATCCTTGCTGAGAAGGAATTCTTTAACTCCGCATGGGAGACCAACAATTGGATTTTATTATTTGAAACCAGATGCTTAAAAACTTCTTTAATCCTCTGATTACTACCAAGACTTGCTTTTTGATGAAGGAGTATCTCACTTCATAGTCTTCCAGACCTTGACTGAAGAAAGCAATTGGTTGTTTTGTACCTTCTTTGTTCTGTTGAACTAAGATTGCAGAAATTGTGTCACTGCCACCAAAGGCATACAATATGAAGTCTTTAGAGAAATCTAGATTCACGAGAGTTGGGGCTTGTGATATAGCTTCTTTGATGGCCTCAAAGCTTTCCTTTCCTTTCAGCTATCCACCTGAATGCTAAGCTCTTCTTCAACATCAATGTTATTGGCTTAACAAGGGCAAGCAAAGTTTGGTACAAACCTGTGGACAAAATTGATTTTTCCTAGAGAAGCTTTGAAGAGATTTCTTGTGGCTTGGCAATGGAAATGCTCTTATTGCTTCAACTCTCTCTAGGTCAATTGCCAATCCTTCCTTTGATACAATATGGCCTAGAAGCCTGCCCTCATGGGCCAAGAATATGCATTTTTTAGGGTTCAATGATACCCCAAAACTCCTGCATCTTTGAAACACTGCCTTAGGTGGAAAAGGTGGTCTCTTTGCATTTTTGGAAAACATAATGTAATGTCATCAGATAGATCAGTACTATTTTTTGATCAGCCCTTTGAATGCCATATCCATTGCCCTTTGAAAAGTGGCTCGGCATTGGACAATCCAAATGGCATTTTTCTATAGGCATAGGTGCCCCATTTGGTGGTGAAAGTTGTTTTGAATTGATCATCTTCTTTCACCATGATCTGGTTGTACCCTGAGTAGCCATCTAGGAGGGAGAATCTCTCTGATCCAGACACCACTTGCAAGATCTACTCCATTGAAGGGAGTGGGTAGTGATCTTTGAGGGAAGCTCTGTTCAAGTCTCGAAAATCTACACACAACCTAATCTCTCCATTTTTCTTCTGACTAGGACCAGGTTTGCAACCCAACTTGAGTGTTTGATTGGAAATATGATACTTGCCTCTATCAGCTTGTTCAACTCTTTCTTCATTAGAGGCTCAATGTGTGGGTTGACTGGTCTCTACTTTTTCCTGATGGGTTGAGTAAAGCTTGGATCTAGTTGATTGTGTGTTGTGCTAGCTTTGGATTGAACCCTCTTAGGTCTTCATAGCTCAAGAAAATACATCTGGAAATTCTTGGAAAAGTTGTATGAATTCATACCTTTTTCTTCTCGGTGGCCACTTTGCCAATTTGAAGTGTTTTGCCTTCTCCAACTGGGATTGACTCTGAATCTTCTCCTTTGATATGTATGTTAGCCTTCTCTTTTCTAAACTGATCATTAGGATTGAAGATAGACTCCAATGTCACTAAGCCTTTGGGAAGCTTGTTTTATATGTAGCTGTACTATTTGATTCTCATATTGCTGCTCTAATCTTGCTTTGATTTCTAGCTGAGAATTCAGCTTCTTCTTGCAAAAAATTAATGATCTGTTGATCATTCTCGAACACCTGCCAACATGTGTTGTTATCTAGCACTGCTTGGCCTCACAACTATATGGATATGTGGTTGTTCTTTGTCTCTTTTGATGTTGTCGACCACATCAAAATGTTGCTCCAACTACTGCAAGCCTATCAGTAACTTCATTCTCCTTCTAGGTATGGACACAATGTTGAAGGCCTCAAAATCCTCCATGAGATCCCATACCCTACTCTTGTAGTTCTTGAGTAGGTCATTCTTGACAAGCATTAAGTCCTCTGACTTGATTGGAAACTAGTTCACTATCACCAAACACTTGCAAGTTCTTGATTCCTAGCTTCCTTGCCCAATGAAGACCATGGACCAAAGCCTCATATTCAAGCAGTGTTATTTGAGTAGGAAAACTGAAATATGAAGGCTGAATAATATTTCATACCTTTGGGGGACACAATCATAGCTCCTCCTCTAGCTCCTTGTCTACTCCTTGAGCCATCAAAGAAAATTTCCATACCTCATTGTCATCTTTATATTCTGGCTTAATTAGGTAGGAAGAGGATGATTCTCTTCATGTAGATAGTAGACACCTAGCTAGATTCTTCCATCTCCTTATAGGGGTCAAAATCATGTCTTTTGTTGGCCCACTCATCGAGAGTCAAGTCTGGGATACATCCCACCTTGGTATCTGCTTCACAAGTGCTTAGGAGGTCTTCTTGATCAAAAGTTAAGTAGTTGGCATTGATTGGGCTAGGCACATAAGATTCAATATGATAATCAACAATGGGCTCAGATTTGATTGTGGCCTTTTGCCCCATACCTTGTTCTAAAGAGCATATGTGACCAATCAAGTAGATAGATAGCCTCAATTTTGGTAGTGAAGTCCTGGACAAACACAAAGAAAAATGTGGTGGAAAATCTATGATTGATACGTTCTAAAATAGTCACATTGGGGTAGGCATGCAGAGTGAGGCTCAGATCCTTGATGATTCCAATAGTTGTCACTGTTGTCCCATCTAATTGCACTACCCCTCTAGAGATGACTTCATATTGGAGACCCTAGTTGATCAGCTATTTGCTTGGGCATTATAGAACTACTTGCCCTAGAATCAATCATACAATTGTGCACCAATTTGTCTCCAATAATCAATGAAACATAGAATGGAGGAGGTCTCAGGTTCTTACCTTGTTGTTCTCGATGGTTTTCCCCATGTTGAGTTGTATTGGTAAGCACTTTCTCTTGTTGGTTAGGGGTGTGATTTGAGCTTGACCAATTTTGTATAGTAGTCTGCAATAGATCCCTCTACCCTGGAATGGCCAGTGACTCCCATAGTGAAATGTTCACACTTGTCCTCTTCATTTTCTCAATGATATTGAATGAGCTATCCTTTTTTGCCCCTTCCTAGGACACATTTTTTCTTGCACATGGGTTGTTACAACCGGTGCTTGAGTGGATTTGGAAGGTGGCTTGGATTGGTTCTACATGTTGGGAGTTATATTTGGAGCACCAAAACCTTGTGGAGTGATGGAAGGTTGAGGGTCACCTGAGTTTAGTGGTTGGCCTTCTCCAATATTTCTCTTTTTGGACCGTGTATTGGTAGCTACACTTTGAGAAGGGAACTGATTCATCCCACAGAAGTCCTCAACTTGCCAATTGACAAGCATAGTTTCACTTGGAGGTCCCTCTTGTTGAGCTCCTTGTTGTTGATCTCTTTCTTGGCTAGGTTCTGTGACACCATACTGGTTTGCACCATCAAGGCCTGATTTAGTGCACCATTAAAGCACATTGATTGGTTATGTGGCTGATTGCATGGGAAACACCAATCATATTCTTGTGCCATATTGTTTTATGTTGGAACCAATGCCCTTGATGTTGAAGTTGTGTTTGGATCATATGACCTAAAAGGTCTAGCAACTTGAGGTTGTCCTTGGTTTTGACTCTGATTTACAGTCTGAGATGGTGGTCTATTTTTGATATTGGGGTGGGGTCTAGCTCGACGATCTGAGCTGGGGCTGATACGGCCTAGAACTCGAAGCTTTTGCCTTTTGATGGTTACTAACTCATTCCCTAGGTTTTGAAGTTGTTTCATGACTTCTGGAGTTCCTTTGAAGTGTTAGATGATGAAGTGGAGGCTTCAGCTGAACTTTGACTCCTGGGGGTAGGTATAGGAGCTAATGTGGGTGTTTGGCTGGTACTTGGGTTTCCTAACTTGGGGTACAGAGGCATGGATGGCCTAGGAGAAATTTCCAACTTGAATCAAATGATTCTCAGCCTCTATGGAAAGGCTATAGGCTGTAGGTAAGGTTGTGCCCCCATTGACTGAATCATCAAAGAAATATCAAAATTTAAAGCCCTAAGAAAGTATAAGAAGGCACCTTCATTAGTGGGCTTTACTACTTTGTTGGAATCTATCCAGGTCCATTGAAATATGAGGTTGAAAATCCCTCATCAGTTACTCATTTGGGCTCTCTTTTGATTGTTGTTAGTTTCTCCAACAAAGATAAGTTATCACCTTTTTCTCCAAACTGGTTGTGAAGAGTTGTGCATAGCTTGGTTCCAATTTTGATAGAGCCTGCTTCAAGGCTCTTGAACCATTGTGAAGCTTTACCTTTGAGTGAAGAGGTGAGCAACTTGACTGCAATGTCCATCTCATGGATTTCATGGATTGTATAAACATTTGTAATATCTTGGACATGATCACTAGGAGAAGTCTGGTTTTCCCAGTGAAATATGGGATGCTCTTTAATGTTGCTATCGGGACCGGATTTTGTGCATTCAGAGTGAGTGGGCTGCTACTTCGGTGAAATTGACATAAGGATTTGGCTGAGCCATCTTGATCGGCTGAGCACCCCTCTTGATTGAAAGAATGACCTACTAGGAGGAGGTGTCGATAAGGCTCTGTTTGGTGGGGATAGAGACTCTGGGCTCTTCTTCCTCCCCTCCCTCTATCTGGGGATAAGTCTAGATAGAAAAATAATCCCTCTCTCTGGTTCTTGACCATGTTTGTATTCTTCTCATGAACTTTCTTGGACTGCTGAAACTAGTGGATTTGTTTCTTTTGGATTCACAGATGTACAATTTTAAAACTTCTTAAAAGTTAGAATCACAACAAGTGCACATCAATCTTACTGTAATAAGATGGAGACTTCTCTCCCCGGGCATGCAAAACTATTAGTGCAAAATCACAACACCCCCAAATGAGTTCTATAGATCTTCTTTTCTAAGGTAGAGTCATTTGGTGTGATCCGCATAACATTGAACTTTCCCAAGGTGTGGGACCTTGTAAAAATGGAAAATCTCTCAGATTAAAGGTTGGTTCCTATTCCTCTGTTTAGGTGCATACGTGAGAACTTGCAGAGGATCTATCTCTATACCTAATCTAAAATTTTCCAAGGAGATAGGGATAAAAGGGATATAAGAAATAAGAAATAACTAAACTACAAGGTGATGCACCGAAGGAATGATGAACTAGTTTTGCTGATAGACACAAACCAACAAAATACATACAATAATCAAGCACAAATAACTAGATTTATAATGAAAGACTAGATGTGAGAAAAAGAGACAGAAAGGATCTAGAATCGATCACAAACGTGTTTTATTTCTCTGTAGATTGATACAATGCATTACAAAAAATAGCCAGAGCAAGAAACATACTACAATTTTAATGGAAGGCCTAAACTCCATGAATTCCTTTTCTAGAAGGAAAGGGGAGCTCTAAAACAAAAGAATGTCCAACCTTTACAATGAGTCCCGAGCTATATTTATATTTATAGATTCGATACGAGAGAGAAAAAAAGAGAGAGAGGGAAAAAACAACTCCAAGCTCAACCACCACTATTTAATGTCTCCCATAAAATTTGTTCCAAATCTATCTTGACTGCATCAAATCCTTATTTGGTGCCTTGAAGGAGGAGGAAGAAATGACGGAGCAGATCGAATCTGATCTAGTTGTTGAGGAAAGAAGATCTGCATTAAAGGCCCGAAGACATTTTCTCCATTTTTCACCTACCAGGGCTTGAAAAAAATGATTTTTTTATCTTTCCATGGCATAGAGGACGTCGAGATGCTTCCAACGGTGTAAGATTTGTAATATTTTGAGCCTGAGTTGAAAGATATGCCCCTTGAAGTTTGTATCGGGTTCATACAAATGGGTGGGAAAACAATTTGAAAAATGGGTCTCCTTTTTAATATGGGGCACGTGGCAGCCAAATTAGGGAAAAATCGGGTTTGCGGGTCCATGATTTATCTTTTCCCCCTTTTCACAAAAAATGCAAAACTCAAAAAACCCCCATGGCCCCGATGCTCCACTTGGACACGTGGCACCCTTTGGTTGGCTGGGGAGATGTGCTTCAATTTTTATCTCTGTGCCTTTTTGACAAAAGGAAAATTTTCACCTTTTCCTCTCGACTCCCCACTTTGACCTTGACTCGGGCTCAAATGTTGACTTTTTCCTTTGGGCAGAGTTACGGCCCATTTTGCAACTTTTACACCTTTGGAATAAAAGGGAAAAAAACCAACTTTCCCCCCGATGGCCCACTTTAGCGCTACTAGTTTAGGCTTGCCACATGGCGTTTCCTCTGCTGCCTGCCCAATTTCTATGTTTTTTGGCTAAGTCTTTTGCTTGGCGGGGTCATATCTCTTGACCTGGGACATGTGGCAGTCTGGTGCTCATTTGGAAACCCTCTCTCTATTCAATCCTTGAATTAGCACCATTTAGACACTTGGCAGCCTCCACCGGCCTACCCCATGCATTGACTATTCAACTGACTCTGCCCCTTTTTTTGAGACTGGACACGTGGAGGCACCGTGCTCACTTGAAAGCCCGATTCAAAATTTTCCTTTGAAGGAGTGTCGAGTTGACACTTGGCAGCCTCCATAGGTCTATGGACTTTTCAATGGTCCCTTTTATCCTTTTGGACTTTGGGCCACGTGGAGAGCTCACGCTCATTTGGGTCTCTGCCTTTGGAATAACTCTTGGAGATGCGCCAGTAGACACTTGGAGACCTCGCTTGCACTTTATACTTAGCCAATTTTTTAGACCCACCTTGTCTACCTTTTGAATCTATTGACCATTTGACCCTGCCTTTTTTTTGGCTGGGACATGTGGAGATGTGGCACTTGTTTGAGCCTCCCTTTATGGATTCATCTTTGGAGAAGCATCGTTAGGACACATGGTTCTCTCCGCTGGCTCTTCCATACTTAGTCGATTTTGGACTCTTTCTAAATGGTTTCAAGCCCGAAAAACTTGAAACTTCACCATTTTTCCCCCTTCTTGCTCCTGGTTCCTCTGTGGCACTGCCCCTTCTTTTCTAACCCTGTTATTCCATTGTTGAGTCTACTTGTAACTTGAAAAATGGATTTAAGACATGGAAATGGCTCGACAAAGTCATTTCTTTTACATAGGGTCATTTAATATTTCTCATCCCTCGCCACTCCATTGTTGACTGACCATTTACAAGTCGAATGAGTTTTGGAGATAAGTTAGTGCATAATTGCATGATTGATTCGGGTGCAAGTAGCTCAGTGATGCCGAAACAAATAGCAGATCAATTGGGTCTAAATTATGAGCCATTACTGAAATAAGTAGTGAAACTAGATGGGAAAATAGTAGGAATGGTTGGGGTCCGCAAGGGTTTAAGCATAACACTACATACCTGTCCAAATGTCACAGTCTTGTAAGATGTGTCTGTAATTGACCTCCCACCACTCTTTATACTATTTTTTTCAAGAGACTTCATTGCCAAAATTGGTGGATATCTATCAACAAATTGGTCACACATGCTATTCAAAACAAGGTATGGAGCCAAGGTAACCATCAGGTCAGAACCAATTGCAAAATTTCACATTGAGCCTCATGTGCCAAGTCCTATCAACACAAATTGCTCAGCCTTCGATTAGGAGGAGTGTTCACTAGATCTAGAAACGAGTACCAAGGTCTAGGGTATACTAGATTTAACCCTAGATGATCGGGTGAACAAAAGGCATGAATTCGACCCATATAAGGAAATTGAAGAATTTGAATTTGGTGTATATTGTGTACATGAAGAAAACTCACCTGTCCCTAATATCACCAAGCTAGAAAATAAGGATGAAAATGAAGTATGGAAACTATATTTTAATGGTTCAAGAGTGGAGGAGGTGCAATTTTGGTTTCACCACAGAACGTTAAGTATTATTCAAAACTTTGTTTCTAGTTTTCTGTTCAAACAACATAGTTGAATATGAGGCCTTGATTTATGGACTTCATTGGGCAGGAAAAGAGGCATAAAGAATTTACAAGTATTTGGGGATAGTGATCTAATTGTTAACCAAGTCAAGGGGAGACATGCGGCAAAGAATGACCTACTCAAGAGCTACAAAAATAGGGTATGGGACCTAATTGAGGATTTTGAAGCTTTCAACATTGTGTCCATACTTAGGAAGAAGAATGAAGCTACAAATAGGTTGACAACAGTTGGAGAAACTTTTGATGTGGTGGATAGTATCAAGAGAGACAAAACACAACCACTTATCCATGTGATTGTAAGGCCAGCAGTTCCAGACAATAACACAAGCTATGAGGTGTTTGAGAGCGATCAACATATCATTAATTTGTTGTAAAAAGAGGCTAAATTATCATCTAGGAATCAAGATAAATTGGAGCAACACGAGACGAGGATCAAGTAGTGAAACTTGGACAATAAGCTTCCCAAAGTTCTAGTAACATTGGAGTCAATATTCAATCCTAATGACCGGCGAGAAAGAGAAGGCTAACATATGGGTCAAGGGAGAGGATTCATAGCTAATCTCAATTAGGGAACATAAAAACTTAAAATTGGTTGGGTAGCCACTGAGCAAGAGAAATATGAGTTCATATGACTTTACCAAGAATTTCCAGACATTTTCATCTGGAGTTATGAAGACCTGCGAGGATTCAATCTGAAGTTGGCACAACATATAATAGAACTAGATCCGGATGTTAAGCACATTAGGTAGAAGTAAAGACCATTCAACCCACATATTGACCCTCTAATGAAGAAATACCGAACAAGTTGATAGAGGAAAACATTATATTCCTAATCAAGCATTCAAGCTAGGTTACAAACTTGGTACTAGTTAATAAGAAGAATGGAGAAATTAGGTTGTGTGTGGACTTCTAAGACCTGAACAGGGCATCTCTCAAAGAACATTACCCACTTCCTTCAATAGAACAAATCTTACAAGTAGTGTCCAGCTCAGAAATATTTTCTCTCCTAGATGGCTGCTCAGGGTATAATCAGATAATGGTGAAAGAAGACGATCAGTTCAAAATGGCTTTCACCACTAAGTGGGGCACCTATGCCTACAGAAAGATGCCATTCGGATTGTCTAATTCTAGAGCCATTTTTCAAAGGGTGATAGACATGGAATTCAAGGGGTTGATCAAAAAAATAGTACTAATATATCTTGATAATATCACTGTTTTCTCCAAAAATGCAGCCGATCACCTCTTTCATCTGAGACAGGTATTTCAAAGATGTAGGAGATTTGGGGTATTGTTGAATCCCAAAAATGCATATTCTTGGTTCATGAAGGAAAGCTCCTACGCCATATTGTGTCAAAGGAGGGATTAAAGATTGATCCAGAGAGATTTGAAAATATTCGAGCATTACCATTGCCAAGTCATAAGAAGGCTCTTTAGAGCTTTCTAGAAAGGATCAATTTTGTCCACAGATTCGTACCAAACTTTTCCGCTCTTCTAAAGCCAATAATATTGATGTTGAAGAAGAGTATGGCCTTTAGGTGGATAGTTGAGGGTAAAGAAATTTTTGAGGATATCAAAGAGGATATATCTCAAGCTCTAACTCTCGTCAATTTGGACTTTTCCAAGGACTTCATACTCTATGCCTTTAGTAGTGGGGACACAATTTCTGTAATCCTAATGCAACAAAACAAAGATGGATCTCGAACAATGGTTACCTTCTTTAGTCAAGGTTTGGAAGACTATGAAGTGAGATACTCCTTCATTGAAAATAACATCCTTATAGTGATCGGGAGCTTGAAGAAGTTCAACACACGGTCTCAAATAACAAAATTCAGTTGTTGGTCTCCCATGCGAGAGTCAGCGACTTCCTTTTGAACAAGGATCTAAATGAGAAATGTGTGGGATGGATCACTTGTGTCATGGAATATGACATTGAAATTAAGGTCACTAAGTAGGTCCATGTGATGCACTTCCTGCAAACAAACCTATGCCCTCCATAAATGAGCAAAGCAAGTAGGATATACTTGATTGCAAGCCATTCCATATGTGCTTGTTGATGGTGTTTTTTTCAAGAAGGACATTAATGGTGTTCTACTAAGATGCATTTCAACATATCAAATTGAGAGATTGTTACAAGATTTCCATGATGGAGAAGACACGGGTATTTTTTTCTCTGCGGGTAATAGCTCTCAAGATAATGAAGGTGGGTTATTATTGGCCCACAGTGTTGATGTTGCTACACATGGATCGAAAGTGTAAGAAATGTGCATTCTTCATAGAAAAGAAAGTTTAGCAACACTTCCATTGCACCCAATTTCAGTTGATCGCCATTCATGCAATGGGGATTGGACTTTATTGGGGTCATCAATCCAAACTCAAGCTAAGGGAACAAGTGGATTCTCACAAAGAATGAATATTTCACCAGGTGGGTGAGGTGGTAGCACTCAAAGAGGCCAACAAGTCTAGCATTCTAGACTTCTATGATATGATAGTTACTAGGTTTGGTGTACCAGCCACTATCATATCAGACAATGCCTTAGTGTTCCTAGGCTCCAAGATCACATAATGGGATGTCAAGATTGGAACCTATTTGAGAACATCTTCAAACTATTACCTATAGGGTAATGGACAGGGAAGATTCCACAAATAAGAATTTGCTAAGGATCATTAGAAGGAATCTAGATAAAAATCAAAGGACATGGCATACAAAGCTAAAATCAGCATTATGGGGTGACAAGATCACACAAAAGAGGTAAACACGTAATTCTCCCTATAAGTTAGTCTATGGAAAAGAGGCGGTGTTTCCTATATCATTAGAGGTACCTACACTGGAGCTCATGAAGCAATTGGAGTTATTTCAGTTTGAACCAAAGGAGGCTAGGTATGTAGAATCGAGGGAAATATAAGAAATCAAAGATCATGTAGTTCAAATGATGGAGAAGGATCAGGCCTTAGTCAAAAGGTTTTTGAAAAGAAAGCAAGAGCATAGACCTTTCAGGAGGATAGTTCTAAAGTGGGATGTAGATCGGGAAAAACTAGGAATATATTCAAAGTTTGATGCCATTTGGAGTGGCCCCTACATGGTCATAGGATGTAAAAGTAACAATTCCTTCCAATTGTCCATATTGGATGGAGAAGAGTTTCCGATCCCGGTAAGCAGGATCTACCTTAACCATTAATACTAGAAAGGAAAGGTTTCACCCTTATAAATATTAGCCTAGGATTTTAATTCCTCTAAGTGTGTATGCACATTTTTCTTGTTGTAGTGTAGGTTTCATTTTACCTAAGTGTTTTGCATGTGAGTTTTCACTCCATGGCTATATCATTGTGCATTCAGTGTATGTCTCCAGGTGAAAGCTCCAAGTAAATATAATTTTCTACTCTCAGAAATCTCACCTTCAAGATTTTCTTATGAGAATTGAGAGTGCAAGCAATGAATCGGGTTAAGATCCAAAAGGTTGCAAGCAGTCGGGCTTGAGGTTTTAGGAATAAGGTCAGTACTAGGCTATCATTCATGACTCCATGCCCAACGGATACTTCAAGGCAACTAATATTTTCACCTATCAGGCTAGGTGATCCCATGAGTTGCCAAATTGTTATCCAATTTTTCCCCTCGGGAAAAATTGATCAAACACGAACTTACACACGAGGAAATGTAGACATTGGTTCAGTCATGCAAGCTCACATTCAATCCCAAAAATCAAGTTGCGGGTGGGCTCGACAATGGAGAAGCAGGGTCAAAAAATAAATGGCCAATGAAAATGTTGAAGAAGACCTAAGCTCAATTAGAAAAATGGAGAAAGATAACTCGGTAAGTCAAAATCGAGCCTAGAATGATTCAACTCGAAGCAAAGCAATGGACTCATAGACGACACCACATGTCATCTCGGTGTATTTCCAAAAAGTAAAAGGGAAAGAGAAAGGAGCGGGAAAAGCCCCCACGTGTCACCTTAACGCAACTTTAGGGGTAGCATCCAAAGGTAGTCCCCAAACAAGCGCAAGCTTGCCACATGGTCGAGCTCAAAAGGTTGAACCGGTCATTGAATCGGATAAGTATAAAAGTGCCAGAGAAGCCTCCATGTGTCTCATTGGTGCAAATTCAAAGGTGTGAAAAAGTGGGGTCCCCAACGAGTGCAGCTCGCCACGTGGTCGAGCACGAAAGGAAAAAGCGGCTTTTGAAAAGTCTAAGCATGGGTAGAACCAAAGATAAGCCTCCATGTGTCTCATCAACTCAACTTCAAAGATAAGTCCAAAGCATGGTCCCCAAATAAGCGTGGGCTCGCCACATGGTCAGAGTTTGAGAAAGGAAGAATCAACCGTTGAAAAGTCTAAAAGTAGGGGAAGATCTAACGGAAGCCTCCATATATTAGCTCAAAGCATAACTTCAAAAGTAAAACCCAAAGGTAGGTCCCAAATGAGCATGTTCTGTCCATGTGTTGTGGTCGATGTAGTTACTCCATCAAAGAGGAGGGACTTAGCCAAAAGATGAAGAAAGTAAATTAGGCTTGCGAATGATGCCAAATGTCCAATCGGTGCAACTCCAAGAGTGAAAGGAGGGGGGTGGAATCTTAAGATGCGTGGGGCTGCCATGTGAACCTTGCTGAGATAGACTCTTTTGAATATTGTGAGCCCGTGTTAAATGACCAACCTCGATCTTGAATGACAACCATATCTTTTAAGCTGGGAACTCGGATTTGAGAAAAAGAGGACTTTTGGAAAGATCTCGACATCTGCTACTCACCTACCCCCATAATGAAAAATACAGTCCACCATTTCCAAGGCTATCAGGCTTCTCACCTACCATTATAATGAAGTATGGGTTTCCTTTCTTTCCCAACAAGGAATGATAATGGAGGCATGGGTTTTGCAGTAGAGCCCATCATTGTTGCAGGTGAATTCATTGCCCTCTTGGGGTGGTTGAACAAGAATTTGGATTTTTTCTATCTCCTTCTCTAATTCTTCCTATATATTGTAAGGAGAGGCATTTTTCTGGGGGTTGGACATTTTTTTTTGCACCCTCCCTTCTTCTCTTTCTAAAAGTGGATTTGTGGAGCTCAAACCTCCCATTCAAAGTGTAAATGCAATCTTGTGTCTTGGCCAGTGTAATGGACTGTATCAAATATTTGGAGAAATAGTACAAGTCTCGTGGATGGTTTCAACCCTCTCTTGTGTTCATTTCATCCTCCTAATCTCTCATTGTAGTTTGGTTATCTATGCATGGTGGTTGTGTTATAATTTTAATGGTTTGTGTTTAATTGTAAAGTAGGTATTTAGCATTCCTTTGGTGCATCACTCTTGTTAGCTTACGTTTCATTTCTTGCATCTCCTTAACCCTGTATCCTTGGAAATTTGGAGTAGGTTTTATATTAGATCCTCTATAATATGAATATGTGCACTGAACAAAGGAATATAAACCGACCTTCATCCAAAGATCTCTCCCACTTCATAAATTCCCACACTTTGGGAGAATCTCCATGTTATGAAATCACACCGAGAGTCTCAACCCATAGAGTTTCGGAAAATCGGGGGTGTTGTGATTTTGCACCAATAGTTAATGATGCCATATGCAGAGGATCGATAGGAGGGTGACCTAGTAGGTAGGACATGGAACCATTAGTGGAGGCTCGTGCACCTTCATGTCACAATATAGAGGAGAGGGTAGAGAACTCCCATAAGGATTCGGATTAGACATGAGCCACCTCCTAGGGAGCTCAAAGATTGAGATGTGATGCATAGAGATAGGTCTAGGAGCCCTACGATGAGAGAGGAATCGATGAGAGGCCTAGAGGGTGACAGTCATCCGTAACTGAGCACATTAGAGATATATTGAAGTTGCACCCACCTAATTTTTCGGAGACACGGGTGGATTTCGAGGTCAAGGCATGGTTGGTTAGCTTGAGTGTATGCTTTAAGCTATGCTCTTGCTTTAGCAACACGAAAGCTCATGTTTCCATCCACCTTCTAAGAGATAGAGTAGGAGTATGGTGGAGGACCAAGGAGTAGAAGCTCCATGTAGACTATGAGATAGTCACTTGGGAGATCTTTGAGGAGCAATTCAGGAGTAGATATATTTCCAGGAGGTTCATTCAGTAGTGGATCGATGAGTTCCATGATCTGCAACAGGCCTCCATGATGGTAGCAGAGTATGAGGGATGGTTCTTGGATCTACTTTAGTATGTAGACTACATGTAGGATGAGAAAGTTCAAGTTCACAGGTTCATCAAGGGCCTAAACTTGGACTTGGGTTAAGCAATATGCATGTACTATCCACATACATTATCATAGGTCGTGGAGAAGGCCTATATTGTAGAAGAAACTAGGGGAATACTCGGTAGACACGTGATGAGTTAGGAGTTGTATAAATCAGATGCAAGATAGTAGATCGAGGGGATTAGACCCTTCTCCTCATGGTGGAAACACTTCAACATAGTCTTCCTTTCGGCCTCCTCCACCTCCTCGTAGCAATAGACTCAACCTCCCTTTTGAACTCCACAAAGTACCATGATGCTCGGAAAGGGCGTAACATCCGACCTCTAGCTAGAGGGCCCAATAGGACACAGGATCCACCTTGAGCACGGTTGGCGGGAGCATGTCCACTGCAGCACTTATAGAGATTTATGGCAGATCATTAGGACCTTCAACATGTACTCTCTTGGGCACACTGGTGGACTATCTACATAGTGGAGAGGACCAAGCACTTGTTATGGGTGTGATGTTCATAGACATCATTGGAGAGAGTGCACTTAGAACCCTATTAATCAATGCAAGGAACTTGTTTATGAGAATATAGTTGGTGACATGGCTAGGAGCCACATGATATATCCAGTGGTTAAGAACCATCCGGCAGAGCACTGTGTCATGGTGATAGATACCATAGGTAGCATTATAGGTATTTCTATACCTATTTTATTACTCAGGATCATCATATTATTTCATTTCACCATCTTTAGTAGAGCATTGTAGGCTGGTGGAAGTTAGGAAAGGCCTTAGTCTAGATATCGATATAGCTTCTGGAGCCAAGATCTAAGTTGAATTCTTAGTCATGGAGTGCATAGTAGACCTAGGACCCTTTACCACTACTTTGGATCTCCGTATCCTTCCCTTGGGTTCTTATGGAGTGATTTTGGGCATGGATTGGTTGTCTGCACACATATCTATAGTTGATTGCTATAGTAAGATTATATATTTTGCAAATGATTTGTGTATGGAGTCAATGATAGTTGGGGTTAGAAGACCCATCTCTATCTGCACTATTTCGCTATGCGAGTTGAAGCGGTGTGTGAGGCAAGGTTGTAAATAGAATGTTATTACAATTAGTGATAGATCGAAGGATGGGGCTAGTGGACCTTCACTTGATGATCACCCCATTTTGTAGGAGTTTTCTGATGTGTTTTATAGTGAGCTGTCAGGGATTCTTCCCCTATGTGAGATTGATTTTCACATTTATTTGGTCCCCTGAAGTAGAGCCTATCTCACACACTCCCTATAGGATGACCACACCTGAGCTATGTGAGCTCAAATTGTAGCTTGAGGGCCTTCTCGAGAAAGGCCTCATCCATCATAGTGTATCCCCTCGGGGTTCACCGGTGATTTTTGTGAAGAAGAAGGAAGGATCCCTATGGTTATGTGTGAACTATCATCAGTTGAACAAAGTAATGATCAAGAATCGTTACCCCCTTCCTTGCATCAATGATTTGTTTGATCAAATGAAAGGGGCCATAATGTTTTATAATATTGATCTTAAGTATGAATACCATCACCTCGGGATCATATAGATAGATATCCATAAGTCATATTTCCACATGAGATATGGCCACTATGAGTTCATAGTGATTCCATTTAGTCTTACGAATGCCCCTGTAATGTTCATGAGTTTGATGAATGGCGTGTTCAATACCTTTTTTGATCATTTTGTACTCATGTTCCTTAATGACATCTTGATCTTCTCACATACACATGAGGAGTATGAGGAGAACCTTCGTTAGGTTCTATAGTGTCTTCGTGAGTAGCAACTTTATGGGAACCTAGAGAAGTATGCATTCTTTCATCAAGTATATTTGGGTCACATCATTTTAGGGGAATGTATCGCAGTTGATCCTTCCAAGATTAGATCCATTATGGATTGGGGAAAGCGGTTTCATGGGGTTGGAAGGATACTACAGGATATTTGTTTAGGATTTCTCTCAAGTTATGTACCCCCTCACTTCTCTTCAACAGAAAGGCAAGAAGTTTGTCTGGTCAGATAAATGTGAGCAGGCCTTCAGGACACTGAAGGAATTCCTTACGAAAACACCTATTCTTGTAGTGCCAGACCCTCAGGGTGAGTTCTTCATTTGCACAGATGTTTATCTGGTAGGGTTAGGTGGTGTTTTGATGTAAGAGGTTTAGGTTGTAGCTTTTGAGTCTTACAAAATCAAGGATTATGAGCTTAACTATCTAACTCATGACCTTGAGCTTGCTGCAGTTGTTTATGCCTTGGTTCGATGGAGACACTTTCTTCATGGTCAGATATTTATACTTAGGACTAATCACTTGAGTCTTCACCACTTCTTCATGTAACCCAATCTCAATGCTCATCAGTGGCATTGGATGGAGTTTCTTTGTGATTACGATATGAAGATAGAGCATGTGAAGAGGATGGAGAATGTGGTTACTGAGACACCTTGAGTCGCAGAGACTGTGGCTATGTCTACTTTAGTATGTACAAATTTTTGGAGCATGACTTTCCAAAATCTTCCTCAAGACAACTTCTACCTTGTATTTAGATCAAATATTGAGTCTCAGAGACCCCTTGAGGGGAAGTTTGATGGATTCTCATTAGAGGTAGATGGTATTCTCTAGAAATAGAGGTCAGATATATGTTCCTAGAGATCGAGGCTTAAGATAGGATATCTTGGAAGAGGCTTATCGTGTACCTTATTCAGCCCATCTAGGGGTGAAGAATATGCACACCACCTTGAGATAGCTTTACCATTAGAGAGGTCTATGGAGAGATGTAGCTTAGTTTGTGTCACCTTTGTTTAGAGTGTCGAGAGGGTGAAGGTTGATAATCAACATCTAGCTAGCCTTCTCTACCCACATACCATACTTGAGTGGAAATGAGACAAAATTTCTATGGATTTCATCGTAGGGCTACGATGTCGAGATACCACTAGGACATAATCATGGTCATGGTCGATAAATTGACAAAAGTGGTTCATTTTTCTCTTGTGAACACCACCTCTACAACTAGTGTAGTAGTGCGGATATATCTTGATGAGATTGTCAAACCGCATGGGATTTTGGAGAAGATCATTTGTGACCATGATCCCTTATACACTTCTCACTTCGGACTACCATGCAACACGTTCTTTCTATGAGTATCAACTTCAACACAACGTATCATCTAGAGAAATATTGGTAGATGGAGCGGGTAAATGAGATCTTCGAGGATTTGTTGTGGATGTATGTCATGGACCATCGGTCTAGGTGGGAGAAGTACCTATATTTTATGGAGATTTCATATAACAACCATTTTGAGTTCGATTCGCATGGATCCTTTTTAGTAGAGAGTGCATGACACCTTTGAGTTGGGATAGATTGGAGGACAAGGTTTTATTGGGTCAGATTTGGTATAGGATATGGATCAGCGGAGTTGTCTTGATTCGTTAGAGGCTTCGGGAGGCTCGGGATAGGCGGAAGAAGTATACGAGATCGAGGATAGATTGTAGTTTTAAGGTGGGCATGAAAATTTTCCCATGGTGTTTCTTCGTGTTAGACCTCATAAGAGTCCTATCCATTATGGAAAAGGCTCTAAGTTAGCTCCTAGATTTGTGGGTCCCTTCAAGATCTTAGAGTGTACCGTCCTTTAGCCTATCATCTAGCATTGCCACCGAGCTTGTCTCACATGCACAATGTTTTTATGTATCTGTACTTAGGAGATATATTCTAGATCCCTCTCATGTTTTGGATTGGTGCATTACATGTGTAGGATCGGGGTAGGCATCAGTGGACCTCGTGCACATCATAGAGCATAGGACCTTGGGCCTTGAGGCCACAAGATTGACCAGTGCACGTTTCTAGTGGGATAGGTATGATGAGACTGCAGCCACTTGGGAGGATGCCACTATTTTGCGAGCTCAGTTTCCTCATCTATTCTAGTGACTTCCAGGAGGAATTCGAGTCTAAGGGGAGGGAGATGTAGTGCCCACTCCTCTTCAACATTGTTTAATCTTGATATTGATACTATTGGACTGATATTCAGACATTTTGATTATGATACATTGATCAGTGATGACAAATTATACATATATTTAGATTATTGACATTATGATGTTTACGTTTTATTATGATGCACTAGATAGTGATGTTAGACAGTTTAATATATGTTGATTTTTATGATGTGGATTTTATACTGACATGTTGTGTTTTGGCATGTTGGAGTATAATTGTAATCTCAAGGATGTTAGGGTTAGATTTGGATATATTGATGGATAATAGAATTGCTAATGTCGAATGAGGATTATTGAGTTTACATATATATTTTCTTGATGTTGTTAATATAGTCGAAAGGCCGAGAGAAGTATTTTATTGTGTGCATGAATTTTATCACATACATCATAGGAATGCAAATGAAATGAGCATGCAAATAAAATTATAAGAGTTCGGTTTTCAAAATAAACATGTTCGCCAACCCAACGCCATGAAAACCTAACTCAACCTAAGTCAATGGTTAAGCGATCAAGATTAAGTCATGCATGATCCAACAATCAAGATCACTAACCCAAGCCAACTACTAAGTGATGGACCAATGGTAGAGATTAGAGGGAACATAAGATTGATGGTCCATAACCTCTACCAAGTGCTACAAAATATTACATTTATTATCATTACATAATCAACAATCCACAATTGGAGGTATGAAGATTAATGGTTAAATAGAGAACTTCCCATATTAATTACCAATTTGAAACCCTAACCGAGGGTACAGAAGGATTAGTGATTGAGAATCAACCACTTCTAACATCAAAGGTCCTCACCTAAAGAGGTAATCTAACCATGTTTCAAAGTTAACGGCGGTTAATTTCTTTGCCATCGACAAAAAAGAAGGGTCAAATCATCGTGGAAGGGGAGCCAACCCCATTTCTTTTAAAAAATCATTACTTTGACCTATTAAAGGTCTAAACTATATGCTTCAACAAAACTAAACACCAACAACAATAATCAATCAAATGATTATTCAAAAATATGAAAACCCATAGTATATGTGTTGAGCACATTATTATGACATGTCTTAGTAAAAAGGTGGTCGACCAAGTGGAGTGATTTTATTATCAACAATGATGAATAAAAATGATAAAATTCCCCATGGTAATATGGTCAAGATATATACTAGATGCCAAGTTAGATGATTACCTTAATCTTTTCAAAGATACCTTAAAAATTGCAAGTAAACTTCATACAAAGAGGAAAGGGAAGAGTTTTACATATGATCACTAGGTGTCGAAAGGAGGTGGAAAAAGGAGATGGAAACAAATTTGGACCCCACACTCATGTGTTTAGGGGTCCCCCACACTATGGGATGTTTCTTTTGCTAAGTATTAAAGGTTAAATAAATTATACTTGTAGGAGATAGTATTGCATGTATTCACAAAAATAAAGATGTCATTATCAGCATGCAAAATGGAGTATGTGCACAGATGTCGACATCAGAACTAAAGGTGGTCCCCATCAAGATGGAATACATGGGTGAATTATTTTTGTAAAGTATTGCAAATAAAGGAATTATTTTTGCACAGAGAGAGGTTATTTTTACATGTGCATCCAAGGGCAAAATTAAAGAGTGCTAAATTTATCACTGCAAGTGGATCAAATTGTAAGTGTCACATCAAGCACTAGAAGACAAAGATTGCATGCACATTGGGGAGACTTACACAACAAGCAAGGGCTATTATTAGCCAAATTATTCATCTTACTTTATTAAAATAGACGATCGACCAACCACAGTTTGACTAAATTTTTTTGTAATCAAGGCTATTAATGCTTCATTGTATTAGCATGTCTATTTTTATTCTTTTATTTATTCATGATAAAGGGGTAAAATTAGCATGTATGGGGAGTACAAATTTTATATTATTTTTGAATGGGATGGGTGAATAATTTTTCTATATATTATGTGCAATTGCAAAGCACAAGGAAGGAATTTTAGACATATGAGTCTTTGAAGTAAATTTTGCCAGTTTTGCCCCCTTGATTGAGAACTGATTTCTATCTTTCCAATTATTTGCAGTGGTGTATATATCTCATTAATTATTTTAAATGTAAAATTCCCTGATTAATCATCTTACCTTGTTGTAAATTTAGTAATTTTGCATAATATTAGTGTGCATGTTTATCTTACTATATTGTTGTGATTCATTCCCTCAATACACCAAGTGTTTTGCTTTAATATTATGTTGAAAAATATTGGTTTGTGCATCCATGTTTCATTCTCAAATTGATTGTACATATACTCAGTGAAATCCCTCAACAAGTTTGGTGTATCACCCCAGTTTTCAATTCAGTTATAGTCATCGTTTTACCCTCAAAACCCCTAAAAACTAGTTCAAGATATATCAAAAGGAATCATCCTTGATACCAAAGACTCACCTCAACAATAGGTATGCCCAAAGACTTGAGGTGTTTCCATTGTATCTATAAAAGTGAGAGATATAGATAAAGCATAGAATACACGCATTCATCTCTCAATAGGGGCACTTTCGAGAGATACTTGAGTTTTTGGCATGCACGATGGGAGAGTGAATCAGATTTGCAGGAAAATTACAACAAATTAAAGTAGATTTCAAGAGAAAGAAAGTCACTTTTGGAACAAAAAGTTGTAGCAATTTACTCTAAAGATCAATAATATTTATTTGGTGACTCCATAAGACTGATTTCAAACTAGTTTTGTAGCATGTTCCATGCCTAAAGCGACTACAAGATCATCAATAAGAGGAATTCCTTAGAGTTTATTTCTTTACCTTTGAATTCTACAAGAATAAGAAGAGTTGGCAATACCTTACCTTATAATAGGCCTATTTTTGGCAACCCTCCTCCTAATCTTCCTTCACCACATATTAATCTCTTTGTTCAAATTCCATTTATTCCAATGGTTATTCAACCACCTAGGAATTTTGTGACCTTTACTAATGGAATCCCTTTAGTAATTCTAGTTTATCATGATATTCCCAATGCTGCCATGAAAATTTTACCTTCATTTACTGGTGAAAATAAGATTACTCCTACAAGAGTGCATCAAATATGTTGCAGCCCTTTGTGTTGTCCATAATATAACTCATGAAGATGTAGCCTTAAGACTTACAGTTGCATCCTTTAAAGGGCAATCCTTGCAATGGTATAGAACCTTAGAAATTTGGAGCATAAGAACTTTAGATGAGTTGGGAGAAAAATTACTTAAGCAATTTCAAGATCATTCTAATCATTTATCCCTTATAGAGCAGCTGTCTATAATTAAAAGAGCCCCTCATGAATTTATGGCTAGTTTCAATATCCATTTTGCTAAAACTTGGGAAAGAATTATAGCTAGTGTTAAGCCTCAAGCTGACCATGTTTTTCTTTATTATCTTAGAGTCTTAAATAATGATATTTCAACTATGTTCAGTCTATGGAAGGAGACACTCTCCCAAAAGCTTATGATATTACCATTAGAGTTGAAAACAACCTTATTCAAGTTTTGGTAAATTCGTAACAAGGCCTCAATGCCTCTTATAGCAAGTTTATTACCTATTCCACATCTTATTACCATTATAGAGCCTACTATTTTATCTCCATCAGATGATGTATTCAAGGATATTTAGACTATGGGTAATTAATTGACATCAATTGAAGACAAATTAGCTCACCTAAAGCAGGTCCAATCAAGCTCCTTATCAACAAAATCAATAAGGTCAATAGAATAAGAAGCCTTATCAACAAAATAAAAATTATAGACCGTCATATCATCCAAGGAAGTTTGATCTAAAAGTCCCTAGCACATATACCAATCTTATTTAAGTCAACATGGTTCTAGAAGAATGGTGTCACCTTGTAATTAACCTTATTCGGTTGTAAATTTTCCAAATGCATTATTGAATATAAGCCTTGTTACACAACCTCAACCTGAAGCATTATTCATTCCTCAAATGGAGGGTGGGAAACAATAATCTCATAGTCAGAAACCAATAGAACAAAATTTGGTCAGCTTCAAGAGGAACATTTTATTACGATCACAACTAGGTCCCAGGACAAGGCTCAAGAGAGAGAAAAATAGGCCTTTTTGGCCACGGTCCACGATAAAACAAAAGCGTACATTAAAAAATAGCTATGATTCGATGTTCCCAATAAAAAGCAAGCGATTCAGCTCAAAAGGACAAACAAAAAATATTATAGCTTAATCCCAGAAGACTCTTCATACCTTAGATTTCAAATGTTGTCAGAAGCGAGTCGGCTTTTGCTAAAGCCTATGCTAAAATCAAAAGTAGAAGTTGTTTCAAAAATGGCTTCTTATTTTAACATTGTTGATGTAATGAAGAAGCATAATATTAATATTTCTCTTTGGGATGCTCTAATTATTCATGGACAGTAAGATTTACTTTCTCACGAGCTTCCTAAGTGTAAATTTCATCGAATAGTAGAAAAAGAAGCCTTAAAGAAGACATGGTCCTTGGAACAATGGAGCAAGATCACATTAAATAGGTAAAATAGATGGTTTAAAGGTCTTAAACACTCATGATATCAAGAATCCACCACCATTTTATCTATCTCGATTACTAGAGACCATTTAGTTCATAATCGCATGGTTGTGATGATAGTGCAACAACATAGTTATGCCAAAAGCAATTGTAGAAAAATTGGGCATGTAGTATGAGCCTACAGAGAAGGAGCATGTTGCAGCTAGATAAAATAGAAACCAACACAGATTGGCATAATCATAAATCTAGAGGTAACCTTACATGATTTTCCTAATGTCACTATTTTACAAGATGTGATTGTTGTAGATTTACCTCCCTATTTTGCCTTATGTTTATCACGAGATTTTATAGCAAAAATAGGAGGTTATCTCTCTTCAGATTGGTCATTTTTTTTCTTCACTACAAGGTATGGAACCAAATTTACCATAAATTCAGAGCCTCTAGATATATTTCATATTGAGCCTCATGCTTCAAACGCTACAACAAATTATACAGCTTTAGATCAATTTGATATTGATGTTACAACACATGTTTCTGCACTATACAATGTTTCTAATCTATTTATAGATGAAAAGACTGAAGAATAAAATGTTTATAAACCTTTCAAATAAGCAGAAGAAGATTTGTTCAGTATTTATTACTTGGATGAAGAAAATGCACCAATTCCCTCGCTAACTAAAACAGGAAAAACAACATAAGGGTTATGGAAGCTTCACTTCGATGGAGCTAATAATAAGAAAGGACAAGGTGTAGGTTTAATGCTTACTTCCCCTTCAAATGAAAGTTACTTTTTAGCTTTAAGTCTACATTTTTCTAATGTAGCTAAATACAAAGCATTAATTCATGGCTTGCAATGGGCCAGAAAGAGAGTTATCAATACTTTACAATTTTTTAGTGATTCGGATTTAGTTATTAATCAAGTAAAAACCTTTAATGTGTGTAAGAATTCATTCTTTGGAATATTACAAACATAGAGTTTGAGACTTATTGGATGACATAAGCATGCGAGCAGAGACTTGCAACAATTGGTGTTATCTTTGATGTAGTGGAAAACATCAAAAACAACAAAGTATAAACACATATAAAGCTGATTATCGGACCTTCAAAGTGCACGACAATGAATAAAATTGGCAAGTTTTTGAGGATGATGAATATATCTACAGATTTTGCAGCAAGAAGCTGAATTTTCTATAGTAAATCAGGAAAAACTACAGACACTTCTATGGTGACTAGATTTTTTAGTTGAAGACAAACAATTTTCCTCAAGGATTGGTTACACTAGAAGACATTTTTCAATTTTGATGATCAGTTAAGAAAAGACAAAGGCAAGATTTCAACTCATGCAGATAACTACGAAAAAATATTGGTGGATGATGAAAATAAACTATTTATTGGAAAGGTATGTTCCTCAGTTGAAAAACAATCATTTATCAAATTATGTAAAGAATTCAAAGATGTTTTTGCTTGGAAATACCAAGATCTGAGAGGATTTGATCCAATTTTAGCTCAACATACAATAGAGTTACAGCCAAATTCTAAGCCAATTAGGCAAAAGAAAAGGCCCATAAATCCAAAGATTGAGCCATTAATGAGAAAAGAGTTATCTAAGTTGATCGAATCAAGTATTATATTTCCAGTTAAGAATTCAATTTGGGTAGCTAATCTTGTTCTGTTTGAAAAAGAATAGATAAATTAGGCTATGTGTGGATTTTAGAGACCTTAATAAAGCTTCATTAAAAGATCATTATCCACTGCCTAATATGGATCAAATTTTGAGAACAATTTCAGGTTCAAACAGATTGTCTCTTTTGGATGGTTACATATGATACAATCAAACCCCCTGTGCATGAAGAAGAATGATACAAAACAACCTTCACCATGAAGTGGGGTACTTATGCTTATAAAAGAATTCCTTTTGGTATTTAAAATGTTGATGCAATGTTTCAACATGTAATGGACATGGATTTTCACACTTATTAAATAAATGCATATTGGTTTATTTGGATGATGTCACCATATTTTCAAAAGCTTCTGATGAACATAGAATTCATTTAAGGAAGAATTTTCAGTTTTGCAGACATTTTGGAATATCTTTGAATCCGAAAAATACCATTTTTTAGTGCATCAAGGTAAATTGCTTTGTCATATTATTTCTAAACAAGGTTTAGCTATCGATCCTTTAAAATCTAAGATCTTTCACAATTTTCCTTACCTCATCATAAGAAAGCATTACAAATTTTTCTCAGAAAAATCAACTTTGTTAGAAGATTTGTTCCAGATTTTACAACATTAGTCAAGCCATTAAAAACTATGTTAAATAAAGATAAGACTTTCTCTTGGACCAACGAAGGTAGAAAGGGATTTGAATCCATTAAGTCACCATTTCATAAGCTCTTACTCTTGCAAATCCAAATTTTCATAAAGATTTTACAATGTATGCACTTGTAGGAGCTAAGAATATTTTGTATTTTAACTCAGATTAATGATGAAAACATTGAGTAACCAATTGCTTTCTTTGGATAAAGTTTGCATGACTACGAGACAAGGTACACCTTTCTTGAAAAATAGGTACTTTCAGTAGTTAGAGGATTGAAAAATTTTAAGTACATGCTTTCCAATAACAAGATACATGTTTTAGTCTCTCATCCAAGTGTTAAAGCATTCTTGTTGAACAAAGAGCTAAATGAGAAGAGAGTAGGCTGGATTACGAAGGTTATGGAATATGATGTTGACATCGTGTTGCAAAAACAATTTGAGGAAAAGGTTTTTGTGAGCATATAATTTTTGATATGGAAAAATAGCAGGTTAGAATCGGAAGATCCGCAATGCACTCAAGTTACATATCAATAGTTAGATATCATGGTACAACTAGAAAATTAGCAACCCAAACTTAGTCAAGAAGTTCAAGAATCAAGATGGATGAATGATTTGGTTAATTACCTACAACACGGTATTTATCCAAAAGGTATGGACAATAAAAATGAATATATTTCAGGTTACAAGTTATACCTTATGTTTTTATTGATGGCGTGTTATTTAAAAGAGATATAAATGGAATTTTGTTGATATGTGTTGAATATGATAGAATTCAGCAACTATTATCCGAATTTCATAAAGGACCTGTAGGAGGTCACTTTTTAGTGTGTACTATAGCCTTAAAATTTATGAAAGTTGTTTACTATTGGCCTAGTATATTCATAGATCGCTTGAATGGATCAAAAAGTGTAAGAAATGTGCTTTCTTTGTTGGGAAAGTACGTTTAGCTTCGCTTCCCGTGTAGCCTATTTCAGTGGATCAACCATTCATGCAGTGGGGTCTTGACTTTATTGGAATGATAAATCCACCTTCATCACAATGAAACAAGTGGAACTTGACATCTACATATTACTTTACACGTTGGGTGAAGCAATAGCCTTAAAAGATGCTAATGAAACTTCAATACTATCCTTTTATGAAGGTATAGTTTGGAGATTTGGTTTTACGGAAACTATCATTTTAGATAATTTTTAGCATTTCTTGGTGCAAAGGTAACATATTTGGCTATCAAGCACAAAATTTATCCAAGTACATCATCAAACTATTACCCACAAGGTAATGATTAGCTGAAAGTAATAAAAAAATTTTGTAGGATCATCAAAAGAATGCTCAAAGACAACTAAAGAGCTTGGGATCTAATTTTGAGTTTAACACTTTGGGCTGACATAGTGACTCATAAAAGATCAGTTGGAAATTCATCGTAGAAGCTTGTTTATGGAAGAGAGGAAAAATTCCCATCTCAATTGAGTTTCATGCATTGGATATGTCGCATCATATGGAATTACTTGAGAATGAACCATTGTAGGTATGTTATACAGAGTTAATGAAGTTGCAGGAGCTAAGAGATCAAGCTCATGTGAACATGGAAAAGAATAAAAAACAGATAAAGAAATTTTTTGATAAGAAGGCTAATTTTAGAGTCTTCAACAAAGGAGACATTGTGTTAAAATGGGATTTTGATCGTGTAAATACAAGAAACCACACGAAGTTTGATACAATCTAGAGTAGTCATCACAAGATTTCATCTTGCAAAGAACACAATGCATTTCAGCTTTCAAGGTTGAATGGAGAAGAACTTCCCATTCCTGTGAATGGTATGTTTCTTAAACATTTTTATTAAAAATCCTACAGTGTCTGGTTAGAGTAGGATTTCCTTTCAATAATTGCTTTCATGCACATTACAATGTTTTCAATTCAATAAGTCCATTTGTATATGTGATCGGTTTCGGACCCTTTCCCAGACTTTAGTTTGTTTTTTGGAAAGGTAGTTTTGGTTATATGCTTTAACTCCATGCCCAATGGATAAGAGCAAGGCACTGGTCTACAAGCTAGCAGGAAGCTTTCCCCACAAGATCACTAGAAATGTTGACAATTTTTACACTTGTACAAAAATGGGAAACTCAAAACTTCATTATGATGGACGGTATTGATGAAGTGGACCTAACTAGGGGAATGCATTACAGTTTTATCATGTTTTTAGCTATAGCAATTGATTAGTTACATGCAATCTACGGTTATGTGATTTGTTACAAAATGTAACACCTCACATAGCCTTTGTCATTCCATGTTCATCTTTAGCAAGGAAACACAAAATCCATGAATGACTAATGCATTGCCTTGATGAAGGTGGGAATCACGGTTAGGTGAAATGATAAATTTGGGAACAACAAACAAAATTGTTTCAAGACAAGAAGAGAGTTCATTATTAAGTTTTTTATTAGATTAGGTAAAAATTAGATTTCAAAGGGATCAAGAACCCTTCACAACTAAAGGATAATCAACAAATCCCAAAGAAGAAACAAATGAACGGAACAAGGCTCCATGGACCCAGATAGAAACAAAACAAGAAATCCAAATCATAGAAAAAGGAAAGCACCATAAAGAAGACACAAGGTAGACAAGTCAAAAAAACTTGACCCGCAAACCAAAGAGCACTAACTACCATGGTATTTCCCTTTATGAGATCTAAGGCTCATCTTGAGAGGAAAATTTCCAGCTTTTCCTTTCTTCTTGTTGTTCACTACCTTCCATCCCTCCCCCATTAGGATCTATATTCTCATTTGGGTGGATAGGAAGGCTAATTTCAAGAGAAGCGTTGTTTTTATTACCTTGGGACCTGTAAAGGAACTAAGGGCAGAGAAAGTGAGCATCCCCTTACCAAGTACTTACTGATCTTTATCAGATTTAGTGATTGGAGAACCACTTGAATTCTCCTCTAAAGTATCTTCCTTCTTCTTTTCCTGTTTCCCTGTGTGACTATCTGAAACTTTATTAATGTCATTGTCCTCATCAACATAAAATCCTTTCAACAAGAAACTCACCCTTTAATCTACCTTTTGTGAGAGGGGCAATCAGTAGCAAGGTGACCAAGGGAAAAACATATTCTACACCAAAAAGAGAGACCTTCATAATCCATATTTTGTGTCCATATTGTATCAATGAATTTCAACTCCATGGTGGCTAGGAAATCAACAGTCATGTCCATATCAACCAAAATGCAAGCATATGTAGTATGATCAAATGATTCAGTACTCAGATCAACAAAAATAAATTTACCCAAAGCTTCCCCATGGATTTGAAGCAATCCTCAAAAGTGTAAGGGTGAAGAGGGAAGCCTTGTCCACACCGTGTCCGACGGTAAAAGTTTAGGTTATCGGGTTAAAGTTTGGGGACCAAGGTTTCATGAGGAGATCATGAGACTAAAAATCCCATATTTTTCCATAAATCATATCCCTATTAGAATAAATATCAAACATTACAATGAAAATACCACAAGAAGAGGAATAAATATTAACTTTACCATCGATAAGGGGCCTTCATTGTTCGGATATCCATTTGTGTAGAGCTGGAAGGTCAGGACAAAGAGCTAATGAACTTACAAATCAGTCCTCTTTCTAGTAGAACACTACAAAGTAAGACATCTCCTCACCAAAAGAGACCATTGATGTTGATTTGGCTTAAGCCATGGGTTTGTGCAGCCCTCTTCCACTAGATTTAGCCACCTCTAGGACAGAAAGGCGCACCCTGTTTTGGTTCTTTAGTTTTTTTAGGAAGAATTAGATATATTTGCATTCCTAATAAACCTGTTCTAGATGGCCTCTAACCCAAAACCCACCAACAGAGTGAAATCCATTGATAGGGTCTCCCAAGCCATCAATTACCTTCGATTCACAAATCACATCATCCCCTACATTTGGGAAGAACACCATCGTAGGAAAGGAGAGGGGAGCCCCAAGGCCCCGCCATGAAAATCTATTCCATCATCTCCATATGTTAGACCAATAAGGTCCAAGTCATCACCAGAGACCATGTCTAGACTTTGCACCCAACCATCTAGAAAGGTGACAAATGGAAAAGAAGATGTTGGCATCATAGAGATCCCCTCACCTGTTAACACCTTCACAAAGTATCCCTGGTTAGGGTTAGGGAAAGCATGTTCCATTGGCTCTGGTTAAGTTACAAGTATTTCAAAACTCTTTTTCTACATGTAAATACATTTAATTATGTGTTTGAGTTTATTCCATTATAAAATCAATATACATGTCATAAAGCTAAAAGAGAAAGAAGTATACAACTCAAGTACAAAAATTAAATGTCATTTATTCATGAAGAAGCATAATATTTCCCACACAAGTTGTGGGATGTAACTCATAACTACTAAAGAAAGAAATACATATGCATGAAGTTAAAAGTAAAAGAGTATAGAAGAAACCCATCATTGCCTTGGGTTCTCTTCTGGTCTTCTTCACTTCAGCTCTAGCTCCATCTTTTACTCAACTCTCCTAGTAATCACAATGTACCTAAAAAATGAAAGAGAATTGTCGCATACATTGAGCTTAGGGTTTAATATGTACCCTTGTACTATCTAACTACATGCAGATGGATTTCTAAAAAGTAGAAGTATAAGGTACATCACATACAGATACATAATTGATAAGAGCAGCATTCTACATCAACACATGATTCCCAGAATCATTTCAGAAAAGAAAGAGAAAAGAAAAACTATGGAACATAAGAGAGGCCAAAAAGCCTAAATATTTTCTAACTATTTCTTTAAGTGTGTAAGGTACATGTAGTAGATTAGAAAGAAGAAATATTTTGCAAAATGATTATTGTATAGAAAATAAATACTTGCTGAAGGAATCTACATGGTACAAATTTATGATTTGTTCCAAGAAAAAGGAAAATGTAGATAGAAGATGTATAAAAGAAAGGCATCGAACACTGAAATAAGAAGTGAGAAAGCAAGATACAAGTAACAATTTTTTCAGAGCAAGGTTTTCATCAAAGCATGGGAAATGAGAAAAGGTATCTTCTGTTTTCATTAACAAATCTCTACAAGAAACCATGAAGAGGATAGTTACAGGAGATACCACAAATGAGAAAACTCTAAAGGTGTGAATGAGAGATATAAGCTCAAAAGAACAGTTAAAAAGTGATCAATATAAGTGCAACAAATAAAAGATATATCAGTCAATTACAAATTCATGAGAACAAAATCTATTATAAAGGACAAGATGACATTTACATCTTAGAATCAAAGCTAAAAATATCAGATTACAATAGTAAATAAATCTTCAAAGCCTTGTTTTAAAATTCAATAAAACAAGGAAAGTACATTTTTCAAAAGTTACAAGTGTAGTTTCAACAAAGAAATATTAGTATGCATTCATCAAAAGAATTCAAGCATTCTCATATTAGAAAGCTTCATAACTTTCATTCAAACCAAGTGATAAAGATACAATATCTAATTTATGAATTCAGTCTACAAACCTTCAAGAATTTAACTCAATGGAAGTGTTTCCATTTTCAATACATAAGTGGATGGAATACTACGAGCAACAAAGTGTTTATCAAAACTTACAAATTTCCTTAAAATTGTTTTAGTATCATAGCTGAAAGGTATGGAAAGCCTCAAGATTACAAAAGAAGATATTTCCTCCTTTACAAATCTAGTTCAGGTTTCAAAGTCAATAAAAAGGCATTCATTCAAAAATCAAGATGCTACATCACTAGAGAATATCAAAAGACTAGAAAAGTGCTTCAAAGATAAATAGAGTACATGTTGTGACGATGCAATTTTCTAGTTTCAAGATACTTTTGAAGAGGGATAAGTTTCAGTTTTAAACTCAAGGAAATCAACCATATTCATGATGTTATAGACTTAGGAAAGGCCTGAAAATTCAACCACTTTCAACAACTTATAAGTTCAGAATCATGTAATTTTCCAAAGGATTGAAGGAATCTATATGCCACAACACACAATAGCAAAATATGAGCTCGAGATAAAAAGATTTCTAGATTTCAGAATGAAAATAAGATTATAGTAAAAGAACATTATTCCTCAAATTCCATTATCAGAGATGAACACCTTTATAGATAGTTGAAGACAAAATGCTATAGCAGTGTTACAGTACAAATGGGGTACAATTATGACAAGTAAGATTGGGTGAACCCTCTGAACATGACTTAATGATAAATCCATCAAAAGAAAGTATGATATAGCTTTCAAAGATGCATTGCGAGAATCCAAAAAAGGAAAATAATTTTCTTTACCATGAGTACCAGAACATGAATGAAAAGTATTATTCTAACATAAAAGGAAATACAATGACTATTTAAGAAAAGTGCATGATAAAGGTATGATTCAGAAGATCATGATCATCATTATTCAAAGAAACATTCCAGTTTTCAAATTTAGCACTTATCAGGACCAGTTACCATAGAATTGCAGATGGAGCACTTGAAATTTACAGTTCATATTATCAGTAAGGAACAATAATAGTTTTGAGTATAGAATCCAAGTAATTCAAAATAGTTTGAATTAAGAGATTGAAACTCACATGGTAGGATTTTTCTATCAAAGGTAAATGATGTTGCATTTACTTATGGTATTAAAGAGCAAGTAGATCACAAGATGATCCATTTAATAAATATCAAATTCATCTTACACTACAGAAGAGGATATTGCTCATGTCAAGTAACTTACCAAGTGTACAAGCAGATCAACTACTAGTTTGATATATGCAAGGAAATATAAAGTTACAATGTTTTTCACAAGATGAAAAGTATTTTCATACACCAAGATCTCTTATTGGTGCCTAGAAGATCTACAACTAGTAAAATAAAAGTATCTTAGGATTACAAACTCAGAAAGTCATGTCTCATTTCCATAACATATTATTAAAATTTACAAAGGATTCTGAAAATCTAGAAAAGTCACTTGTTTTCAGTTTGATACATCGAAAACCAAGAAGCTTGAGAACCCATCAATGGTGGAAAGGTTGCATAAATCACAAATGTAGACCAAATTTGAAGTACTTGGATCAAATTTTTAGCTCAAAGTTCCCAGAGAACACAAAAACACAAACACACAAAATATTTTGAAGTTTTCAATACTAAAGGAGAAAAAATGAAAAGAATGACAAGTGTTCAAAGTTACAAAAGCCCACAAAATTCAAGTACCGAGAAAAATATGATGATACCCAGAACCCATCCGAGCTCAGAAAAGCATAATGCAAAAACCGAAAGTTTTCGGAAAATATCAGTGATAGAACGTAAGAGATAGAAAGTTTTTCCAAGTTACATTGTGGGTATTCGGAATGGAAAAGGATCAAGAAAAATTTCAATATCACTGAAGATAAGAGATAATGAGCTATAAGTAAAATAAAAGTAGAAAATAGAGCCAACAAAAATGATGGTGAGTCCACAACATGGCTATCCAATTAGCAATACAACTCGAAAGGAATATAACAGCTCAAACAAGGAAAATAGAGAGCTTAGAATCAATGGTACACTCAACAAATGAAACATAACAGTTTCTTACCTTCAGTAATGCCAAAATCAGGACCTCAAATGGTGGTCAAGCAGAGAGGTTCAAAACTCATCAATAGAAGTCACTTTCTCGGCTCTCTCGACATGAAGGCTTTCAAATGGATAAGACCTCGAAGTAATCACACAAAACATGAAAACCCACATCAAAAAATGTACATTGCTGAGGAAATGATGACAAATACAGATATACTCTTGAAATGACACAATAGTAATGGTTCAGAAGCTTAAATAGACCATTTCTCAGAATGTACAATTAAAAAGAGATTTCTCAGAATTATTTCATGAAAGGAATGGCATAGCCTTACCTTCAAAACCCTCAAAATGGTGACTTTTCTAGAGAGGTCAGAGGCTCAAGTATCGACGGATTAGAATGAAGAAATCTCTAAAGATTGCAACCAATATGACCAAATCTCACAAAAAGTGCACAAAGGCTTGTGCTAATAAAGGATCCAAGCTCGAAAGACTACGAAGCTCATAGAGGCTTGTGAATCATGGAAAATACTTCCTCGAAAGCTTCAAATGGAGAACCTTCATGCTCATAGATGATTGTAGAGAGCTAGAAACAATAATACCCGTAACCACCTCCGTCATATTATACTTAGAACTTGAACAATAAAAATAGAAGAAAAACTTCATGTTCAAAACTTCGTGTAAGATGATTTTGTAGAGAAAACAAGCTCGGGAACACATAACAATGGAGGTCTGAAGAAAATATTCCATGGCTTTGCCCTCAAAAATGGGCATTCAAATGAAATGATAAGAGTTCAGTTTTCAAAATAAACATGTTCACCAACCCAACATCATGAAAACCTAACTGAACCTGATTCAATGGTTCAAAGATCAAGATTAAGTCATGCATGATCCAACGATCAAGATCACTAACCCAAGACAACTACCAAGTGATGTATTTATGGTAGAGATTGGAGGGAATAGAAAATCGATTGTCCATAACCTCTTCTAAGTGCTATGAAATATTAAATTTATTATCATCAGATAATCATCGATCGATGAATCGGAGGTACGAAGATCAATGGTTAAATAGAGAACTAACCATATTAATTACCAAGTTGAAACCCTAACCGAGGGTATAGAAGGATGAATGATCAAGAATTAACCATTGCAGCATCAACGGTCCTCACCAAAAGAGGTAATCCAACCATGTTTCAAAATTAACCGTGGTTAATGTATTTGCCACCGATAAAAAAAGGGCCAAATCATCATGGAAGGGGGACAGCCCCATTACTTTTAAAACATCATTACTTTGACCTCTTAAAGTTTTAAAATATATTCTTCAAAAAATCAAACAACGACAACAATAATCAATCAAATGATTATTCAAAAATCCAAAAAACCATAGTATATGTGTCGACCACATTATTATGACATGTCTTAATCAGAGAGGGTTTCAACTAAGTGGAGTGATTTTATTATTAACAATGATAGATACCAATGATAAAATGCCCCATGGTAATACATGGTCAAGATAGATGTTATATGCCAAGTTGGATGATTACCTTAATCTCCTCAAAGATACCTTAAAAATTGCAAGTAAACTTCGTACAAAGAGGAAAGGGAAGAGTTTTGCATATGATCACTAGGTGTCAAAAGGAGATGGAAACAAATTTTGACCCACACTCATGTGTTCAGGTGGTCCCCATAGTGTGGGATGTATCTTTTGCTAAGTATTGGAGGTTGAATAAATTATACTTGTAGGAGATAGTATTGCATGTATTCACAAAAAATAAAGATGTCATTATCAGCATGCAAAATGGAGTATGTGCATAGATGTCAACATCAGAACCAAAGGTGGTCCCCATCAAGATGGAATACATTGGTGAATTATTTTTGAAAAGTATTGTAAATAAAGTAATTATTTTGGCTCACACAAAGACATTATTTTTGAATGTGCATCCAAGCGTAATAATTAAAGATGTTGGTGTGTGTATTTTCCACATCATTAGGTGAGTCATCTCACTTAGGTGAGTTCATAGGTCCATGTGTCATTTAGGGGTCATTATGAGATTCTCTTACGTGTCAGTGTGTCATCACGTCAGTGTGTCATATGCGTCATTGGGAGTTACACTTCTATTCTAGGAATGTAACCCCCTCTCTACTCGATTTTCATGATTTCAGCATGCTTTGGGGTTACTCAACACCTCCTATATGTAAACCCGTTTGGATCTATGAGATAGAGGAGAGTTTTATGGCTGTACTGCAGGTTTTCTCGTGTTTCAAATCTTTGCATGCACATTCAATTGATGCTCGCTCCTCTCGAGATCTCTTCACGCTGTCGTTCGCACGTCCGTTGATGTGCACATCGTCCCTCGTGATCCTCGCTTGCGGGTTTTAAACCCTATTTCATGGTATCAGAGCAAATCTTGTGGATATGTGCACTCCTCGGTAGTTATGTGCATGTTTTCTGGCTTTTGGCGTGATATCTAGTTCTTGTTGTGTGTGTCATAATGGATATTCCATTATGTGCTTCAGTGCATTGACTCGAGCATTTATACCTCTCTTCAAGTTTATTCGTAGTTCATTCGGTCATGTTCGAGTTTTTGGGTGTTGCCATTTTCTAGTTTTCTAGGTTATCCACCATTGCATGCATCTTCTTAAGGCATTTTCGTAGGATTGGGCTTCAGATTTGAGTTTTTTCAGTGTTGTTTTGAGAGTTTTAAAGGTGTGTTTGTTGTCTTCAAGGGCCAACTCGGCCCCAGCTCACCTTCTACAACTCACCCTGTACCATTTTTCAGCTCGGCCTACCCTTTTTTTCAACTCGGCTTGAGTTTTACTTCTATGACATTTTTGTGTGAACATGTTTGCTTAAACTCGACGGATCTGGTTTTGCAGTCAGTGCATTGTTTTTCTTGGTTGAGCTTGTTCTTGGTCTTTGACTCACAAGGGTTCTTTATGGATCCTTGACCTACGAGTTCGATATGTGTTCTTTACATGTCTCACAAGGTTCCTAGAATCCACCATTTGGCTCGGCCTTCTGGTTTGGTGCTCCACTCCACATGGTTTGTGTCATTTCTACCCTTGGGCCGCACGTTCCGAGCTTCCCTAACTCTTTTGCCTCGTCGTTCCCATGGTGGATCTGTTGTTGCAACCTAGTTCGTGCTCCCTACATTTGTTTGGAGGTTTAATTGTGTCATGGCAATGCCCTTGCCTTCTACCATTTCTCCGAGCTATTCGTTGTCTCCGCTGTCAGGCTCCTGCTCGACGAAGGGTCATTATTCTACACGCTCAACACGCACAAAGAAGCGTCCAAAGCATTCCACTCCTACTCGGACACTTCTTTGTCATTTTTTTAACTCCCGCCACGTGGAGGTCTATTTTTTTACCATTTTGGGAAAACCTATGCTCGCTCTTCCACCGATTACATTACATGTGCAACTGCGTTGCTTGCTTGTAATAGATGGTATCATTTTCCCTGTAGCAAGCATGTGGACTCCAACATTAACCTAGCATCTGTTGCTCAACACAACAGCTCACTCTCCTCCAAACCAGCACATGGTCCTTGACAGGAGCTTGGTTAGTTGCGGTCAACGTGGGCCCCCTCCTTCCTCCTTTCAAATACTTTAAAGGTTAAAAACATTACCTTTTTAATTATTTTAAGGTGTAAAACATTATTCATGGCATTTTAATATTTTGGGGCTACATTTTTTTCTTGTATTATGTCCTTCCTTCGAGTGTCGAAGACGGAGGGTGAGGTCTGGGGTTGGTAGGAGGCTAATCCCCCCTCACAAGAAAAACAAACCCTACCTAAAATTTGATGCCATTTCCAATGAGTAGTCACACAATTCCCTTTGCACTCGTTTCGAGCACCTTTTTAATGCGTTTGCGGTGTTTAGTGGCATTTTCCATTAGTTCTTTGGAATCATTTTAGTGTTATAACTTTTGACTTCTTGCTCATTTCTAAGCACTTCCTTGGTCAAAGTTGTATGATTTTTGCACATTACGTGATGGCATTGTCTATTTTGTAAACGCACTACTTTTACAAAGTTCGCATTCTAGGGGGTTGCTTGTACTCTTGGGCTTTCACACGCAGACGCATTATTGGCCGAGTCCAACATCTTGCTTTTGTGCATCTTGCATTTTGCATCATGGAGAGTGCTCTTTCCATACTTGAGCATCGTAGGATCACCTTACAGCCTCCGCCACTTCTCACCGAGAGAGGGAACTATTCAGCTTGGCATGCTTCCATGGAACATTACTTCACCCACGAGGGTCTTTTACCCTTCTTGCTTGGGCCAATTCCTGCACCCACTGATCATCATCATCTGGAGGACTTCCTTGACACTTGTGATCATGTCTTTGGTCACATGATGATGCATGTCTCTAGATCTCTTTGGTTTCATGTGGCACACTCAAATCCACCTCACCGTGTCTGGAGCATTCTTCAGTCCCTCTATGGAGACCCTTCACATATTGTTGCCATTGTTACTGCTGCTGATTTAGTTGTCTACTCCATTTCTTCATGTGACGGCCATTCCACTGACATAGACTCACTTCATTCTACTTCTGATGACAAGGATTTTTCACCCTATTCTGATGTCAAGAGTACTACAGAGGACTCTTCTCCTCTTTCTCTCACTATTCCAGACATTGTTGTCACCCCCCACATCTCATCAGATATCAAGCAGTCTTCTACTCAGCCTCATACCATCATCACACCCGCCTCCTTTCCACTTCTAGTGTGTGAGGCCCCTTCCACTCCTCTGGCTTCATTGGATGACTCATACCTATCTGACATCGCTCTTCTGTTTGTTGAGCCCTCTCATTGGGATGAGTATCTACCGACCTTAGTCATCTTTTCGCAGAGTCTACTTATGATGCACTATAGGTCGCTCATCCATCTGGTGTTTCAAAGGATTTCATCATCTCCATTGTTGGGAGTGCCCCTTCTAGGATTCTTACCACTTCCACTTTTCCGGAGACCTTCATTGATCCACCCTTGTTTGTGGATCCCTTTTTCTGTTGTGGAGGATGTTTTGTTCCCTTCACATCACTTGGACATCCTTTCTGCGGGTGTTCACTCTTCACACTCTCACGATTATGCACATGTGGCATTACCTTTGGTTCCTTGGAACTCATTTGCTAGACCTATGTCACACTTTCATGCACCAGACTCAGAGTTCTTCATGTTGCTACCTTCAGTTTCCTTTGTGGAGTGGGTAGACTTCTAGCACATCATTTATGTCCTTCCTAAGGGTAAGTACACAGTTCAGTGCGAGGTGGCTCTTCTTCAGTCTAGAGGTAAAGGATCTCGTCATCGACATTCTTCTGGGAGACCTCCTCGAGCTGCAGAGTTTAGATCCGTCCATGGCATCTTCTGCATTCCTCTTGTCTCCCTCTTCTTCTCTCTTCTTCTTCTTTCGAGAGATTGCCTCTTTATACATGGGTACCTTTTCAAGCTCGTCTAGAGCTGGGACCCATATTTGGCATCTTTCTTAGATTAGAGAGTGTTTTGTTCTCTTGTGGTGGATGTTTTTCCCACTAGGTTTTCCTTCACTACTTGGGATCTTTTTCTTGTACATGGGTACCTCATTAGGCTTTGTGTCAGGGACCCATTTCTTGTTTCTGACTTTCCGCCTCATCCTAAGTTACGATGAAGGGGGGGTGTTGGTGTGTGTATTTTCCACATCATTAGGTGAGTCATCTCACTTAGGTGAGATCATAGGTCCATGTGTCATTTAGGGGTCATTATGAGATTCTCTTATGCGTTAGTGCATCATATGCATCATTGGGAGTTACACTTCTATTCTGGGAATGTAACTCCCCCTCTCTACTCGAGTTGTCATGATTGCAACATTGGGGTTACTCAGCACCTCCTATATGTACACCCCTTTGGATCTATGAGATAGAGGAGAGTTTTATGGCTTAACCGAGGTTATGCCCATGTTTCAAATCTTTGCATGCACATTCGGTTGATGCTCGCTCCTCCCAAGATCTCTTCATGTTGTCATTCGCACATCCGTTGATGTGCACGTCATCCCTCATGATCCTCACTTGTGGGTTTTAAACCCTCTTTAGAAAGAGTGCTAAATTTATCAATTGCAAGTGGATCAAATTATAAGTGTCACATCAAGCACTAGAAGAAAAAGATTGTATGCACATTGGAGGAGACTTACACAACAAGAAAGGGCTATTATTAGCAAAATTATTCATCTTACTTTATTAAAAATAGATCAGTCAACCACAATTTGACTGAATGTATTTTTGTAATCAAGGCTTTTAATGCCTCATTATATTACCATGTCTATTTTTATTCCTTTATTTATTCATGATAAAGGGTTAAAATTAACATGTATGGCGATACAAATTTTAGCTTATTTTTAGGATGGGAGGGGTGAATAATTTTTCTATATATTGTGTGCAATTGCAAAGCATAAAGGACTTTTTGGACATAGGAGTGCTAAAGAAAATTTTGCGGTTTACCACCTTGAATGAGAATTGATTTCTACATTTCCAATTATA
Organism: Taxus wallichiana var. yunnanensis; assembly: GCA_018340775.1. Lineage (NCBI taxonomy): Eukaryota > Viridiplantae > Streptophyta > Pinopsida > Cupressales > Taxaceae > Taxus > Taxus wallichiana. Next base: position 727,428,291 of record CM031243.1, on the reverse strand, counting down.
CGTAGTGGTATGTAGATCTCATTAATTCTTGTGAATGTCAAATTCCCCGATTAATCATTTTACCTTCTTCTACAAATTTAGTAATTTCTACATAATATTAGTGTGCATATTTATCTTACTATATTGTTGTGATTCATTCCCTCAATACACCAAATGTTTTGCCTTAATATTCTGCTGAAAACTATTGGTTTGTGCATCCATGTTTCATTCTCAAATTGATTGTGCATATACTCAGTCAAATCCCTCAACAATTTTGGTGTATCACCTCGTATTTCAATTCTAGTTAGAGTCATCTTTTACCCTCAAAACCCCTAAAAATTAGTTCAGGATACATCAAAAAGGAACCGTCCTTGATACCAGAGACTCACCTCAACAATAGCCATACCCCACAAACCCGAGGTGTTTCCATTATATCTACAAAAGAGAGAGATCAGAGCAAGCTTAGAACACCTGCAGTCATCTCTCAATAGGGTGAACTTTCAAGAGATAACAATAATTATTGTTAGTTTTTCCCCTAATGTCCTTTTACTGGCATTGCTTCCTCCATCACCTATTTCATCATTTTGGTCCCCTTTCATTCTTTCAACTTTCAGCTTGACGATCTTACTTAATCACCCATTCCACACAGGCATCTTAGTTGAGATATATCCCTTTCCTAAGATCCTACCACTGTAGAAACTCCTCCACCATTTTCCATTCCATCAAACGACAATCATCACTAGAAATTTCTTCCCGCTCCATATCTTCTGCTTAACACTCTGGTGTCATCACTCTCACAACATGGGCATCCCAATTAAGGATTCCCCTCACACTCTCCATCCTATACCACATAAATTCCTCCATCCATTTATGTTACGAGTCCTTTATTTCCTTCTTTCCTTATTATAATCCCCTCCCACCTCTTGTTCAACTCTTGCATATACCATTTGCTCTTTTCTCATCCTTCCTAGTATCCGTCTTCGCTTGATCATCTTACTTACACACTTTCACTGATCGAGAAAATGTGCTTTAAGGGATCACCTTTAGTGTATCTTCTCATACATTCTTTCCATTAACCTTGTGTTTCACCTGATTCTTAGACGTTTCTTTGAAGTATTGATGAAATAGATAGGGTAACGGGCATAGGAGGAATACTGTTCAAATGTTGGTTGAGGGGTTGTTGCACGTGTATGACTTATGAATCCACAGCTGATCATGAGAGCTTCCTTTTGGCTAGGAGGAACTACGTGTAATGAAAATCAAGATCACCAGAAAGAGTTAAACAATATATGTAGTGAACTGCCTAGCGTGTGCTAGATCCGAGAAGTGTGATACTTCCTAAACGGATGTCATTCCACTATTTTAAACAATTTAATGCAAATAATAAAGTAAATCCTATTGTAATTCAAAATGATTTAGGTATCTCACTTAAAACATTATAAGAAATATCTAATCTAACAGGCTAGGCTAGAGTAGGATCTAAAGGTCAAATAATTGGTTCTGGTTCTCTGTAGGTCTGACAGAAATCTTAGGTAGATCACAGGTGCATAAGGGTGGGGGTGGAATTAGGTGGATAGGTCACTATTCTAAGCTATATGGGAAAATACAGAGACCGATTCCGGCTAATGGTGACCGACGACGGTTAGGTTTAACCGATGCTGAGTTACTATGGAAAATTGGGAATGCCACAGAATGAGTTTTGGGGCCTCCTTTGTGATTACACAAAGGACTTTGGCTGGTCGGGATGAGGTATTTGGTGATTTGGGTAGGATTTAATGAGGTTTTTAACGGGTATATGGAGGAAGAATGTTGAAGGAGGTCAATGGGTGGCTACGTAAATAATAGGTGATAATATAATGATGAAACGAAATGAACTAGAGAAGTATAATGTTTTACTTACTTGGAATCTAGTCCTGGACGCCTATGAGTGAGGGATAGAGGTGCTAGTAAGAGGTTGAAGGTTGCAGGTGATCACTAATCGTAGGAGAGCTTCTACATGGGCTGCATGTGCATTCCTCTTTGCTTGGTTAGATCAGATCATTATTGGGGTGGCTGTGCAGGAGAAAATGCATGATATCCTTCCTTGCATGCATGTTCTCGCTAGAATTCAATCTCAGAAGATGCGATATCTCTCAATAAGATCTCAATGTTTGCTCACTTTTTCCAATCTTTGCCAACCTTCAAAATAACATTGTTTTGGGGGTTAAAAGGGTAACCAACGGCGGTTACTGCAGCTTAACCTGCGACGGTTTGGATCTCATGTCATTAACCCACGAATTAAACTGGAAGCTTCTTGTGAGCATGTGGGAATGTGGTTAGAGAGAATGTAGGCATTGATTTTTAGGGTTTGGGTAAGTCTTAGTTAGTTATGGCAACCTACTAAGAATAGGTCTTAGGGTAACTTGGATTGATGAGGTGTGTCAGGTGAAGTGTATGTGTGGATATTATTTAAATTAAGATATTTAAATAATAAATATGGTGAGGATAATGAATTAATTTAATTAGATTAATTAAATTAATATTAGTGAGGTGAAGAGGGCCATGGCTAGGTGAATGTGATGAAGGGTGCTTATTTGTCGAAGGACCAAAGGGGAGTGTGACCTAATTTTAGTGTCTACACCTTGTCAATCATCCACTTATTTTTATCATTCTTCTTCTTCTTCAGCTTGGTGATCCTACTTAACCACTCTTGTGGCATCAAAATCTTACTTAAATGTTCCTCTTAATGATGATCCGTCATCTTTCCTTTCCCCATCACTCCACATTCACACCATCCACATTTTCTCTTCATTTCCCATAAACACATCCTATTACCCCTTCTTTCTTCCTTCCACAAACTATATTCAACTTTCCCAATTATCATATCTATCATCCCTCATTTGGAAATCTAACTTAACCACTTCATACCATTTCTTACTTTTTCTCATTTCATCATCTTTACCTCATTCATCCTCATCCACATCCTCATCCACGACATCCTCTCCTCATCCTCATCTCTCGCACAAATCACTATCCATCTTTGTGCTACATAGCTACCCGCATATTTACATGCCATTGTTATGGGTTATCCTCTCAACAAGCCTTCATTATCAACTTCTATTTCCATGTTAATAATTATCAGTGGACTTATTTTAAACTTCATTCATCCCCATTTTACACGTCCCTATTAACTCCATTTGACCTTCTCCATTTTCTCTTCCTTGCTTTTTTCCTCGATGCCCTCTGATCATTATCGGGGACTTCTCCTAACATCCCTTCATTGGTTTCACTTTCGACATCATCTATTCCCATTTTTCCTCATCACCACTTCATCCTCGGCCATCCCCACCAACGATTATAATTGGACTTCTCCTAACATCCCTTCATTGGAATTGCCTCTTCTATTCTTCCCTACTTTTCCATCTTCCCTTCACCTTCTTCAATATCTCTACTATCTTCATCATACACCCTTTCTCTATTTTTTCATCATCAACTTATCCTCATTTCATGCATCTCTACATCTCTTCCAATCTGTATCATTCCTCCCTTCCAACTTCTCTTTACATTCCTTATACTACTCACTCTCCACTGCATATCTCCCATTTTGGTTTCCTCCTTCTGCATCATTTTCTTTGTTGTCCTCTCCTCCTTTCTACCCCTGGTTTTCTTTGACTTCCTCTATATCATTTTCATCCCCTTTTTCTGTCACGCTTCCTTCTTACTTCCCCATTGATAACCTAGTTAACTAGTGTTATCCCACCTTTTTTATCATCTCACCCTCCACATGCATTTCCATGTTGTCTATTTTATGTTATTTTCTTAGGTATTCCTCATTACACTGTGGTTGTTTCAATTTTATCTCCATTTTCGCCCTACCATCTCTTCGATCCCTATCATTTTCATCTTCCCACTACAAAATCTCTTTTCTTTCCCACCCCCACCTTTTCAATCATTATGTACTAGTTTATTTTCCTCTCTTCACTTTTCTCCACATCTTCTTGGTCCCTAATTGTTTTATCTCTCTTATAACTCCTCTTTCATCTTCTTTAGCTTCTTAATATTCCTCATCCCCTTCCATCTTTCTCTCCCTTTTCCTTGATTTTACCCCTACTCTCATCTCATCTTCTCCTTTATCTCACCTATCATCCTTCTCTCATATCCACCTCTTCCTTTTCTCAGCTCTATCATCTCTTCGTGTTCCACTATTTCTCTCCCTTCATCCCTATCACCTTTCCTCATTTTTTATCTCCTTCCTTTTTACGCTTTCACCCTCTACTCTGTCATTTTCTTGTCCTCTTCTTGTTTTTTCATTCATCATTTCTTTCTTCCTCTATTATCCCTATCTCCTATGTTCTTTTCCATCTTCCATCCTTTGAATTTTTTTACTCGTCTCAGAATCAATTATTCCCTCCTACCTTTGTAGTTTACTTATTTTTCTCCACTTTGTAATTTATTTTTTACGCCATACATTTCTCCTCTAACTCATCACCCTCCATTTTCTGCCATTTCTCTCCATCATCTTCTACATATTGTCTATTTCTTGGTTTCCACTACTTTCATATTACACATCTCTCTTCCGTTTTCACCCTCTACTCTACCTCCTTTTCTCTTCTCTTTCCCTTTTCCATTTCTTTGCTCCTTCACCATCTTTTCTATCATTTTCTTTTCCTCTCCTTATTTTTCCTTCATCATTTCTTTTTTTTTTTTTTTCTGCCATCTTGCCTCTTTTTATTATATATGTTGCTTCTTTCTTATGGCACATCCCTTCCTCTTCTCTCATCTAGTCTTCTCCTTCTTGTTCGTCCTTCCTCATCAATTTCTTCTCTTATTCTCTTTCTCTATTTTATTTTTCTCCAGGCCCATCATACCCTCTCTACTTTCATTTCTTATCATCCTTCTCTATTATTCTCTTCCTCTTCTTTCCATCATAATCAAGCACGGTTCACACTCCTCATTTTCGAAAGATGATGGTTTCTCTGTCCTATTACACCTCATCCCCTTTATCCTCTTTCATTCCTTTTTTTCTCCTCCTCCACCACAACCTCTCTATTCCATTCAATGTCTACTTGCTCCTCTCTATAAAATTTATCTTTCCTTCTTTCGGGAGAAGTGTCATCTCTTCCATCCTTTTCAACCCTCTCAAAGAGACATCATCACATATATCCCTTATCGCATCTTCCTTTGACATTTTTTTCTTGGAGGATACTATAACAGTCATCACCTATCCAATTTTATTCTCTTTCACAATTGATTGCTCTATTATTTTTCTATTGCAAAAGTAGCTTGACTCCTCATCCTATTTGACAAAGAAGTGAGATTGCTTTCTCTTTTCCTTGCCTACTCATCTACTGGTCACCTACGATGCTTTCTTATGAAACATGTTTTCATCACCATATTTATCACCCTTTTAGGGCATTTATCTCACACTTCTATCCAATTAGTGGCATTTATCTCACACTTCTATCCAATTAGTTCTTCATGTCCACCTTTGTGCCCATACACTTTCCCCCTTTGGGAATTTTATTTACACATTCATCTTCCACTTTGTCTCTTTTGTTCCCAGTGTAGGGGCATCACTATCTTCATCCTCATTCCTTTTGTGGATGCATGATTTTTCACTCAATTCCTCGTTTATGAAGGATTTCTCATACTTTTCACATTCAGTTGTGCATATTCTTATGTTCTCCCATGACCCATTGGTCATCATGGTTTACATACTACAATGGTATTCACCCACTCTTGGTATGCGAGAACATTGTCGCCCATCTCCGTTTAGACTAAAATTATGCTCTACCAATGTGATATTAGAAACACCACCATATTGTTCATTGTTATTGTGATCCTTTTTCTCCTGGGGCATCTTTCCTTTGGTCATATTTTTATCCATTCTTGACCAATTTTTGGATACATGATTTCATCCAACCATTTTCTTGTCTCATGGCTTACTATCGAAAACCACTCAACAAAAATGGGCAAATGTAGACACCAAATTTTGGTATCACCTTGTGTTTTCTCCCTCTCTCAACAGGTTTATCCATGTGAATCTTGTCTCCCACCAAAATAACATATTTAAATAATCAATTTTAATTGATTAATTTAACCCCTTAAAACTCGTTATCCAAATATGCCAATTAGGTCACACTCATCCACTATTACACCCACCGTATAAATAAAGAACCCCACATGTTCCCCACTTAATCAAACTCAATTCAATCAAATCAAATCTAACACCTCACCTAATAATCAATCCCCAAAATTATTGAATTCATGAACCCCACCTATGAATTTAATAAATAAACCCCAAATGCATCAAAATCCGACATCCCATTCAAATAATCAATAGTGTAAAGTAATCCATGTGGTATTCACTAGTACGCCTAACATTTCCAATCATGTTCCCACTCAATATCACATTCTTTATTTTTTTCAAATCATGAGCCCCTCAATAAAATAAAATCCTAATTGTGTCTCTGTAACGCACCAAAAAATACCAACACAAGGACAACACAGTGAAATACAGGATAATTTTTTTTTGACTTACTTGAAGATAATACGACACTACACAAGTTCTCTAGGGAATACAACCAACCAAAGACATGCTTTCCACAACACGGACCCACTCTAGTTACAGATAGACATGAGGCACACACTAAGGACACAATGGTTCATCTAAAGTATGCAGTCTTACAACAAGGTCTTCCCACAGAAGATTTCTTTAGATTCATGTTTTAACTGTAAGTGTTTTTACATTCTTTACTTTTCGCAGAGTAATCACGATAGGAGCATCGAAAGTCATGTCTCCTTTGCAGAATTTTTCCCTACCTTGATAATGTTAATATACAAAGTGTAAACCAATTATAGAATAGCAAGAGGTTACTTCATTTACTTGATTAACTTATTCATTTGTGAGGAGGCGAGTTAATTTCTCATGGCTCTTAACTTGATCAATCTATTTTTCGACGTTGAGCTTTTGAACATTTATGTTTTACCTTTTAAGCGGTCAATTTTATTTTATTTTATTTTATTCCGATACATGATTTATGCCTAACTCTTGGATTCATCATTAAGATCTTATTAGTTGTTAATAAGATTTCATTGGGGTCAAGAGTCTAATCGAAAAAAATTAAAGGTTTCACTTGGGCTTCACTTGAAGAGATAGAAATAAATATCTTGTTTACATTTTCAACGGGTAAGACAAATCGAAGAGTTTCTTAGGCAAGTTCCTTCTATTTATTGTAATCTCGTTATCTTCCAAGAATTTAATCATTGATTTCACCTTAAGACCGTTCTAAGGACTCACCACAATAAGAGATTGTTGATTTGTTTACGCGGGATCACAAGGTATATTTGTTTCTCTTGTTTTCTTTTTGCTAGGTTCCAAAACATAGTCTTTTACCAATCGACACAAGACCAAGGTAACTAGAGCGATGCAAGAAGATTCAAGTTCGGATAATTTAGAATTAGGTTTGACAATTCAAGGATAAATCATATTCTGAAAAGTGAAAATTCAGCAAAGGATACACATGTCAAAACAAGTTCATTTAATCTTATTGACGATAATATTTCTCAAATTGACTTTCATACGATAACAACAACCTACATGAGAACAATACAAAAATTATAACACAATGCCTTCTAGATAGTCTCCACAATTTCCATACCAATCTCATGTAAAGCAAAAGAAAAACATTCGACAACAGCAGTTCCTAAGAAGGATGGAATCCACTTTCTACACATGTTTCTTTTTCTCTCTCTTTATTTTTTTCATTTCTACTCAGAAATCCTCCTGCACAATTGTTAGCACATGTCGGTTCGCAAGAACCGAGCACGATAAAAGCTATAACATTAAGACAATATGTTGTTATCTAAGCTGTTTCAAGGAAGAAGAACAACACCGTTGATGAAGAAAACAATAATTCAAGAGTCTAAACAAGAGAAATTAAAGAGCTGTCCAAAAGCATAAAATGTCTAAATAAAAGGGATGGCACTAACTCTATTCAATTATCATTTTCACATAGGAGCAAAGTTAATAAACATCATAGTGAATTTCACCCATATCATAATAATGACCGTCATTAACAAGATAACATTTGAAACAAAAACAATTACGGGAAGAGAATTACTTTCAAACGTGATCAATCCCTATTTGTTTAAGTTAGTTCACTGTGCCAAGGATTCACTATGTCATTGGAAGATCCCAAACAATCAATCGACATGAGAACATCTAAACCAACATGACTTATTAATATCAAGATGATGTGCCTATAATGATTAATTTTATGTCGACATGAGAATAAATAAATTGGAAAGAAAAGGGATGAGACGCACAAATGACCCCGTATGGGCCACGTCCTATTCTAACAATCCTTCTATTAAACTTTCTTCTAATCAAGAGAATGTCTTAAGAAAAAAGACAAACTTTGACAAGACCAAACATAACCATTATAAATCTTACAGGAGGGTTACTCAATCATTCACAAGAACACAACACAAGATACATAGCTTCCAAAGGATCTATCGTCAACAACAAGTCAACTTTAACCTTTTTGGTCAACACATAACCATTCTACTACAATGACAGCAAGGAGGTTGTATCACAACGATCATCACAAAAACTAGTCAACCAATGAGTTTCCAAACACACCAAACTCTAAGTCATAGGAGAATTAAATTTAAGCATCTTTACGGAGCAAAAAGTAGAGTAATTTCTTACGCATAAAACCAACATCCCAATTTTAAGATTTGAAAACTTCCTCACTAATGATCAAGTAGCTCTCGTATCCTCCAACATGTGTGAAACAAAATCAAGGTAAGAAAGAGTATTTCCTCTAACATTTTAAGCTATCCAAAAGAAATGTGAGTATCGTCCAAAAGAAAACATTCCAAAGGTTCAGCTACATTCCTCAAAACATACAACAGTCACCGAGGGAGAGAAGGGGGTTCCAAAGACAACAATCTCCAAACGGTGAACATGAATTGATATCAATTATGAAAATCAAACATGACACTCGAAGAATATAAGTATTTCTTCGAGCGATTCAAAACAAAATAACAAAAGCAACTAACCTAGTTGAAAGTAAATATCAACTTGGCTCAATTCAAAAGCGGTCAAGCCAAGCACACACACCAAGCCAACCGGGAAGGGTTACTAGAACCTAAAACAACTGAAAGAAAAGGATAGAGACAGGAATAGCATCATTCACCTATACACAATGCACTCGCAGTACTCAATCACCAATTTGCAAAAACCCAACATAGACCAGAACTACAGATCTCGAGCCGAAACAAGAATAAGAACATAACAGGGACTATAAAGTTGAGTCCAACGACAATGTTTGGTAAAACATTCAAATCGTGAGACCAACACCTAAAACTCGAGAATTTACATTACAAGACCCCCGCCTCTTTTGTTTTATTAGTCTTAAGAACAAAGTTCACCCAACTAATATTTATTAAAAACCCAGAAAACAATATAAGGGCTTCAACCAAAGCAATCATTTCTAACGCCAAAATAAATACAACCGAGCCAGAAAGTGGAAACCAAACAAAGTATACCATCACACGAGACATTAATATGAAGAGTAGAGTTATTTAGTGATTCAATTAAATAACAGCATAAGAATTAATGGTATAGAGGATATCGTGCTGATTAAGATCCCATGATCGATAACAAGATGGGCGGGGCTGCAATGAAAGAACCGAAGCCTAAATCCATTTTCTTCAAGCTCGTTGGGCGCCCAAACATCGAACATCTTCATGTTGGCACAGGTAGGAGTTCACAGCCAGGGTGGGTGGTCTAAAATACTTGCCATCATTCTCCCAACACCGCTCCAAGATCAGCCCTAGAACTTCTGTAGGCCCCATTTTTGGCAAATGAACTTAATCCTTCGTCATACATCCAAACACCTCCACCATCTCCATATGCATCATCGATTATTTCTAATTTGGACCTCCTAACCTTGGTGCTCTCATATTAGGAGCAGCCCTAGTTTGAGACAAAGCAAAAGAAGATGGCTTTATAACCAAAAACAATCTCTTGGTACAGACTCCATATCCATAAAAGCAGTCCCTAGACTTAGCATCCTCAATTAAGGTGACTAGTCACTAGATTGCTTTCAATCAATAAAAACTGCTGCTGCGAGCTCGTGCAGTGCCACATTCATGCGGCGAATATCATCTACAAAGCCAACCCCATGATTTGAAGCTTGGACACAAAATATACTAATTACATCACACTCCTGGCTCTGGTAGGCATCTACCGTGATGATCGATAAACCTTTTTCTTCATCAGATTTGGGGGCAGCGTCAAAATCTCGGTGCAAACATTGCAGCTGCAGCTTGAATGGCGTGATTATTCCAACAGAAAACTTTATGCTGCCAGCTTGGTGACACGCTGAAGAAGCTCATATAATAGCAGAGTAAATTGTGTTTCATGAATATTTCTGATATGAAACAGGCCCGCCTCTATGAGGTCCTCTTCCATGAGTTACATCGAAGAACAAGCAAGGTCTCGGTAGGGAGTCTTTGTAAAGAAATTTCATCAAGTCTGCTGGGAGCATTCCCACTGTCACACAGTCGATTTGGGGATACACACTCAGTGTATGTTCTGGATCTGAGAAATATTCTGCTACCTTCATCTCCCAAGACATTTTCTCCAACATTGCATAGATCTCCTGCCCGTGGGTGTGATCTGTCCCTTACACAAAAGCATGCACCATTTTATTGCCTGCTAATATAGTGACTCTAAGAAGATGCTCATATAATTGCAAAGCAAAAAGTGCTTCATGAATATTCTGATATGAAACTGATCCACGCCTATGGGATTCTCTCCCATGCGTTACAACGTAAAACAAGCAAAGTCTCAACAGAGGATCTCTGTAATAGATTTCATCGGGTCTCCTGGTAACACTCTCACTGTCACTTAATCGATTTTGAAGAAAATATCTTAAAGGAGAGTCCCGAATTTGAGGATGCGTTGATACGGAACAGAAACAACAAGTTGGACAACCTGCTGGTTGGAGCGCTCAAAAAGGCCTCTGCCTCACTATGACCCGACTGCTGCCTAGATAGGAGTTTTTTTGCGAGGCTATGCCATGGATCCTCGACCCGAACACACCTCGAGGCACCCAAAGAGGAGGAGGTAACACGCACTTACACGAGCTTGCAACATGCGCGGCCAATGTAAGAAGACAACGCTCCATGCATTGTTAAGCTCTAGCTCGATGGCCTTTGCTTGGCCACTATATATTGACTCGACCTCGCTTATCCTCGTAGAACTGCTGCAGCAAAACGCCAAAAGCTTCCTCACGCCACTTTCCGAGGAGAATTCCAGTTCTACGCTTCACTGCAGCTACCTATACAGCACGATTTTGAGAAACCACACCCACCCACGCAATGCCAGGAAGACAGACCTTCATTTCACCATCCCTGAAATCCTGCACCATCCAGAACACGCTGTAGCAATTCATCTGTTGCAGCATTTGATGGGGCGCAAACAAGCATTCGTGGTTTAGCAGAAAACAACAGGTAGACCAAAACAAGGGGCGGGGAGAGAAGACTGCAAATCCATTTGCAAAAGCAAACAACGATGCGACCTGGAGCTGTTCGGCACGTAAGAGGGGAGGGGAATTTTAATGTTTTTTGGCAGGTGTTGGTTGAGCCACCCACCTGCACGCATTGAAGGAGGATCAGCACGAGATCTGGGTGAAGGAAAAACGAGGCTCCACCCACTCCTGTCTCCCTCACGCACCGATAGAAAGGAGAACGCGGTGGACATTAAACCCGTAGGTCGGGTGGTTGGGAGGGGGGCAGGTAGAGCAAAATACGATGCCCAGTTTGGGCATTTCATTCTCCTCCCCTTAAGAAAGCATCGTCCTCGATGAGACATAACACAACGAGAAAAGAAAAGGTTCGCGATTTCAAGAACAGGCATAGGAGAAAGTACACTCTATGGTTTTTTTTTTTTTTTTTTTATAAATAAAATTAGTTGATTAAAGTACAGTCACACGTTAGCCTTAGTAACATTTGGTAGAAATTTTAATTTTAAATGTTACGTGAAGATTGGCGAGTTCTTTCTTGTCTATCATTTCATTAGTCTCTTTCCATTATCATTGTTTCTAGTTTTAGTTTCTTTTAAAAATATCATCATTGAAGGGTTTTGATTTATTCCTTATTGTGGGTGCCCAACATGAACTGCTAACACAACACCCTATCAGGTTCACAAGCCCCTACAGATTCACAAGCACACAAGTATATACTTCATGATTGCATTACACCACAAAAGTTACACAATTACGGAAAAGAATAGGCACACTTCCCATAACATAGGTACCCATCACACATCAATGTCGACATACCAAATACTCAAACGGAAGAGTACTACAATCCACGGACATTTCCTCAATTTGCATCAATGAAAGACTCACATAACAACAAACCATGCTACAGGTACATAGTGTCCACAAGGGAATCAATGACATGTCCACAACATCACAACACATAACCATCTGACATGAGTAACACATACATCAAAAGACCACTACCAAACATCACAATAACTCAACATATATCCTGAAACATCAACCATATAGACAAATATCATAAGCCTCCCTCAAACTCTTATGCCTCCCTCAAGTCTCTTATGCCTCCCTCAAACTCTTATGCCTCCCTCAAGTCTCTTATGCCTCCCTCAAACTCTTATGCCTCCCTCAAACTCTTTTGCCTCCCTCAAGGAGGCCGGTTGTCTCTCTGTGCCCAAGGCACATCGAGTTTGGACACTCCTAACCCAAGTGACATAATAACGCGTAGTTCTCCATAACCCGCTAGTCATATGTACCCCTTGGGGCGTACCCCCATACAACGAAGTGGGTCCATAGGTCCAACCAATCCATGGTGCATCCCATGACCCTATTCCACACATCACGACATTAGAACCAGCACAACAATCCAGTCAAAGTGCCAAGTGGCAAAGTACAAGCCTTGGGCAAGGCGGTAAAAATTCCCAATTTAAAAGAAGACCCCAAAATCAAGCAAAAATAAATGACCAAATGGCCAAAGTTAGCATAAAATCCCCATGTTAGTGCCACAAACAACGGAAATGCCCAAAATTGTAAAGCATTGCAATCAAGAAAAGATGCTGGTCCTTGCAAAATAAAATAAAAAGCTCAATTTACGAATAAAATCAACTTATAATAATGTCACATTACGATAACTGTGTGGCCTTATCTGGCCACCAAAGGGGTACTCAACGAGTTGCTGGCACTCGGAACATCGAGCCTCAGCTCGTAAAATATATATATCAATCCCGCCACCCTTCGACAAGGCTAAACATAGTCATAGATACACTAAGGTTGCATACATACAACCACATAGGGAGAGAGGAAAGAGTCACATGTAATCTACTAAACCGAGTTTTGACTCGAGTTATTGACCCATGGTACACCATTCCTCACTCTCAACATACACTTCTACCGATCTCCCTCAGGGTCGGTTAGTGTAAGGCTCACAACATAACATGTAACTACATCACTAACACCATGGTGGTACACACATAGCTACCATAACGTCTCACGTATGGTAGGTATACGGGGTAGATCACAATCATACATTCACAGGGCGCAATACATCACTTTACCACATTCTACACCCAAGGTGCAATCACAATACGATAGGGTTCATACACTCACCGTATGACCCAAAATCACAACATGAAGCATTACATATTACACAACTCATATATACGATGAACATAGTACATCACAACATAACATACATTGCAACATAACAAGGTGGTACACACGTTTCTTCAGAACATGGTAAAAACATCATGATACAACTCGTTTCTTTTAACATCAACTAGTCATACAACACATTGATACACCCACATATCACAATATGCCACAATGCTCCAACACTACGTCATCCACATTAGAATTCTTTTCACACATCACAAACAATAATTTACACGTGAATTCTTCCTAGAATCCACAAGAAGGAGAGAGAATACTCTCATCCCCAACACATCAACATGATGACAAATACGCACTGAGTGACATACACATCACGTGCGTTCACAATATCACAATTACGACAATAATCACATCACGCTTAAAGCACATTACTCTTCCAATATAAATCATCATCATGCAACATCATCATCATCATGCAAAGTATCATAATGTAACACCACCACCACCATGCAACATCACCATACAACACCAATCCGGCCCATAGGTTCGAGAGCATGAACCTACGCTCTGATACCAAATGTAACACACCAAAAATACCAACACAAGGACAACACAGTGAAATACAGGATAATTTTTTTTGACTTACTTGAAGATAATACGACACTACACAAGTTCTCTAGGGAATACAACCAACCAAAGACATGCTTTCCACAACACGGACCCACTCTAGTTACAGATAGACATGAGGCACACACTAAGGACACAATGGTTCATCTAAAGTATGCAGTCTTACAACAAGGTCTTCCCACAGAAGATTTCTTTAGATTCATGTTTTAACTGTAAGTGTTTTTACATTCTTTACTTTTCGCAGAGGAATCACGATAGGAGCATCTGAAAGTCATGTCTCCTTTGCAGAATTTTTCCCTACCTTGATAATGTTAATATACAGTGTAAACCAATTATAGAATAGCAAGAGGTTACTTCATTTACTTGATTAACTTATTCATTTGTGAGGAGGCAGTTAATTTCTCATGGCTCTTAACTTGATCAATCTATTTTTCGACGTTGAGCTTTTGAACATTTATGTTTTACCTTTTCAAGCGGTCAATTTTATTTTATTTTATTTTATTCCAGTACATGACTGTCTAACTCTTGGATTCATCATTAAGATCTTATTAGTTGTTAATAAGATTTCATTGGGGTCAAGAGTCTAATCAGAAAAAAATTAAAGGTTTCACTTGGGCTTCACTTGAAGAGATAGAAATAAATATACTGTTTACATTTTCAACGGGTAAGACAAATCGAAGAGTTTCTTAGGCAAGTTCCTTCTATTTATTGTAATCTCGTTATCTTCCAAGAATTTAATCATTGATTTCACCTTAAGACCGTTCTAAGGACTCACCACAATAAGAGATTGTTGATTTGTTTACGCGGGATCACAAGGTATATTTGTTTCTCTTGTTTTCTTTTTGCTAGGTTCCAAAACATAGTCTTTTACCAATCGACACAAGACCAAGGTAACTAGAGTGATGCAAGAAGATTCAAGTTCGGATAATTTAGAATTAGGTTTGACAATTCAAGGATAAATCATATTCGAAAAGTGAAAATTCAGCAAAGGATACACATGTCAAAACAAGTTCATTTAATCTTATTGACGATAATATTTCTCAAATTGACTTTCATACGATAACAACAACCTACATGAGAACAATACAAAAATTATAACACAATGCCTTCTAGATAGTCTCCACGATTTCCATACCAATGCTGTAAAGCAAAAGAAAAACATTCGTACAACAATGCAAGAGTTCCTAAGAAGGATGGAATCCACTTTCTACACATGTTTCTTTTTCTCTCTCTTTGATTTTTTTTCTTTTCTACTCAGGAAATCCTCTTGCACAATTGTTAGCACATGTCAGTTCGCAAGAACTGAGCACGATAAAAGCTATAACATTAAGACAATATGTTGTTATCTAACTGTTTCAAGGAAGAAGAAAAACACCGTTGATGAAGAAAACAATAATTCAAGAGTCTAAACAAGAGCAATTAAAGAGCTGTCCAAAAGCATAAAATGTCTAAATAAAAGGGATGGCACTAACTCTATTCAATTATCATTTTCACATAGGAGCAGTTAATAAACATCATAGTGAATTTCACCCATATCACAATAATGACCGTCATTAACAAGATAACATTTCGAAACAAAAACAATTACAGGAAGAGAATTACTTTCAAACGTGATCTATCCCTATTTGTTTAAGTTAGTTCACCAAGCCAAGGATTCACTATGTCATTGGAAGATCCCAAACAATCAATCGACATGAGAACATCTAAACCAACATGACTTATTAATATCAAGATGATGTGCCTATAACAGTTAATTTTATGTCAGCACAGAATAAATAAATTGGAAAGAAAAGGGATGAGACGCACAAATGACCCCGTATGGGCCACGTCCTATTCTAACAATCCTTCTATTAAACTTTCTTCTAATCAAGAGAATGTCTTAAGAAAAAGACAAACTTTGACAAGACCAAACATAACCATTATAAATCTTACGGAGAGGGTTACTCAATCATTCACAAGAACACAACACAAGATACATAGCTTCCAAAGGATCTATCGTAACAACAACAAGTCAACTTTAACCTTTTTGGTCAACACATAACCATTCTACTACAATGACTGAGCAAGGAGGTTGTATCACAACGATCATCACAAAAACTAGTCAACCAATGAGTTTCCAAACACACCAAACTCTAAGTCATAGGAGAATTAAATTTAAGCATCTTTACGGAGCAAAAAGTAGAGTAATTTCTTACGCATAAAACCAACATCCCAATTTTAAGATTTGAAAACTTCCTCACTAATGATCCAGTAGATCTCGTATTCTCCAACATGTGTGAAACAAAATCAAGGTAAGAAAGAGTATTTCCTCTAACATTTTAAGCTATCCAAAAGAAATGTGAGTATCGTCAAAAGAAAACATTCCATAGGTTCAGCTACATTCCTCAAAACATCTGTGAGTCACCAAGGAGAGAAGGGGGTTCCAAAGACAACAATCTCCAAGCGGTGAACATGAATTGATATCAATTATGAAAATCAAACATGACACTCGAAGAATATAAGTATTTCTTTGAGCGATTCAAAACAAAATAACAAAAGCAACTAACCTAGTTGAAAGTAAATATCAACTTGGCTCAATTCAAAAGCTTGATCAAGCCAAGCACACACCAAGCCAACCGGGAAGGGTTACTAGAACCTAAAACAATGAAAGAAAAGGATAGAGACAGGAATAGCATCATTCACCTATACACAATGCACTCGCAGTACTCAATCACCAATTTTCAAAAACCCAACATAGACCAGAACTACAGATCTCGAGCCGAAACAAGAATAAGAACATAACAGGGACTATAAAGTTGAGTCCAACGACAATGTTTGGTAAAACATTCAAATCGTGAGACCAACACCTAAAACTCGAGAAATTACATTACAAGACCCCCGCTTTTTTTGTTTTATTAGTCTTAAGAACAAAGTTCACCCAAATAATATTTATTAAAACCCAGAAAACAATATAAGGGCTTCAACCAAAGCAATCATTTCTAACGCCAAAATAAATACAACCGAGCCAGGAAAGTGGAAACCAAACAGTATACCATCACACGAGACATTAATATGAAGAGTAGAGTTATTTAGTGATTCAATTAAATAACAGCATAAGAATTAATGGTATAGAGGATATCGTGCCTGATTAAGATCCCGCAGTCGATAACAAGATGGACGGGGCCTGCAACAGCAACCGAAGCCTAAATCCATTTTCTTCAAGCTCGTTGGGCACCCAAACATCAAACATCTTCATGTTGGCACAGGTAGGAGTTCACAGCCAGGGTGGGTGGTCTAAAATACTTGCCATCATTCTCCCAACACCGCTCCAAGATCAGCCCTAGAACTTCTGTAGGCCCCATTTTTGGCAAATGAACTTAATCCTTCGTCATACATCCAAACACCTCCACCATCTCCATATGCATCGATTATTTCTAATTTGGACCTCCTAACCTTGGTGCTCTCATATTAGGAGCAGCCCTAGTTTGAGACAAAGCAAAAGAAGATGGATTTATAACCAAAACAATCTCTTGTACTGAGACTCCATATCCATAAAAGCAGTCCCTAGACTTAGCATCCTCAATTAAGGTGACTAGTCACTAGATTGCTTCAATCTGGTGCTTTGCGAGCTCGTGCAGTGCCACATTCATGCGGCGAATATCATCTACAAAGCCAAACTCATGATTTGAAGCTTGGACACAAAATATCGATTACATCACACTCCCGGCTCTGGTAGGCATCTACCGTGATGATCGATAAACCTTTTTCTTCATCAAATTTGGGAGCAGCGTCAAAATCTCGGTGCAAACATTGCAGCTTGCGGCTTGAATGGCGTGATTATTCCAACAGAAAACTTTATCTTTGCCAGACTTGGTGACATGTTGTCAAGAAGCTCATATAATAGCAGAGTAAATTGTGTTTCATGAATATTTCTGATATGAAACAGGCCCGCCTCTATGAGGTCCTCTTCCATGAGTTACATCGAAGAACAAGCAAGGTCTCGGTAGGGAGTCTTTGTAAAGAAATTTCATCAAGTCTGCTGGGAGCATTCCCACTTTGTCACACATGGGGCAGATCGATTTGGGGATACACACTCAGTGTATGTTCTGGATCTGAGAAATATTCTGCTACCTTCCTCTCCCAAGACATTTTCTCCAACATTGCATAGATCTCCTGCCCGTGGGTGTGATCTGTCCCTTACACAAAAGCATGCACCATTTTATTGCCTGCTAATATAGTGACTCTAAGAAGATGCTCATATAATTGCAAAGCAAAAAGTGCTTCATGAATATTCGAGATATAAACCGATCCACGCCTATGGGATTCTCTCCCATGCGTTATGATAACAGTAAAACAAGCAAAGTCTCAACAGAGGATCTCTGTAATAGATTTCATCGGGTCTCCTGGTAACACTCTCACTGTCACTTAATCGATTTTGAAGAAAATATCTTAAAGGAGAGTCCCGAATTTGAGGATGCGTTGATACGGAACAGAAACAACAAGTTGGACAACCTGCTGGTTGGAGCGCTCAAAAAGGCCTCTGCCTCACTATGACCCGACTGCTGCCTAGATAGGAGTTTTTGCAGGCTATGCCATGGATCCCTGACCCGAACACACCTCGAGGCACCCAAAGAGGAGGAGGTAACACGCCTGTTACACGAGCTTGCAGCTGTATGCGGCCAACAGAAGAAGACAACGCTCCATGCATTGTTAAGCTCCAGCTCGATGGCCTTTGCTTGGCCACTATATATTGACTCGGCCTCGCTATCCTGTAGCTGCTGCAAAACGCCAAAAGCTTCCTCACGCCACTTTCCGAGGAGAATTCCAGTTCTACGCTTCACTGCAAATTTGCACTGTATAGCACGATTTTGAGAAACCACACCTACCCACACAATGCCGGGAAGACAGACCTTCATTTCACCATCCCTGAAATCCTGCACCATCCAGAACACGCTGTAGAAATTCATCTGTTGCAGCATTTGATGGGGCGCAAACAAGCATTCGTGGTTTAGCTAGAAAATAACAGGTAGACCAAAATAAGGGGCGGGGATAGAAGACTGCAAATCCATTTGCAAAAGCAAACAACGATGCGACCTGGAGCTGTTCGGTCGCAAGAGGGAGGAATTTTAATGTTTTTTGCAGGTGTTGGTTGAGCCACCCACCGCACGCATTCAAGGAGGATCGGCACGAGATCCTGGGTGAAGGAAAACGAGGCTCCACCCACTCCTGTCTCCCTCACGCACGGATAGAAAGGAGAATGCGGTGGACATTAAACCCGTAGGTCGGGTGGTTAGGAGGGGGGGTAGAGCAAAAAAATACGATGCCCATTTGGGCATTACATGTCCCATTAAGAAACGCTATTTTTGTAAACCTCGGTTACTTGTTAACCTCAAATTTAACCCATATTCAAGATCTAAATATAACCCTTTTCCCCCTCTTAAGGATAATACAAAAATTTAGAAACATGTTTTGAAGCTTGAAGGTGGGAAAATTCTTGGAAAATTATATATGAAGTTTGAAGAAAATTTTGAAGTGTTTGAAGGAAAAAATATGTCATCATCCCCATGCTACTCTAATAATGCCATCTAGATGATCGTTTCATCGCCATATCAGAATACAACCTAGCTATTTTCCTCATTTCAATTATTTGGTATATTGCATTTCTCTATTTTTTTACATTTCATCTATTGCTTGTAATTTATTTTTATCTTGTGAACATGGAGGTTGAAAACCATTGAGGAAGTGAATACTTCTCAGATCTACTCCGTCGGGCTACCCCCGCATGAAATTATCTAAAGCCATTTTCTCTAGTGTATGTGAGTTGCAAGTTTGCTAAGATCACAGTGAAGAACTCATCGTCCACTTAGCGCCCGCATAAGTCATCACCATCTCCAAGGTACTAATCCCTTGTATGTTTGAGGTTGTTTGGTGTTTATTGATTTTTATCATACTAATCTGGATAGGAAGCAGGAAACTCTGATTAAAAAGAGGCTAAATAAGAAAAATGTACTTTCATTGGTTATGGTGGTGATGAATTTAGATATAAATGTTGGAGTATTAAGGAGAATAAAATCATTAGATCTAGGGATGTGTCTTTAATAAGAAATTTATGTATCAACAATAATTTCGGGAAAAGAGGAAGAATCCTAGAAATAATATTTAGTGGTAGAGGATCATCTAGATGGGAAAATAACACATGAATCAATTCAAGAACCTACTCAATAGGAATCCCAAACTCCTATATTGAAGAGGCCTTCTAAGGAAAGAAGAGCATATGAAAAACAAATTCTGTTTCTTTATTATTTATTACTCACTTTTGGTGGAGAGCTAGAGAGTATTGATGAAGAAATACAAATAGATTAAGGGAAGAAGTGGGAGTAAGCCATGGATGAGGAACACAAGTATCTCATGGAGAACCAAAATTGGGATTTGGTGAAGCTACCCAAAGGAAAAATATCATTACATAACAAGTGGGTGTAGGGATTTAAAGAGGAAGAAGGAGGTGAGAAAAGATACAAGGCCCGGTTGGTGGTGAGGGTTTACATAGAAAAAGGGTATAGATTTTGATGAGATTTTATCTCCTATAGTAAAAATGAATTCTATTAGAATTTTTCTTGGAATAGTGGCAACAGAAGACTTGCACTTAGAGAAGCTAGACGTAAAGACTGCATTCCTTCATTGTGATTTGGAGGAGGATCTATATATGTAGTAGCCAAAGGGTAATGAGGTCAAAGGTAAAGAGGAGATTATGTGCAAAATGAAGAAGATATTTTATGGCATCAAACACGCTCCACAAAAATGGTATAAGAAATTTGATATCTTCATAATGGAGAAAGGTTATATTACATGCCATTCTGATCATTTTGTGTATATAAACAAATTTTAGGATACCAGTTATATTATCCTATTCTTATATGTGGATGACATGTTAGTTGTAGGTAAAGACATGTAGCAAAAAAAATTACTCAAGAAGCAGCTAATTGATTGTTGGTGCGAAATTACAACACCCCCAAATGGCCTCAGATTTGAGTGGGGCATCCGATGTAATCTACACAACATTAGATCATCTCTTAAGCTATGGGACTTGTGAACTTGAGATGATCCTCCAGAGAAGGCTGGTTCCTACTCCTAAACTACCTGCCACAATCTACTCTAATGCAGGAAAACTATCTAATCCTAATCTAACCTTCCAAGGGACTAGGGAGAGAGAGTGCATGAAAAAAATCCTACACTAAAGTGGTGATACACCAAAAAAGGATGTTGTTGATCACAATCTCAGCTACTTGAAGTGGAGAGAGGTGAGCAACGGAGAGGATGGATAGATGCATCATAGACCAAAGATACATTTCACATGGAACACCACTTCAACCCGTTAAACACATATCCCAGAACCTATAATAGACATCAGAGATATACATAGTATACCCTGCAATGATGAGATGAAAGAAGAGATAATAAAATAAGAAAGGATGGACAAAATGCATCACAAAACATGTTTTATTGCTCCATGAGTTCACACAGTACATCATCAGTGGGTAAGAGGTAAGAAAACACCATTACAAAGTCAAGAGAGGAGGCTTAAGCTCCACATTTGACCCTAGCAAGGGATAAGGAGAGGGAGGGGACAGGAGAGAAGAATGGCCAAATTTTAGAAAAATGCCCCTCCTTTACAATATATAGGAAGAATGAGAGAGAAAGGAGGGAAGAATTCGAATCCTACTTCAACCACCCAAGAAAGTGCATTGACCACACCTACTCTAACCATGATGAGTTCCACCATAAAACACATGCCCCCATGTGTTGTTCCTTGCTAGGAAAGAAAGGAGGCCCATACTTCATTATGGCGGTGGGTGAGAAACCTGAAACCCTAAAAAATGGTGGACTGTACTTTTTCATTATTATGGTAGGTGAGTAGCAGATGTTAGGAGCTTTCCAAATATCCCTCTCTCACTCAAATCCGAGTTCTCAGCTAAAAGATTTGGCTATCTAAAGATCGAGGTCGGGCGTTTAACTCGGGCTCACAATATTCAAAAGAGTCTATCCATACGAGATCCACGTGGTAGGCCCACACGTCTTAATATTTCACCCCATCCTTTAACTCTTGAACCTACGTCGATTGGACACTTGACATCATCCACAGGCCTACTTTACTTTCTTTGTTTTTGGCTAAGTCCCTCCTACTTAGGAGTGATTATGTTGGACCCTAGACACGTGGAGGCTTCGTGCTTGTTTGGAGACTTCCTTTGGATTTTTCCTTTGAAGTTGCAATTTGGCCGACACGTGGTGTCTTCCCCGACTCTCGGACTTTTCAATGGCCGGTGCAACTCTTTCGGACTCTAGACACATGGGGATTCTCGTGCTCATTTGGGGACCCCACTTTGGACTTACCTTTGAAGTTGTGCAAGATAACACATGGAGGCTTCCATTTGGCCCTTTTATACTTAGAATTTTCAATGGTCATTTCAACATTTTCAAGCTTTGACCATGTGGCAAGCCTACACTCGTTTAGGACTGCCTTTTTGGTCTTACGTTCGAAGTTGTGCCGATGAGACACATGGTGCCTTCTACTGGCTATGTTGCTTTGCTTCAACTTTTCAACAACCGATGTAACTTTCTTATGCCTTTGACACATGGAGATCATGTGCTTATTTGGGGACCCCACTTTGGAGTTACCTTTGAAGTTACACCGATGAGACACATGGAGGCTTCCACTGGCCTTCTTCATACTTAGCTGATTCAAGCCTCGATTGAACACTGCCTGCTAGATGGAAGATGGAAAATGGAAGGAGAGCAGAATGCGAGGAATAAATAATAAGGTGTGCAAGGGTGCATGGAAAGAAGGCGACAAGGAAGAAGGGCACATGCAAAGATTCAAGTGCGAGAGAGGAAATCAAAGAGGATGCTCATATATAGGGTACGACGGGGCATAAAAAAGAAGGCATGCGCATGGGAGGAAGAGAAGAAAGTGAGCACGTAGGAGGAAGATGTGAAATAGGGGAAATGGGAAGGGGAGCAAGATGTGAAAGGAGAGTACGAAGTGGAGCACAAATATCTAATTGAGGAAGGATGCGTGATGTTAGAAATGAAAGAGGGCATGTGACAAGATGGCCCGGGACTTAACCAGTTTGGAAGGCATCTGTAGAGGGGCACGTGGAAGAATTTCAATCCACGGGGAGAGTTTGGAAGGACCACAACCTATGAAAAATTGCCAAATGAGAAATCTTGTGGGCGCACAACCTGAAATGTGAAGCATCAGTGCCAGAGTGAGAGTAAAAGTCATCCAAATAGTCGGGAGGGTTATTTGGATAAAAATGACTCCTTTTCTATGAAGGAGTTTGGGAAGTGAAATAAATCCTTGGTATGAGGATATCTAGGGATAGGAAGGAATGGAATTGACTTTATCTCGGGAAGAGTAAATTAATAAGGTATTGGAGAGGTTTGATATGTAGGATGATAAACTAGTTGGGAATCCTTTGGTAGACCATTTCAAGTAATCAAAGGATTTTTTTACCAAAATAGAGTAGGAGAGAAACCAAATGTCTAAGGTACCTTACTCGTCAGCGGTTGGCAGTTTTATGTATGCCATGGTGTGTACTAGGCCTGATATTTCTCATGTAGTGAGAGCAGTTAGTAGATTTATGAGTGATATGGGTAAAGATCACTTATAGGAAGTAAATTGGATCCTTCATTATTTGAGAGGGACGATGGGGACAATTTTTGCATAATGGATCACACACTACTTTGTGTGGTTATGTAGATTTATAAATGGCTGGAGATGTAGACAATAGGAGGAACATGACAAGTTATAGTTTCACTATAGGTGGGACAAAAGTGAGCCGTATTTCACGAATACGAAGCTAGTGGTTTTTTTAACCACATAGGCTAAGTATGTTTTTGATACAAAGGCAAGAAAAGAGATGATTTGGTTACAACAATTGCTTTATGAGTTGGGGCATAAGAAATAGAAAGGGAAGCCATATAGTGATAGTCAGAGTGTTATACACCTAGTCAATAACTATTCTTTCCACTCTAGGACAAAGCATATATAGTTAAGGTATCATTTCATTAGGAAAGCTTTGGAGGAAGATAATTTGAAGCTGGAGAAGATTCATACTAGTCAAAATCCTATAGACATGATGACCAAAGTGGTCACAAGGGAGAAATTGAAGCTGTGATTATCTTTACTTTGTCTTCATGGATGATAATAAAGGGTTTAGAAGATTTATTGGAGGAAAAATAGTCTCCAAGTGGGAGATTGTTATGTTGTGGATCATGTTTTCATGTGTGGAAGTGTTGAAGACTGTACACTAAAATTATTGTATACTCTCCCTAGTTTTCTTGTTGGGGTTCAAGAAACTGCCCGATATATGGGGAAACATGCTCTTCACATATGGGAGGGATTTTCAACCCATATGTTTATGGGGCGGTGTTGGCCCATTGTTTTAGTAGCCACAATATTGTAGAAATGCTTAATCAGTTACCTATTGATGTACTTTTTATAGGTGAGACATATCATTGTAGATGTGTGTGAGTTCAAGTATGAATTTAGGAGATTTTGTTGAGCATAGCTCCAAAAAGATTTGGGTATTGTATTAAGAGAAAAATGTGGTGTTATCTCTCGAAAGTGCACCCTATGAGAGATGGCTACAGGTGTTCTAAGATTACAAATTTTATCTATCCCTTTCATAGATACAATGGAAACACCTCAGGTTTGTGGGTATACCTATTTTGAGATGAGTCTTCGATATCAAGACCGGTTCCTTATTGATGTATCCTAAATTGGTTTCTAGGGTTTAAGGGTAAAAGATGGCTTTAAAAATGAATTAAAACTAAAGTGATACACCAAATTTATATGAGGGATCTGACTGAGTATATGCACAATTGATATGGGAAGGATTCTTGATGCATGAACCAACAATTTTCTGAGAATAATTAAGGTCAAACACTTTTTGTACTGAGGGAAAATATCACAACAACACTGATAAGTTAACATGCACATTAAAATTATGCAGAAAATACTGAAATTAGAAGGGTAAGATGATTGTTCAGAAATTTTAATTCACAAGACTAATAGAAACATACACCAAGCTATAAATAATTGGAAAGGATGAAAATACTTCACACTCAGAAGGCAAAACTGGAAAAAATTGCTTTAGTACTCCTATATCCAAAAATTCCTCCTTTGTGCTTTACCAAAGCACACAATATATAGCAAAATAAATTTCACCCCCTTCCTAAAAATAGTCTAAGGCTTGTACTCACCCATGCATCCTATTTTTATCCTTTATTTAATAATAGATAAAGGAATAAAATAAAGCAAACTAGTACAAGGAGGCATTAATAGCCTTTGATTACATATAGTCAAACTGAAGTTGATTGTTCTATTTTTAAGAAAAGCATAGGTGAATAATTTGCTAATAATAAATCTTGCTTGATGAGAAAGTCTCCTCCTAGTGCATGTAAATTTTTTCCTCTTGCTAATCTATCCTTTTGTGAAGGCATGCAAAAATACTCATGTGCATTGAGCAAAATCAAAAATACAATATTTGCAATACTTGCAAAAATAATTCATCCAAAAATCCACTTAATGGGGACCACCTCCAAGCTCAAGTTCTGATGTTGACATTCCTTATCCTCTAGTGATCACATGGATAGCACACTATAATCATCTCCAACCCCTTCAATAGTGGGGACCACCTTTGCAGTTCAATAATAGTCTCACCATGGTTTGGCCACTCTTGTGGACTTAGCAAATTACTATGGTTTAAACACATGACAAGGTGCACTTTGTAAAAGGGGCACCATATTACATTTGGCCACCTTTGTATAGCACATGGTATATTATAAGTTCAGCCACCCTTTGGTTATCATTGTATTATATAGTTTGTTGGCTTTTGTATTTTGAATGGTACTTGATGACTATAGGTTAAACCTTACCTTTTGAGTGATCATTGTTGTTGGCATTCCATCATGGTGTTGGACTATAATTTGGAATCCCTTTTGATAAGTCAATGTAATTATTTTAAAATACATGGGGGAGCCCCCTCTCCATGATGAATTGCCCCTTCAATTTGAATTGTTGGTGGCATCCAACTTGGGTCAAGTTTTCTTTGAAAATTGGTATCGATCTCGAACTGTCAATCTCTATGCTATTTGATATGGTGCTGTCGATTCTTGACTTGTGGTTAGGGTTTCTGGTTTGCATTCAATTTGGTTGGTGGCAAAATGATCCTGGTGGTTTTCTTTAAAATTTGTTGAATTTTTCTCAACCTTTGATTCCTGCACGGATTAATCTCTGAACATTGATCATCTGAATGTGGTTGAGTTCTGTTGACTTGCCTCTCTTGTTTGCATAGTAAAGGGTAACTCGACCCTAATGATCATTTCATTTGGATTTTTAGTTTGTGGGCAAAGCCTTGGCCAAATTTTTGTTGACGCCATTGTTGTGAACTCCTTGAGCTTGGCCCCTCTACATAATGGCTCTCTGAGTTTGAGTGAATCTGTATCTTTTCATTTCTACTCTATTCAAGTTTTTTGAGAAAAGCGGTTTGTGCGTTTGCCACCGTGATTGATCTCTTAGAACTCGGGACTGTGCTATTCTTTGGTGTTTGAGTCTCTGTTTCTTTTGAGCTCTGTGAGGATCCTGTAGGTCTCGATTCCTTCGTATTTCTATGATCACTTCTCTATCGGTTCTTGAACTTTCTACAGGGTTTAAAGGCCACCATTTTAATTGTTTTGAGCTCAAAGTTATCTCATCGTTCTGCCTTTGTAGAAGATTTTATGTGGTCTGAGTTTCTTTCTTCATTGTGATCTCTGTTAGAATATTTCTTGGAAGTTATGCGAGCTACCTTCTTGGTTCTCCTTGAGGCGGTCACCATTTTATGGGTTCAAGCTTAGTTAAATGGCTTTGTGAAGCCGTTATGCATGTATCTTTTGTCTTTCACTCTGTTTGAACTTTTTGAGCAAGATTGATCGGTTCTTCACCAGTTGTATTTATCTTAGAGCTCGGATTTTCCTCAAAAAGGTCTCTGTCCTCTTTCTTGGCCGCCATCGTTGAAGTCCTTCGAGCTTGGGACTATGTAACTATCACACTGTTTGATGAGATAAGGTAAGTCTGGACCTCCTGAGTATCACTATTGATTTATCACTGCTATTTCAGCTTCAAAACACTGATGATCATTTCTTTTCTTTCATTTTCCATGTGATTTCTGAGGCAACCTTGGTCTCTGAGCCAAAACCTGTTTTGGGTCCTTCATTTTAGTCCTGATCTAACCATTGCTGGTGGGTTTTCTCACTTCGACTCCAACCGGTAAGTTCTTGATCAAACCTTGTGCTCATTTTGAAATTTTGGAACCCCTATAACAAATATTTTTAATAATGTGTGGAAAGAACTGAATGATTTCCTTTATCTGTACCTGTATGATCTCAAATTTCAATTTCAAAATCTTAACTTGGATAACTGGGTTGAAAACCACTTCACATAGTTTCTTTTAGAGCTCTATACTTCCTTCTATTTAGCCATGTAATCACTGAGTTTGAATCTTGTGTTTGAGATTTGTGATCTCTGCTTATTTTAAATGCTTAAACCAAATTCTAATGTTCTGAAATGAAGAGATGTGGATCTCTGGTTTTTCTATATCTGCAATTTCTCATTTCTAGATTCATCATGTTAAGCTAAAAAAACTTTACATATTTCATTTTCACTATTTTGTTCATAGATAGGAGTTCTAGTTTGCATGTTATCTTCTTGTAGTTCTGCAATCTCATGTTTTCTTTGAGTAACTGACAGATATCATTTTGCAATTCCTCTATTCTGGAGCTCTGTTCTAATGTAAAACTTTCCTTTACTTATCCTTTAGAATTGGAAGAGTGGTTACACTTGATAGTTGCCTTCACTTTCCTTTCTATTTTCTCCTTCTTCCTCAACTAAAGAAGTTCACTTTTGGGTTGATCTTTTGTAACCTATAATTGCATATTCTTTGAACTCTGAACTTGGTTATGTAACTTGAGATGGGGTTCTTTACTTGAGGATAGATGAAGAATGAATGTTTCACTTTGCTTACCCTTGACAGTCTGAAATACTTGCTTTCTTTAGATAAAAAAACAAAGCTCTGAGTTTGATAAAACTATAAAATGAAAAGTCTGAAACTTGCATTCTTTTGTATTTCTTTAGTTCACCTTTAGTAATGATCCTTTGTAACCATGGTGGTTGCATAATTTGATTCGATGATGATTCTGTGACTTGTTGGTACATTGTAATCTTGTTTCTTTTACTTAGATGCTTTATTTCCTTGATAGTAGTATAAAGACTTATTTACTTGAAATCATGTTAATATCCTCTTTGCCACTGTTGAAACCACTTGTTTGATCTTGAGCTCATGATCTTGCATCATCTTTCCTACTATCCCATGTATGCCTCTACAAGATTTGTCTTTTTCTCTTTCCTTCATAATGGAAGCTTTGTAACAGTTTTTGGTTTGTTAAAAATGGCATTGGAAACATTCTATAAATGTCATTTTTAGGGGTAAATCTAAACCCACAATTAATGATAGTTTTCCCTTAGTTGTACTACTATATTTCCCCCTCAACTACGCAAAAATAAGAGCCTCGAATGGTTATCCAACAAATTGTAGGTGGAGTTAGTTTTGTTTTCTCTCCAAGATGTGTTGATGGCAAGTGCCTTAATAGACATGTATGCCAAAAAAATTGGGCGTATCTAGAAGAGAAATGGAGTGTTTGGGAAAGGTAGAAAAGAGATGTGGTTTCATGGAATATGTTGATTTCAGGGTCTACACAGATGGTTCTATTGAAATAGATTTAGAAAATTTAAGAAAAATATGTAAGCAATTATACAATGCCCCATTTGTTTTGAAAACAAAAAATCCTCAAGACATGGGTTTATTTGCATCATAACTTTGTTGGCGATTGAAAGCGAGGAAGTATGACAAATCTTGCAACTATTTTTCTTGAATTCCTAATGGTGATGTGATCTCATTGATTGCGGGATGCGGGTTATGTGTAAAACATGTATAGATTTCCTTTCTTCTTGCATCGAAACTTCACATTTTATCATTCTTGATTTGGTTATTAAATGTGTAAAATAATAAAAAATGTAACTCGAATGAATAATACAACTCTCACCCTTGCTGAATAAAATAAAATAAAAATAAAAAATGACCTGAGACACCGCTCACATGGAACGCTATGTCAAACGGTCTTACTGACTGAAAACTATAACATCATCCATCTTGATCCAAGATACCATGAAGGGCCTTACGTGAACTGACAAAATCATTTGAATCCTTATTGAGACTATTTTCAAAGCCCATCATGTTATTTAATCATTCAGGGTAACATTTCAATTCTTGGAAAATATAATCAGTTTTAGCTTATGGTCTATGTGACAATTTGGTGAAATTGAAAAAAACACAAACCTACCTCTAGACCTCTATTAGGATAATTAAAACCATATCTCAACTCCACGAAAACATTTTCAAAATCCAATTTTACAAGTGGGTTTAGGTGTCCACCACTTGTTATATGATAGTAGTGTTTGTCACGTTTACGATAATTGGTCCTAGAGTCACCATTATAATTTGAACCATGTTTGTCATGATTGATTTCCATTGAATTTGATGATTTCTTTGTTTATACAGGAGTAAATAGAAATCAATAAAATTTACATTTGAACTTAAAACAAGTGTTTCCTGGGCCCAGATTGTAAGCACTTTAGTTGTTTTGGGCAATTTTCGCAAACTCGCAACTTGAGCTAGAAATTCCTCCCGAGGCTCCCATTTGACTTGTTAATACTCGTGAACCCTTTTCATATAGTTTCATTGTATTTTTGACGATTCCTTAATAAAATTGCTTTCTATGAACATGGATTTTGTAATTTTTAATATTTTATCTCTATCTAGAAATAACTATGAAATGTTGGTTGATCTTGAAAACGTTAATGGTTTGAATATCTAAATGTGTATAAAATGTATATGGATTTGAAAGAAATGAAAAATGATACATTATGTAAGTAGTTATGATATGGTGAATAGATAAGAAAATGAATTCTAAGCTTTCTCTCTCTTCCTTACTCTCTCTAGAATCGAAAAAGAAAAAATCAAAGGAATGTGAAAGTGTGAATGTGTGATGAAATGACCTCTCTCTCTCTCTCTCTCTCTTCCTATCTCTAGCTCGTATTTGCCTTTTTTTAATTACTTGAAATGATGAATGTGTTATTTCATGCTTGAGTCTAAGGCATTTCCATACCATTCCTAGGATTGACGCAACTTTGGTTGTAAGTACTCCGAACAAGAAGGATTGAGAGTTTTATATGTTCCAATCAAAGAGATGAGAGTTAAATATTGTACATGGATATAGATTTTAAATGATGGATAGAAGAAAATAAAAAATAATTGTTTTATTAATAGTATTGTGTCAAAGACCATTGCCCCTCTTGGATTATTATGTTTTAAGCATTATACCTGGAAATCTATGTGGTTTGTATCTGCATTGTTTTAAACCTAGCATTTGTATATCTGTATGAGTGTCACATAATGAATGTATGACCAACTATGTTAGCTAGATAATCGAGGAAGATAATTAACAATGTAAATGGGTAAAATGCATACCATTTAATTCATGAATGTTAAATTCATTCGGATTTAAATGTGCTTCTTACAATTTAGATGATCGAAGCAATCACTTTCTAGATAGTTATTTTGGTTCATACATAAACTCAAAAGTATGGTCGTAACTTATTATTGTTTTTATATTGGGTAAAAGGAAGGTTTTGGAAAGGTCACTTCCCTATTACAAAGATGGTATACAAACCAAATAAAGCATTGAAGAATACAAGAAGCAAAAATCTAAAACACCTAGAACAACCATTTTAGGAGCGGTCTAGAACCATGCAAAAAACCTACAAAATTCCTAGAGATGGTCAACATGGAACCAAAGCCGACAAGGATAGATGACTAGAAATTCTTCTAAATCGTAAGAGGAAGAAACAATGATCGGTCCAGGAGCGTCCTAAAACAAGGAAAAAACCAGTAAGCATCATGGAATAGATCATCAAGACACCAAGATAGAATTTCGAATGAGTGCCACAACTTCTGGTCATTGTGGGGTGAAAAATGGTACGTGGGATTTTATTTTTTACTTTGGTCCATCCATCGTCACCCTCACAAGGATTTTTTTTTGCCACCATTCCCAATGATTTGTTCACCCCCAAATTATCTTTCAAAGGGGGACCCACTTCTTTTATTTTCACCAAATCAAATTGGGATTGCTCAACCTATCCTCTATGGTTCATTATGGATCACTCATTTTCTTTAGAATGCTTTTTAAATCCTTCGAGTTCTTCTCCATTAATTTTGTTTCCACTAAAATACGTATGCGATTTTGTTGAGTTGATTAATAATATTAATACAACCACCAACTGATATCTTCTGACACGGGATCTTCCCCACGTAACCGTCGGTGTCCATTTCTCCACACATCTTATCATCCATGATTTCTCCACACGTCTTATCATCCATGATTTCTGTTATGTGCTTACTGCTTAGCATTCAAATTTTTCATTAACAGCATAACTTTCAGCGATCTACTCCCTATCATTTAGTGCCCCTTTTCAAATTATCTCCCGCTCAGGGGTTAAATTTGACGGCCACTTATGCCTGTCAAACAATTTTCAGGTGACGGTAATTTTTCAATACTGCCCTTCAAAAACACAAAATAATGTTATTTTTACTAATTATTCTATATTTATTATATCCTTTTTTTATATATATTTACATATATTTTTATAATTTATATACAAACCTATATAAAAATTGATGGTCACGTTTTAAATGTGCAAGTTGTGTGTGATGGTTAGATAAAATATTTACAAATATTTTACGTCTAAAATCACAAAAAACGTCTAAACGGCCGTCAAATTTAACCCCTAGAGCCCCGCCTACACGGTATTGAATATTTGTGCCATCTCCTCACCACTTGAGAATCCTTGGATGCTACCTCACTCACAGGGGACCGTGTTTTGTTTGAAAGCCCAATAACTGAATTCATCGACCCATACTCTAATCTTAGGTCAACAATATCCTTATCGCTCAGGGACACCTTCACCAATTCCTACTCTTTATCATTCAAAGATCACTCACTGCTCTCTGTCATTTAAATTTCACTCACCTCCAGTCGTGGTCACGGATATTCTACCTTTGTCGAGTTTTTTTCACCCGAAGTTACCTTGTCCCACTAGCCCATAGATGCCACAATAAACTGGTGAATTCTCATATATTAATGTCTGTCTCCAAACCCTGTTTCAAGATACCAGGTTAATAGCCACGGGGGAAGAGCCAATACAGGCATTAACACATATCCTTGCTAATGTGAACATAGATCTAGAAGTTGTGGTCAGGTCAAGCACTATTAGGTGTTTAATCGCTTTTGCAATCCCCACCAAAATTTCAACTTCCCAGAACTCTAGAGGCAGCCCTCAGAGCCTCACCCATATAGGGCTCATACAAGGTGTATGAGTATTTTCTCCCAGCTTCAATCTCACTATGGAGAGCTTGGTTCTGTCATAGAATTAAAGACCACTCTGCACAACTTGAACTACATCTTATTTTGAAGTGAAAACAAATAAAAAGCTTCTTTTTGAAAGGGAAAAGGTGTTAACTTACCCCAAAATTTTCCATTTCTTTCATACCCAAATTCTTATCTGCTCGATATTTAACTTTGATCTCAAAGAAAAGATCTGTCAAAGAAAAGTTGAATCTACTATAGGCTTTGTCAAATAAAAGTTAATATATTTTTTCATCAATTATTATATTAACATGTCTAGATTAATGTACATGGATTGCTTGATCACATAACCTATAATTAAACTTAGTTAAATTAAATTCATCAAGAGGACATTGTAGTCAGTTTAAAGAAGGGAAGCTTGTCCATTGTCAAATCTTAGATGTTAACCATGTTGTTGTGTGCCACACAACATCTTCTTTGTTTGTTTCTTTTTATTATATTGAAATCCCCTATGGCTTGTATGCACATAGAAGCAACAATGACCTCCGCTCGGTTTCTATCTAGCATGAACCGGGATAATGCTTCTTCAAAAATCGGAGTGAGACTATTATTAAGTCATGTCAATGGCAATAGTAGCAATGTTGGAGTGAAGATAAAAGGCATAGATCATAAGAGTAAGACATGTTAGAAGCCATATTGGTCATATAACCTCTTCCCACGAGTGTTATTATTCTATTTCTCTAAATGTATTTCATCTTTAGAATCGCGAGCCTCATCAAAATGACAAGGGTTTTGGAATTCCTCTACAACCAATTTCCTTTGATAATGAAATCCTTAAGCATTGTTAATATTTGGTATGTTATAAATATATTATTTACCATACCTATATTTTTCATTTTAAAACTCTTATTTTCTTTCATGTGTTGAGAGATCCATAAAGTAGGAAAGAGTGAGAGGATTGATTTCAAAATTATTATTTCTAGTTATCACACTTCGTCATGCCATGTTATTAGGCGGAAAATTTTAAATCGACAATTATAGAGCATCTATTATTTTGTAATAGTTAAAGTGAAAAATACTATATAATTGAGGACGTATAAACAAACGATAATGAAATGAAGAGAAGAGTTTTCAACTTTCGGAATGTCCTAGTAGTCATTTGTGGATTATATTTTTAATGAAACATCTCACACATAATGCAAGAGTACTTAAGGAATCTATTTGATTTTCATCATATCCTTCTAAGAAATATCCCGATTCTCGTAAAACTCGATTCACAATCCATTTCAAATGATCTTTCAAGAGAAATATTCCGTCCCCACTTAAGAATACATATTCAATCTATTTACTTCTCATAAGATTTTCTAACTCCGCACAAAAAAATACTTATGCAATCTATTTCATTTTCATAGAATCCTTCTCACAAATATCCAAATTCCCGTGACACAGAATCCACAATCCATTTCAAATGATATTTCTACGGAAATATTCCGTCCGCACTTTGGAAAAGGCATAATAACATTCACATTCAATGTTTTTCTTTACTTGTTTGAAATCAAATCTTTTTCGGTAGAAATATCTTGAGTGAATTGTGTTAAGTGCGGACTGCAGTGCAATACGTCACCGTGAGATAATTTGAGACTCCACATAAAAAAAAAAATTGTACACGAGGAAGAGGAAGAGGAAGATTTTTTTGTACAACATAAAGTATTATATTTTAATAGTGTAAAAGTAGACACTAAGAGAGCGTCCATGACTGATTCACTAGGTATTATGAATTTTATTGATTGTTTAAGATTAATATACTAGCAATTGCAAATGAGTTGCAAATTACACCGGAGAGGATAACAATGTTTAGTTTTTGGAGTTACAATTTGTGGTGAAATATATGCTATCTTAAATTGTTTCAAGTTCATATTATGGGCAGGGGGGAGAAATATAGTACAACTACAACATCTGGAAAGAAAAACAATTCTTATTATGCTTTGGTGAAAGTCCACGACCTGTTTTGAAGCTCCTTTTTTCTCACAGGATGTGAGCATGTGCTAGAAAAAGATTAGACACATGTTGGTTGTATTAGGTGAAACAATGTCAACATTTGACTAACATTGAAGATTTCACATGCCGTGTGTAAATCTCCCATTGTGAAATGTGGCACTCGTTATTATAAATCATTCAGACTAAGTACCTTGGTTCCATAATCACCCTCCTCGCCCGTGAACTAACATTTATGAGCTTGGCATAAGATTTAACATCGAATTATTTTCAAACTTTAGACCAATTCAAGTTTGTTATTAAGGAATGGTGTAGACAACTCCCAATCTCAAACAGACTCTCTTAGCTCTGCATTTTATAAAATAGCAAACTCTCTTAAGCATAGGTTTTTAGACTTGCATGACATAGACATGCCAATCACAAAAATTATCTATGAACTTGTTCATCATATTAATATTAATTACACCCTATAGTTGTGGGATCCAATCAACCATACAAGGAAAAGTTGGAGAATTCTTGATAATAATAAGCATGGTAGATACATGCAACGATCACTTTTATTTGTTTTGGACGCTAAGTTGTTGATGTGTCCAATTCGAAGGGTAGGTGGGGGTAGATTTCCGATGTGCATTGAGTGTGGCACTATGCCAACTCGTGCAAGTGCAAGATAGTCAGTAGTCGCTTGCCTTTTTTATTTTCTTGGATTGAATCTGAACGTTCGTTGCGTTTTCGTACCTGGTGATTTTTTCTATACCAAGGAAAGGAGGATTATGAGACATTCCCTACCTGAGACAGTCACTTACGACAATGAATCCATAGTAGTATGCAAACAACCATCGAAATGAATCAAGAAAATAGAGATTGTGGACAAAGGGGAAGAATACAATGTAGGTAGTAAATAACAATTGCGTCTGTTGAAAATAATGCACCTTAATCAGTTGTCCCGCACCCCCCGTTCACACCTTCCTTATGATGTGTGATGCATTTGATCTACCCTATATAAATTGTCTGACTGACACATCTAATCCATTCAATTCGCCCAAGTCTCCGATGCGACATTGGCAGGAAGAAGTTCTGTTAAAATGGCACCTAGAAAGGCTAAAGTTTTAGCGGTGGTGAATTTAATTATTTGCTTACACAGTTCCATTTATAAGGATGATGAGAAAGGTAGATACATGAAATGATGTGTGGCGCAGAGGATGGCGTATGCGGTGGTGTCACGGCCACGCAGGTGCTAGGCTCGATTTTGCTGGGGCCTGTGCTAACGTAAGTGATAGTTAGGCACGGCCCCTTTTACCATAAGAGACACCTCCAAAAATGACGACGGTCATCAATAGGAGAAAGAAAATTAGTAAAGCATTTTTAAGACGACAAATGTACTAAGCCTTACGACTGACATCACTTTTTGATATTTCACGGGCGGACTTCGCGGAATACCGCCTTGATGCGTGCCGGCAACATATACAATTGCGTGGAATGTGCGTAACTACCACTTTTTATCATCTCGGAAAGCCACATGCAACTTCCTCTTCACAGATATGACGGCATGAAATTATTTGTTATGATACGCAAACAACCTTGTCTCTCCTGTCAATGGTAATGCCATTGCACCGACTCACATGTATAATTTTCTCCCACAATGCCTCATACATTTCTATTTTTCAAGAATAGTAATGCCTTCCACAAGACCATTCCAGACGACATGGAAGAACAGTTGTTACTAAACTGCAATGGCTTCGAGGCTGAGGAAGTCTGCACAGACATGAGCCGCGGTGATGAAGTTATAGCGGTGGCTATGATTCTTCTCTGCTTCGGATTTCTCAGCATGTTTACACTCCCAATGGCCCAATGGGGCTCGAGACGGAGCTTATTAAAATATTTTAGGGCACTACACTAACAGGCCCTTATTAAAATATTTTGGAAAGCGATGTTTGTGCAAATTTAGTGCAGAAATTTAACTAAAGATCAAATACAATGAAACACCCTCCCTTTTGGTCTACAATACAATTTTATTTTATTTCTATCCTCTCTTCCTCCTCAGAGGGCTACTCTCAACCCTTTTCCTGTCACCTAAAATTATATCTGCAATTCAATATTTTACACTTAATTGGCTCAAGGATCAAACTTCCTCCCCAAACCCCTTTGTATTTGCCTGCAAAGTACAAAAAATAGAGAACATAATACCCTTCACAATTGAGAAAATAAAATTAATAAAAAAAACACCTAGGGTCCTTGTCATCCTCCCTCGTGTGTTCCACTGTAACCTCAGCTGAATCCAAATCTCGGGCACACAGAGCCCCCTCTGTATGTGATACCCAAGGTATTCCCAATACTAAGTAGCAGCATGAATCCCAACAAATATCTTTTCCAGATTTTAATATCTTAAAAATTCATGTTTACCTTAACATCTTTAATTCAGATTTCAATATTATAGTAAGATTTAACAGCTATAAAAACGTTGCAAAACCTTCCCAAAATACACAAATCAGTCATTAGATATTTTTTCTGTTAATGCAGAAGATACATGCCATTTTTCTCACCTTGCAAGATAGTTTACCCGGCTAAGTTTTCTATATACCATACCAAGAACATTAAAGCATTGTGGAAATAGTTAATTATAATGAAAAATATGCTTTCAAGAAACAAGGTCAATTTAAAAATCTAAAAAATGCTTGGTGCCAAAGAGAGAATCAAGGTTCTGTTAAACATTAAGCATCGTGTCATTGAATTGTAACAGGGATGCATTGTTTGATATTAACCTTACAGGCAGCTGTTTTGGTAACATACAGTAAATGGTAAAAAAGAAACAATCTTCCAATCTATTTCCAGTATTTAATTTCGAGTCGTCCTGATTAAGAAGTGATGCCTATACTGGAGCATAAGAATTAAGTCGAGCGAAAAGTGGACAGTTTTTATGTGCATCGGTGACGTCCATGAGCTTAAGCGGCAGCACGTCCAAGGCCGTAGCCATGTCCTGTGTCAACTGGTGAAATTGCACAGACACGACCTCCATCTGCATCAGCAGCCAAACGCTACTCGCACTATTCCATTCCTCCATAGCACGCTTCGTTCGCTTGAACATAACGTGCATTTCCCTGAGGCAAAGCAGGGCAACTTAACTGAAAATATTACAATACGGTTTGGATGCAAAGTGAAGGTGACTTGTATCTGTATTGCATTACAAGTGGGTTTTGTGTATATATATGTGCAACACTTTACTTCTATATGTAGGTTGGAACCAAGATCTGGGCACACTACTGCGGGTATGATGTAGGTAGGAGTGTGCACATGCATTGTATGTGATGAGACAAATGTGTGTTACAAAGTCTTTGCTCCTCTTCCTTGCATGCTTTTACATTCTTTTTATATCTCATTCTCGTGTAGCATTCAAACGTAAAAGCTGGTAGAATTTGTAGATCTTTTATGGCATGAGCTCTTGACATTGCCGTGAATGTTAATCCTTGATGGTCAACATTTCCGATGTCTACTGTGGCCTTGTCAAGAGTTAGGCCTTGTGATTTGTGGATGGTGAGGCCCCAAGACATTTTTAGGGGGATTTGGCAACGAGTGCCACATGTGACAGGAGGTAGGGGAAAGTGGGTTGGGTTGAGTTTGTCCCATGTGGGCCCTTGGTAGTGTCTGAAGTTGACAACAACAAAGGATGACAAGTCTGGTGGGTGTGATTCTGGATTGTACACCACATCGAGCACTTGCCCTAGTGCACCATTAACCAATCCTGAGCTAACCCACAAGTTAGATGTCAACATGACCTCCTATCGGTGCATAGGAATATTATCGGCTCCAGTTGAGGGTCGTTGATGTTTGAGTCAAAGTTATGCTTGCTTTGTTCTGCGATGCTCCTTGCAATTGGCACATGTAAAGATTTTAGCATTTTTTATTGTGCTTGCTTGCGGGTTCCTTTGTTGCAAAAAGGTGTTTCTTAGTCATGAAGCTGGATTGCTCTGAGGTAGACATGTGTGAATTTGTACGTGACATGAGAAGAGACCAATCCTTAATGGTTGCTTCTACATTTATGATGTTGGTCAACATTTCCCTGAATTCAAGTTGTGTCGGGTTCAATCCTTGTTGCCTGAAGTTTGTGTCCAAGGTGATCACTATATCAAAAGCATGCCAAAGGGAGATGCCTATTTTGTTGCCTGCATATAATGGTACATCATTGACTGGAGGGAGCTGGCCTAAGCCACCCACCAAAATCATTGAGTAGTTGCCGAATGCGTGGTTATTTTGTTGGGGGAATGCCTCACAAAGTCTTTTGTTGATGTTTTTTAACGTTGTAGGACCTATAAAGCTCATTTCATCTATGAGTATGTACTGTATGGCACTCATACACTCTTGGAAGATTTCTAGGGCTTGGCCTTCAAGAGGTTTCATGTCGGAAATGGGTATTCAGAGGGAAGAATGTATAGTAGATGATTTTATGTTGAATGCAACAATACATGTTGGGGCTAGTACAAGAATGGAAGATTTAAATGTTCCTGTGATATTTTGAAGCCCATTTCTAATGCATTGTATGAGGTATGATTTTCATGTACCAGCGGTTCCCTGAATGATCATCTTCAATGGTGGGTGTTTCCCTTGTATGAATTTTCAGTGCGGGCAAGGTCTATGAATTTAGGTGCACTTTTTTGTAAGGCAACAGGGATGGAATGTACCTTCCAATTGTGGTTAATGTCAAAGTCACGAAGGCCTATCATGTCTACATCATCAATTGTTATATTGAGTGTTGGGTGCATGCATGCTATATGCTCCCATTCAAATAGTTCTGCATGCAGGGGGTTAGATCCCTGCGAGTTATTGTAGTCACTACTTGTTCTAGTTGCAGTTTCTTCTAGAGTAGTGGCTCTATGTACATGTAAAGGGATGTAGGAGTTTTTTAATTTTCCCCATTGGTTAGTTATTTCAGATGTAGAGATGTCAATAGCTGTTTGGATATGTCTATAGTTTGATGCAGGGAAATTCCATGTTCTAAATCTCTACCTATACCGTAAAAGTATTTCGGGAATGACACCTCACAAGCTTGGGAAGTTTTGGAATTTGCAAAGGGTTTTCCTTTAGTAGAATTACCCTGTGGCAAGTAGGCTGGATGAGATCACATTTCTTCAAGGTATCTAGTTGAATAGTTCTCATGCCCTATGCATGCATCCACATTTTGCAGACATCTCCCAAGGCACCTGTAACTCAACATCTATTGGAAGTCCCTTCTCCATAATGCTTTGGAGGTTGTCCGTGCCCTGTTTCAAAACTCCTCTTTTTACATAGTCTGGTAGCATGCTAGCAAAGGTTATCTGATTGGATTGAACACCTTTTGGTTACATTTGGTGAAACGACATCAATGTTGTGTGAGGATTCCCATGTCCTCTGTTAGCTGCTCCCTCCTTAGTCCCCTCTTACTCATTCTTTATCTGTAATTTGACGTTGGAAAATGCCACGTTTTAAATCTCCCATTCTGATAGAGGCCAGAGGAATGCTGGCAAAGGTTGTGCACTCTGGTTTTACACCTGCAAACTACATTTGGCTGAAATTTTCGAAGGTCTTTTCAACAAACTCATTTTTTTCATATAGTGCAATCATTGTAGTCCACGATACCACTTATCTTACTCGGGCCACTCGTCTCTCCCTGTAAAACTGATACATTTAAATTTCTTTCCTATTATATTTCTCTCACATAATTGTAGACCTCTTTTTCTCCCTAAGGGTTCTTGATCTTTGCTGTTTCCGGTCCATATTGACGCCAAATTTGAGTTTGCTTTGGATTTTTTAGGGTTGTTTCCCTCTTAATCGGAATTGGGAGTCTGCGATGACCCATGGGTTTTTACGGATATGGATCGTTTTCGCAATGGAAAAATGTGGTTGCATGCAATTGATGCAAGTATTTTTTTGAGTTCGAAAGTGAAATACAAAAATGCTTATATTCATGTTTGTGATTTTAACTATATATTAGTGATTTAAAAAAACCCGTAGACAATGACAGGCTGTAATTTTTTAAAACCGTAAGTTTTTTTTGTGGTTTATATAAAAAGATAATACCTATGTATATATATATGAACAAATCTATAAAAATTACTGGAATTTACAGCCACCTGAAAAATCTAATCCGTTAAGCGATTTTTTTTTTGACAGGCACAGATAATTTGAAATTCCAGGCTTCTAGTGAGTCAGCGACGTATTTTTCCATCACACAATCAGATAGGTAACGTCTGTGGGGCCGAATTTGCTTACACACAGGCTATCCGTGCCTTTGCATACATAGTCACACCACCGTATGTATGCATTTCGTCCCTTTGGAGTGCAGAAGAAAAGAGAAGCAGGATCGACTGCAATGGAGTAGGATCGAACCCTCGACCTGTGTTGAGTTTTCATATTTTTGGCAATAAATTGGGGGTTTGCGATGTAAATTGGAATAGTGTGTTGGAGCGGTTGTGAAGAAAATTTGGCGGTCGGCATGGGCGTCCAGAATCCAGCGGAAATATGCTCTGTTATCCATCCTAGGCCTAACTGTAATTCCTCACCTGCGGATCCGGAAGAAAAATGCATCCCTACTGTCGTTTAGTTACTTTGGATAAGAAACCCTATTTAATTGGAAAATGTTTTTTCCGGGTGCCGGAAATAATTCCGTGAAGAGTTATGCCGGAGTTTGACTCTTTCCAGCATAGTCATCTTCAAAGGAACACCTCCGGTGTAATAATAATAGAAATGTATTTTATAAGTTATTTTTTTCCTTTCAAATAAATTGTTAAATTGATGATTTTAAAAATTTATAACACTTTTCTTAAATAAAAATGTTTCATGATTATTTCGAAATATATTTAGAAAATAAATATAATTAAATATTTTATTTAGTGTTTTTAATTATTGGCATGCAATTAATTAACTAATTGCAATGGCATCAATGGATTTGTGTACTTTTAATTATTGTTATGAAATTAGTTTATATTTAAATATTTTGACATGATAAATTAAAAATTTGACAAAAACCACTCCACAAATATTATATCCATTTATATAACATACATTCCATAAATATATTCTTTGTAGAATTAAGATTTATATACCATTTATTGATAATAGCATGCAAAGGTTGATCAAATGATACATAAGATGCATAACAATTTATTACCAACATAAAAGTTTAGATTTGTTTAATTGAATGGACATATTAAACAAAATGATAATATGACAAGATTATATATTAGAACAAATATCTTTGATCTAGCTTTCTAATAATCTAACAAAATTATCAATGACAATGACATCATAAAAATTCCCTCATTATCTCTTTTGCCTATATTTTTATGGCATTTATCTTCTCCATCCAAAAAAATGCATCAAAAATCTTGTAAGATATGACAACCATTTTAAATCTTTTAAAAAGTTATTATTATGTCGAGAGGCATCTTCATATATATATATATATTGAGTTGAGGAGTCTAATGTCATGCTAATTATTTGTGTAAATAAAAAGAATCCGTAAAATAAAATAAAATAAAATTATTAGACAAATAAATGTGCTAGTGAAATGGGTATTATGCGCAAAAATGGATAAATTTAATATTCCATGGTAAATAAATAAATTTAATTTATTTTGAAATGGGTATTACGTGGTAAATGGGTTAATTTAATTTCTTTTATTGGGTTAAATGGGTATTTCAAGGTAAAGGGTATTACACGGTGAATTCAATTGTATTTTATTAATTAATGATAAGGTGAAATGAATGTGTATTACATAATTTCCCTATTAATTGATTGATTGCTTTAGTAAATTTAATTTCTTTTATTAATTAATGATAGGGTGAAATAGGTATTAAAGGTATTACACAATAAATTCAATTGTATTTTATTAATTAATGATAAAGTGAAATGAGTATTACATAAGGGTATTACACCGTAAATTTGCTTTTCACCTTATTTAACAATATGCCTACATTTTTTTAACTGGTATGTGCATTGGTTTGAATTTTCTTAATAAAACGATGTTTTCACATTGATTATTTTAGTTTATATGGATTGTTTAGGGATAACATTGTGCACTTTTGAAATCATAAGGAATTGTTGGAGCGAGACTTATTTGCTTTCTATTCAAAAATTGTGCAATAAAGGGTTTATTGATTGCTTTGATAAATTTAATTTATTTTATTTTCTTTATTAATTGATTTCTTGAAATGATGTTCCCACATTGATTATTTTATTCTTATATTTATATGGATTATTCAAGATAACATTGTGCACTTTTCTAATCACAAGGAGTCGTGGAAAATACTTATTTGGTTTCTATTCAAGAATTGTGAGGTATAAATTTTTGGACACAGTGAATGGTTTATTGATTTTTTTCTTCTGTAAATTTAATTTCTTTTATTTATTTTATTAATTGATCTCTTTTACATAAATATTGAAAGAATCCAATTTTAGGCTTTTGTGTGAATTTTATAAGTAATGTCTCTTTTACCATAATATGAAATTTTGAATGTCATTGTGCTTTTAAATATTAGATGAATCGGAATATCATGGCCCCTTTGAATATTAGATAGATCTATATACAGTTCATTCATGATTTTGTATTTATTACATTTTGGAAATAATTCTCTAAAATTGCCAGACCATT
Source organism: Taxus wallichiana var. yunnanensis (assembly GCA_018340775.1). NCBI lineage: Eukaryota > Viridiplantae > Streptophyta > Pinopsida > Cupressales > Taxaceae > Taxus > Taxus wallichiana. The sequence continues at coordinate 727,384,905 of CM031243.1, read as the reverse complement.
TACACAAGAAGCTACAGAAATTTGTCCAACTTGGAATCTAGCGTTGCATATGCCTTTTTCGATGCCAGGAGCTAGGATTTTTGAATGGGATATTTCCCTTTGAAACTATCCTAGCACGTTCAAATTTGCAAAGGATTTTAAAGCAACGTAACGAGGGTGCCCCTAATGTATGTTAAACTTGTCCATTTTGGGATGATGCAATTTTTTTAAAAGTCTCGAAATTAATTGTTTGATGTTTTTGTAACAAAATCATGTCCAATTTGTGTAGGATTGTTTTGTATGCTGACTCCTAATATTTAAAAAATTAATATTATATGATTGTTGTCTATTACATGTACGTGAAATTTTTAGTTATATAAATAATTAAAAAATTTCTTGAAAATACTTTATAGGTATGGCTCGACCAATATTAAATTTTGAAAATGAAGAAGAAAGAAGATCTTATCAAAGAAAATATCAAAGACAATATCGCATAAGAAGACAACAAGAAGTGACAGATGCACAACGAGAGGAACAAAGGAAACATCGAAATGATAATGATAGACAAAGACTTGCAACACAGAGAAATGAATTAACAAATGAAGAATTAGGAGATTAAATTTTGAAAATAAAGAAGAAAGAAGAGAATATCAAAGACAATATCGCATAAGAAGACAACAAGAAATGACAGAGGCACAACAAGAGGAACAAAGAAAAAAACAAAATGATAATGATGGACAAACATTTGTAGAACAAAGGAATGAATTAATAAATGAAGAAGAGAGAAGAGCATATCGAAGAGAATATCAAAGACAATATTGCAAAAGAAGACAACAAGAAATGATAGATGCACAATGAGAGGAGCAAAGGAAACATCGAAATGATGATGATAGATAAAGATTTGCAGAATGGAGGAATGAATTGACAAATGATGCATTAGATGTAGAAATACAACAATATACGAGATAAGATGATAACAATTCGTGTGGGCTCATCTCAAGATGACTCACATGTATCAAGAAAAAATATACAAATACATATTCATTCAAATCAGTTTGCGAGGAAGAAAAAAGAATTCGAAGACAAGAACTTCACCACGAAGCATCTCAAAGGCACTATCATAGATTGGTTACTAATGATGAATTCAATTTTGGGGGAGGAAATTCAACATCGGTGGATCGCGTGCTCCAAACACGTGATAACTTGGGCCAAGATACAATGGATGTCGATGTTACAAATAATGTAGATAATAATGGTGTGCACGAGGAGACAACATTACAACAAACATGAGAAACGAGAAGAAGAAGAATGCAAAATAATCATTTATAGGAGACATCAACAAACGAACCTAGAAGAAGAAGAAGAAGAATGCAAAACTTGCATATTGAGATAGAACAAAATATATTTGATCCCAATGGAATGGTTAGGAGAGATTTGAATATTGTCCAAATGATTTTTCAACATGGTCTTGATAGCCTTGCTTCACCGATCATATGTTATATTTTTCAAGAATTCTACCTTGGAATAAAAGTTTCTCAAACACCTAAAGGACCCGTGCATACTAGATGCCGAAAGAGAAAGCTCATCATTTATTTTCAACATCAAACAATATGGATCTCGGGGCATAACCACCAGAACTTGCAAACTTAACTCAAGTTGAGGAAATGTTGATAGCCCATGTCAACCCAATCCTACAAGTGACACATGTGACAAGAGGTCAATATAAATATAAAGGTCACACGATAAGTTTTCCTCAAGAAGTAAAAGAAATCGCTAATCTTTTTCCGCATAGATTGAAAGATTTGCTGATGATTATTGTTCGGAGGAGAGATCATCATGGATCAAATTACAACTTTACAATCAATAGAGAGTGAGTTTACAATGCGATGAACTATAAAATAGAACATGATAAATTCTATTCGGATGTTCAGATTGATGAAAATGCTCTGAATGAACTTCCACCTCATTATGATGAAAATGTATTTGAGGAGTTGAACTCGGTGCATATGGAGTTTGATTCTAATGCAAATGAAGTTGTATTTGTAGGTCTGACCATGGAGACAGATGAAGGAAACATAATTATTCATACAACATCAATGGCGTCTAAACCACGTAATGCCCCAAGGGAGATTGAATTAATCCATGCATGGGTGAATAACCCTCACACAGACCCTAGAGCACTAATTGATTGGCCAGGGATAGGATCATTTCCTATCAATGAGTATGTGACAGTAGGATTACTTGATATGGCATTCCCTACTTTGTTTCCTGATGGAAAATGTGGTAGCTAGAAGCGTGGTTAAGATGAGTACGTCTCTATGAATTTGTAAAACATTTAGTTCGATATAGGGATCACCGATTTAGCCGACATCCACGATTAAGGTATTATATGATGAACATGATCATGAGACATCATGCACAAAACTTGTCTACAGTGTTTGTTAAGAAAAACCTCCAAGATATGCTAATAACCATTAATGAGTTATGTGAGCATATGCAAAATGTTCCCCATTCCAATCTGGCTGATCATTTGATGTGGTTTAGAACATCTTTGAGGGGTACAAGGTCTTATTGGGAAAAATGTCATGGTGAATTGACTTGGACATGTTGCATCAAATCGGAGCACCTACCATTTTTTTCACATTAAGCGCAGCTGATATGTATTGGCCCAATCTACATGCATTAATGCCTAGAATGCTACCGGATAATCCACGGGAATCAAAAAATTGGTGAAGGAAAAATGTCATTGAATATTCACATATAGTGGCACATTATATGCACCTGCGACATACACTTTTCCGAAAGGAGATATTACAAAAAGGAATGAAAGTTAAAGATTATTGGTCTAGATATGAATGGCAACATAGAGGTTTTCCACAAGTGCATGTATTCATATGGTTAGAAGGTGCACCAAATATGGACAACCTTGATTGGAATGATGACTTTCAACGCGGGAATGCTGAAAAATACTTCCATTTTATTGTCCATGCATGGAATCCTCGAGAGGACCCACACCAGTGAAACATACAGGTAATTTATCAATTCTCATCAAGTTTGTGATTTATATAGAATTTTTTATGTTCTCAAAATATATTGCACTTGGCCGTCAAAGCATAATAAAATGTCCTACTTTTTGGTATGGTTTGTACCTTAGTAAACATGAATTTTCAGTTTAATTGATTTTCTAAAGGTAATAGCCACAAAACCATACACATTCATGAAATTCCACAAACTAACCAAATGTTGTGTTTAGAGTGTAGAATACATGTATATTTTTTTTAAAAAAATTGGTAAAAAATATGGTATTTTTCTTAATTTTATTCATATGTTGTTTCTTATGTTATAAAAGAGGAATGATTGTCCCCCGGTGGTTTTTGTAAATGAAAACTTATCTTTTCACCATGAAATTTTAGGTATATATTGAAGATTATAATTTTGACATGCTGTCAAATTTTCATATTTTTTTGACTTGTATATTTTTTTAAATTAATTATTTAGTAACAATATTTTAAAATAAATGGCATCCATATTTCTATACCAATAACTATTAATATTTAAATCAATTTTTTTTTTTTTTTTTCACAGGTAAGAATAAGAATTCAACAAATACTAAGTATAATTTTTTCAATTTTTTTGATATATTCTACTATTTTTCAAATTTGGTTGATTGTGTACTATTGATTGTCCTAAAATACCGTATGTTAGTAAAAATTAAAAAATAAATAACAAAACATATTTTAAAAAAATGAAAATGACATTTTTAGAAATCTAATAAAAATATAAATTTTGTGTCAAATTTTTTTAATTTAACTAGTTCATTTACCCTAATTACGTGGCACCGAGTGGCAGATTTTGGCTCACAATTATCCCCTAAAAGGATTTGGAGCCAAAATGTGCCACTCAGGTGCCACATCAGTGCCACTCAGAGGGGTTCGCATGAAAGGGGGTTCGCATGAACCATGTTTGCGTGAACATGGTTCACGCGAACCCCCATTCGCACAACCCCCCTTGCGCCACCAAAGTGCCGCCAAAACGTCTCCTTCTAAATTTAATGTTTTGCAATTGCATCTCCCCTTCTAAATTTAATGTTTTACAAGTTACTTATTTAATATTGTTCATTTTTTTGTTTTAAATTTAGTTTTTTACATATTTTTTTGTTTTAAACTAAGTTTGTTTTTTTAAAATTGTTTTTAACCAAAAATATGTAATATTAAATTAGAAAAGTTGTTTTATATATTAATATAAATTCTATTAAAATTAGAAAAGTTGTTTTAAAGTTATAAAAATTAAAATTAAAAATAACCTATAGAGTTGCATATACATATAGTTTTGTATCGAGTTTACTCTTAGACATTCGAGATCTATCGCGATTTATGTGTGTAGGTGAAAATTATTGAAGTGGATGAATCATGGGAAATGCAAAGAATGAGAAACAAAAATATACCGAGGAAGAGAATGCAGAGAAGAATGCTAGAAGATCTGTTCATAGGAAGGCACAAAGAGAGAGAGAGAAAACATAGTTACAGTGAAAGACAAGGCTGCAAAAATTGGTACATATGTATAGAAACCCTTGATAGATCGTAGTTTTTTTAGTTCTAAGGTTTAAATATGATAATATGTTTTTTAGATTGGGTAAAGGCAAGGGTTTTGATAGGATCCCATGTGTATGTTTATGGACACAGATCATGATGCACAACATTATGCTAAAGTGATAAAAAAAGGTTATGGAATTACTTCCCAAGAAAAATGTGAAACACTTGGTAAAGATGGATTTACAAAAATTAAAAGAATTTTCCCAACAAGAACCACTATCACGAAAGAAAACAACAAAAAGTGTAGAGATAATATATGGTGAATTTTTTAATTTGACTACAGTTGCTAGAGCACATTTGTTGGTTACATTCTTGAATTATTATGATATGAGGGAAACATTAGAATTATTGGGTGTTGATTTTGGATGGAAAAATTCAAAATGTGTAGAAGAAGAATTTGTTGGGAATGTTTTTAAAGGAATAACTTCTTTGGGTACAAAACTAGGTCTGATGATAAGAGTATTTCTCGTAGAGCAATATTAACTTCAGTTGTAAGTGAAGATACAACAAAGAATCATCATGTTACCGTTGTTGCCAAGGCATTGGGTTTATCTAGAAAGACAGTCAACATGTATGCAAAGAGGAGGAAGACATTGGATGACTCTACTGTGGAAGGAAATTGGGCACTAATGTGTAGAAATCCACATTATGATAAAATAGAGGATAATATTGTGAAGATAGTCTCGATTTTTGGACTGAGAGGACTCATCCTTCTCTGAATGTGAGGGATGTTTTAAAACACAGGATAACTCACAATAACTATGATGAACATATAAAACATTGGCTTGAAATAACTCAACATGAGATGTACATAAAGTTTACAGAAGAAAATCCAGATGTTAAGATTGGACAACGAATGTTTGAAAATTTGAAGCCTTGGTATGTGTGAGCTGATAAAGTCCTTGACACATGTTGTTGTCGCTATCACGTTGAGTTTGATTATCACTATCAGGTACAAAATATTTTATAGATTGAATGTATATATATTTTGAGGCGTGCTTTCATTTATATCTATATATTTGAAATTTGTTTAAATATCATTTTTTGAGATGTGATTTAAAATTAATGTATTTCAAAATCTATGTTTTTTTCAGGTGTATAGAAAGTTACGGGAAGAAAATGCCCCACCTACACGTGTCAATGAATTCATAACTTCAATTCTTTACACGATATCCAATGATCATGTCGATGATCGTATGACTTGCATCAAAGGTGTCTGTGACAAGTGTGGGGACTTGAAATTATTGCCAAAAACAAATGAAGATTTGGACACAGTTAAAATGGTTGCTTGTAAGAGGTGATATATATAAATTTATGTTTTTAAATTTGGATGTTAGATTTTATTTTGATTTTTATGTTTACTACAAATGAATACATGACAATTTTTCCATGTTATGAATTGATTTTGTAGGTTCAAATACATAAAATATCCAACAAGGCTTGGAAAATTTGCAACTAGGTTGGATTTGGTAGAAGAGGAAATCCCCATTGCTACATTCATGTAAAGTTTCCGATGTTTAATTAGTTCGTACATTAAACATTCTCATTATTCAAAGTGGCAGGCTACACAATTCAAGACTAATAGAGACACATTCGCTATTGGTTCCATATTGTCCGTGGTTGGTTCTCTTTGAGAATTACTCATTTTCTCATCAAAAAGAAATTCAAACATAGTATTATCATCATACTGACCAAGTTACTATCATGGTTCAAGTATTTTATAGGCATGCACAATTGGATTTGGATGGGGTTGAAAGTACAAATGTGAAGCGAATGATCAAGAAGGAGTATCACTTCTATATAAGTGATGACAAGGAACATGACACCCACTTTGTGCAACATTGTTTTGGTTTGTTCTTTCAATATCTTCATCAACGAGGAATACAAATAGATCAACATTTTTTTGGTCGGATGGTTGTGCATCACAATTCAAATCCTCTCGCCCTTTCTTTACACTCAATCGTTATCATCATCATCACAAAATTCCTCATTTATGGAGTTTTTTTAAGAGTGGTCATGGGAAGGGAGAACACGATGGTGCAGGTGCATGAATCAAACGTGCTCTAAAGAAACAAAGCTTTCATTATGAGGGAGATCAATTGATTGATGTCCACACTGTTGTTAAATGGTGTAAGAAACATTTTACACTTTAGTTTTTAACCTCACAGGCTTCAACATCACATGCTTCAACCCCATTGGGCTTTAAACCCACACACAGAGTGTTTTGGGAGATAACGGTACATGCACATTTAAAACATAGATATGTAGATCTTGATGTGATTTATTAAGTGAACTACAAGTTACTAACTTTAAATTTTTATTCTGATTTTTGTTGTTTGTTTTAAACTTTATTGATCTTTTGAGCATGATTAAATGAAGGTATTGATCAAAGGAAAAAGTATGGATGTGAAAGGATTCCCAATTCTAGGTCTTTGCATCTTGGATGACTATGGATAGTAATAATCTGGACAATCTGTACAAGAGATTATTCTTGTTTTTGTTATGAATGCATGAACAAATCATATTGAGTGCAATAGTCAAAAACATGGGTGTGTAGGTGAGTGGAAGAAAGTTCCTTTAGTTGTGGATGACACATATGAATCAGATCATGATGATAGTTTTGAAGATGTGCCATTAATTTCAACTGATTAATGACCACATATCTCGGATTTGGTTAAACAAGGTATGTTTTATTTAAAAGGATAAAATATAATTTGATAAATTATATATATATATATATATATATATATGTATGTATGTATGTATAATTTATACTATACATGGATCATTGAATGTTTCTTTGAATTTTGTTGTAGGAGATGTATTTGCAGTCATTGCTGAAGAAGCCAATATTGAGAAAGTGGAGTACTACTTATTGCGTTGCACAAAAGAGAGAACAAAGCTAACATGTGAAATAACAAGTGAAGTGACAACATTTTATACTAGCTCGATTGTAGTGCAGGGAACATACTTACAACAAGTGAAAGCCCTCCAAAGTGGGATTCACTTTGTTGATTACAAACCAAACAAAAATGTGTATCATTACACCCATCACATAATTGCTACAGGGTTACAATTGCAGCAGGTGAAGACTACAAATAGTAAACGCATAAAATGGAGACTAGATGTAGAAGACCATGAAATTTTTTTATAGGTCATTGAACAATGAGCAGAGCCACTTGGTACTATATAGACTTGGACATGGAATAAATTACTAAACCTTGTTGGTAATAAACTATTAAGCTATAGGATTGTATTTTCTACTTGAAGGAACTATGGAGACCACTATACAATAAAGTTGTCTAATACTTGTGATTCTTACTTGTTGTGAGATGGTTAATTACATGGAAGTATGTATTGTGATATGGTTGTTACATGGAAGTATGTATGGTGTAAACATGATTTATGATGTGGATGTATGTTGCATTATTATTTTTAATGTGGAAATGTTAGTTGGGAATTCAGATGTACATGGTTTTTGATATATGTTATTTGTTTAGTTGTGAACCAAAAGGTTGTATATGGAGTACTCTTATCACTGTACAAGTTTATCATATTTCAATATGCTTGGAATTGTGTTGATTCATTAAGGATTCATTATGTCATAGAGAATGAGATAGGAGGGAAATAAGGTTCTTTCATCTAGACTGAGTAGTGAATAAAAAATAAGGTTTTTCTTATGCATCTTAAACTGGTTACTTTTCATGATTGTGTTCTTCATCACTGGTACACTATGAAAATACCTAGTGCACTACACTTGTAGTGTTGCAAACTATGTTTTTCTTGTTGGAATGAGGCTTGGGTGATCACTTGTCTCAATGTTAAACATGAATAAAAATGATCTTATACTAATGGTGGGTGTTGTTTGTGTTGATAGTTTGGTAGCACATGGATAGTTTTATATACTCTTTCCTTAATGGTCATTAGGAGTCTTATTTCAAGTTGTTAATTGAATGATCTATTGAACTTAAACTTTCATAATATATGATTCAAATAGTAACATAAGCCATTATACCATGGAATGTTTAATGTAACATAAAGTATTACTAAATTACTTAAGAATTGAAAATGATTCAATATAGAATTTTAACAAAGTTTACAATGTGAAACCTTGTTGGTAATAAACTATTAAGGTATAGGATTGTATTTTCTACTTGAAGGGTCTATGGAGACCACTATACAATAAAGTTGTTTAATACTTGTGATTCTTACTTGTTGTGAGATGGTTTATGGTTTACTTTAAGTATTGTGATATGGTTGTTGCATGGAAGTATGTATGGTGTAAACATGATTTATGATGTGGATGTATGTTGCATTATTATTTTTAATGTGGAAATGTTAGTTGGGAATTCAGATGTACATAGTTTTTGATATATGTTATTTGTTTAGTTGTGAACCAAAAGATTGTATATGGAGTACCCTTATCATTGTACAAGTTTATCATATTTCAATATGCTTTGAATTGTGTTGATTCATTAAGGATTCATTATGTCATAGAGAATGAGATAGGAGGGAAATAATATTCTTTCATCTAGAATCTTATCTATCATTATATACATCATTAGACCTATTATGATATCATCAAGAGACAAAATGAAAGATAAGGGGGTGTCTTATATTCACATCCATAATTGTAAATATACACTGGAACTCATAAAAATATATTAATAATACACGTGTCTAAGACATATATCAAAATATAATAATCATGTCTAGAATGAGTATGAGTATATATACATGTCTAAAATATCTAAAATCATGTCTAATGAGTATATACATGTCTAAAATCTCTAAAAGTATGTCTAAAATGTCTGAAATCTATAAAATATCACTGAAGTCTCCTCTATGCACTAGGGCGAGTGCCAAACCCCTCACTACGCTCTGCTGCACCCTGCATGTTAAAAAAAAGGAATATACACGTCATAAACTATATATAGCATGTACCATATATTAAAATATATAAACAAAATTCTACAACAATTTCTTGATTAATTCAATACATCATATAACAAATATGTACAATTGATTACCTCAGTATCTGTCCCTGGGCGGATGTTGGGAGTATCACGCTATGTGTAGATCTCTGTCCCATAGATCATTGTGAAACAAAATAAATAAAATGTAAGAAGTTGATAAATAAGTTTTTTAATAAAGTTCATTAATTTCTAACATTTCAATTTAGATTAAATATTAATCATATTAAAACACATGTATTTATACCTCTGCGGAACGCATCTCCAAATGTATGGGATTGTCATCCATGACCTTAAAACCAAAAATATGTCACTAAGTGAGCCAAGTTGACTCACGCCTGGAACATCGAGATCCATGTTGTGCTCAGTCAAGAGTTGTGTGTATGTGACATGGGTAGATGGTGTGGGCTATGAAGCTCCACACACTGGAGCAGAAGCCTAAACACAAAAGTACATGTTTAATTTTAATATTAGTAAATTGTAAAGTAATTTGATCAATTAAAATATATTTTAATTATATTAAAGGTTTAATTTTCACACACCGGAATAGAAATGTGTTGAACATCAGGTGTGATGATCTCAACAGAAAGAAGTCTATCTATAGTAATGATAGTAGTGACCTAACTAGAAGATACACTCCCACTCTGCTCTATAAAATCTAAAACCCTCGATAGTGGAATGTTGCAATGCCATGAAATCACCTCATATGCATGCAACAAGTCAGCAACCATGATGCGTCCTAGCCGACGTGTCTGAGCGGGATCTGTAACTAGCTCAAAGTCATCTGGGGAAATCAAAGATGCACGAGCATATACCTCACTACGTGCATCACTACTGCTACTAGCACCTCCACTGCTAGTATCACGTCTCTGAAGGTACTGACCCACACGGTCATAAGAGATCAATTGGGTCTCACGAGAAATGCCAGCAAGACCCTCGATAATAGCCTCATGTGTAGTCATAATGATAGGTGTTGCGACATCTTGAAAGCCTAATAAGAATGGTTGTGGCCTTGGTACAAGCTACCGTGCATCAACAACTGCAGGAGCTCCCTCCTTTCTATATGCCTTCCTGTGGCTAATACGGCCACGCCCCTGCCCCAAATAACTAGGGATGTCTAAATAGTTCACCTTTAGGTTTAAGTGAACCTCAGCATGTAGCATCATTATGAAGTATAATGGTAATTGGTCATTATTCAAAAATTGGCCTTGAGAGGCCACAAATCTAGGATAAATCAAAGGGGCACATATGGGACATGAACATTTGTTTACATAATAAGCCCTTATTTTCCATTTATCTGCATAAAAACTCCAACAAGACCTCTTAATGACTTCCTTATCGGAAAGTCATGATGTAATCTCATTATAACCTACATCTCCTGAGACACTTGATTTTAGTGAATCCATAAATTTTTTTATTGATTCAGAATCAAATGGATTATATGTTTTCAAACTTGTCTCTATTCTACGAAGATCAACTAGTATTTTTTCACAATGGGCTTTATACTGCCCAACTATAGTTGGATTTTGGAGAATAGATTGCAATTTTGCAATCTCTAAATCGGTCCTCTCAAACAAATTAGGAGTTCCAGAAGAAGCCATGATTTTTAAAAAAATGAAAGTAAAATTCAATTAATAATACTTTTAATAAAAAAATCCTAAAATATTCTCCTATATTAATGAAAATAGAAATATGATTTTCAAGCTTCAATGCAAATAATATAGAAAATAAATTACAAAAAAAAATTACAAAATCACATAAATTACTTTACAAAGTGATGACAAGATGACATATTTCTAATATATTGTCAACACATTGAGTGGATTCGAAAATACCATTTCATTTGATCAAGACGACTTCCTTTAAAGAAAAAATATTCAACAAAATGGTAAAACATATAATTGTTAATATGTAATATCATGTTTCTCTTAGTAAACGGAATTGATACTAAGGATCATACTTATTCTAACACACAAATTATAGAATTCGATATGAATAGTGTGCCTTCTATTATGCCTAGATATGTTTAAAATACTTTCTTAGTGACATGGTGTATATATTTCCTAGAAATGATAGTCCATTCAAGTTTTGTGCCATGACTAAGACCATAAAAAAATTATACCACTATCTAATACACCCCAATCAACCACTAAGCACCTTATGTAAGAAATAATGATTTAATGAATACATGCCTATGAAGTGGGGAAACACAACAAGTCTAATGTTGAAGTAACCAATACACAAAATATTAAACTCAAAAATATCCAAACATGAGCTAGATAACTTGATGTTAGTCAAGTATATTACACTACCAAAGAGTAAAGATGACCATGAGCATCAATTAATAAGGAAAAAGAAAAAATATCTTATCAATAATTCTTGCAATGATAATAGCACAAGAATTAAAACAAAAAGGTATCACTTGGATTTAAAAGTTACAAAAAGTATATAGTATGGTAGGAAGGATTAAAACAAAAAGATATCACTTGGATGTAAAAGTGGGAATTAAAGAATATTACCAACTTAAAATGAAAAAAGTTTAATCAAAACAACTTGTAAAAGTTGAGTTCTTTTCAAGAAAGGGATAATGATGTGATGGCCTATGTTACAAAGGTCATATATTTTTATTTAGAAATTTTACTAATCCAATTTTTTTATAAAAAAAGATCTCAAATGTTTCTATTTAATGATAATTGGTAAAATAAAATTAGGGTCAAATTGTAAACCTTTTTCAACACCAAAATTGACCATTCTAAGGGTCGAACATTACATTTTATTTTATTTTTTACTATTTTTTAGATTCAATATTTTTGTATGTGAGCGTGAATTGGAGTTGTAAGTCATTCTCTATCTCTATTTATACATGTACAATATAAGGGATAATTTTTAGGCCTATCTAAGAGTGTATGCAAAAAATGATAAGAAATATGAGTTGCTAAAAAAAGTGATTTTTGTTAACTAGATAGGATAGATTTTTTCCTTTAATAGTTTTTCTTTAATTGACATATATAGTTGTGCATGAAAACTTAACATTTTCTTTTTGGTGTTAATCTAAAAATCTTATGTATTTCTAATGGGATAACGAATAATAGAATTTCCTCTTTTCTTCTCAATACTCTTTTGTATGCAGTTTATTGTTTATGTTTGAATTTTTGCATTAGTGAATTCATCAAGGGGTCAGAAAAAGGGGTTTGGTGAATAGTTCCATCACCAAATTAACCCCTTAACATGTCCCAACTCCTTAAAATTATTACCACACATGTACCTCATTGGGGTAAATTGGCATATGTCGACTTTTCAAAAATATCTCAAGATGCCAAATCTAATGACATATGATTTGACCTTAATTTTGAGAAACATTACAAAATATCCATTATTCAACTACTTGTTCCTATGTCCTATTTGAATTCTAAAACATAAAAAAATAAACCATAAGGCATAACATTTTGAAAAATTTAACCATAATTTCTCAAATTCTTTTCAAGAAAAATACATGGCGACCCTTTAAATATTTTTTTGAAATGAAAATAAAAAAGACCCTAAATTTTTAATTTTGGCTCAAACAAAAAAATACTCGAGTATCCATTGGAAAATCAAGATTCACTTGCATGATGCCTTCTACTGACTTATACATTGTGACACATATTTTATACCATATATGTTATGTGTTTTACTCACTGATGACATTGTTTGATTACGTTTATTGAAACTATATACTTTATAAAAATTAAATGATTACGTTTATTGAAGAATTGTGTTAGAGGATCCAAAGAATAAGCAACCATTTGTTGTATCTAATGTATTTATTTCTACTAGCTCATTAATGTAAGGGCCAAAAAGTGTCAAAGAGAGTGGGCATCCTTGTTTAATATATATGACATCCTTTATATCACCATTTCTCATTTGTACCTTATCAACAATGGTCTCATAAGGTATCATCACAAGTGAAACTATCAAGGGTGGAAGATCCCAAGCCTTAAGCCTTTTAACTAACAAGCTATGAGGAACTGTATTAAATACCTTGTAGAAGTCTACAAAACAACAATATAATTCACAATTATTTCTTTAGCTTCCTCAATGATAGCGGCCAAAGTGAAGATACAATCACTAGTATGGTGGTCCCTTCTGAAACCTACTTTCCCTTTGGCTCTCAACCTCTTAGTCTATGTCCATGTGGCGATATTAATGTCTAGACTTGTGGCAAAGATCTTGGCCAAGGTGTGTCCAACAATGATATTGTGGTAATTAGTATCATTCATGTCTTTACTCTTGTAGATGGGATGTATGATATAGGAGGGCCAAGAAGGTGGAAAGCCACAAATCACCGCGTAGTTAAACATGTATGCACTATGTTTAAAAAATCAAGCTTTGAGGTTCTCCATATCATGAGCTTTATTGGATTACAACTTAGAGATGGTGTGAAGGATTAAGCGATTAGTATTGAAATGAAAATGAGAAAGTTTTAGATTGACTTGAGTGTTTGGTTGGTTTGGAGAATTATATAGGCTAGAAGCATACTCAAAACAAGTAAGGAGATTTGATATTGCACATACTAATTTCTTAGGAAGGAATACTCAAAAAGGAAGAGAGATATTTTGGGCTTTACATTTATCAATGAAATGAAATGATATGATATGAATTTCACAATGATGAGGCATAAGTGTAAAACTCTCTTCACCTTATTAACAAATGTTAGTAAGAAGTTTAAAGAATTCCTCTCCTAACTAACAAATGAGAGAAACAAGGCTTCTTCCCTTATTAACAAATCTCTCCTTCCACTAACAAATGTAACGTATTGGTTCTAATGTTGTTGTTGAGATTGGGTAAAATCGTGATTGCTCCAATAGGTACACTATTTGTGAAACCCATAGGTCCATTGTTGGCGAGGTTTTAGTTATCTTAGGGTGTGGTTGGCACCACTAAACTAGATGTTTCATGGATCCAAGCAATGAAAGAATCAACAAAAACCTTCAATCCAATGTTTAGTGAGATTGTAAGAGGTGCAAGAACCTTCTTGTGGATAACATTTACAACCTTCTCAAATCCAATGTTTACTGTCATCTCTAGGTGGTTTGTCAATCCCATTTAGTATTCACCATAAATTCTTGTTTGTTGTTTGCATCTAAATTTTTACAATCCAAATGTGAAAAGTGACGCCAGAATATTTTTCTAATGGAATTTCCATTCTCAAAAAAAAAAAACTTTCGAAATCAATTGTTCCTAACCCAAAAATCAATATAACAAAACAAAAATATTGTATGTTGATTTTACCCTGAAATCAATACAAATAATTTTTAATGCCTGAGTTTTGGCAACTAAAAAATCAATTGTACTTTTGTGACCTAACACTTCGAAATGCCCTCAAATTCATCTAAAAACACAACAAAAAATGTGCCCTAACAATGCAGTCATATCCTAAATTATGTTTTTCCAAAATTGGTGCGGTGGGCTCGTTTGCTCATTTCTTGTCAGTGCAGTGGGCTCCACTGAATCTTCGTGCAAAGGAGGCAGGCAAAGGAAAATGAATTCCTCTACAACACCTCCAATATATAAAATCGGGGTTAGCATGAACATTGTTCACGCGAACGGTGTTAGCAAACCCCATCAAATGTCACACATGACAAGAAAGTGGCTTACGTGTCACTTTGTGTGAACATGGTTCACGTGAACGGGGATTCGTGCAAATCCCCCTTTGCATACCGCCCCACGGCCTTCCCCACTCACATTTTTGGGACAACAAGTGGGACAGAACACCATGCATTGACCCTGCGTATTCTTATGTTCTATGTTACAGGTCTACAGAAATTTTATGCAGCATCCATGTCTTTGAAATACAAGACAACTGACACAAGTTGATATGGAACGTGACTACGAAGAAATTCTCAACAGTGTAGAACAACATACAATGTGTAGAGAGGGTGCTTGCCTACATAAGAAAAGGGGGAAAATAGTTTGTAGGTAGTGTTCAAAATTTTGAATAATTAAATTGAAATAAAAAACACATGTGGAAGAACTAATAATTGATTATTACATTTTGTAGGTATAATGCACCATGGCCATTGAATCTCAAGAGATCAAAGTTATATCAAGACTTAGAGATGGCAGATAAAAAGTTTGAACCTACGAGAAATGATGATAGGGTAAATACACATAATCTCTACATATTACAATTGTGGAGAGCAAATTTAGATTGGTAACTGTTCTTTCCAAGCATGCCATAGTAGGGTACTTTGCAAAGTATGCAACGAAAGTGGAGAAGAGCTCTGAAACTTATCATCAAATGTTGATGTGGATTGTAAACATTGAAAACCTGGATGAAATGGCAGTGACAACATAAAAAAGACTTCTAACCAAAACAATTGTTGAAAGATACATTGGCGCACAAGAAACATGTCACATGTTGTTGGAGCTCCCTTTAGTAGAGAGCAGTAGAGTATTTGTCAATTTGAATGTTGCCCGCGAGGTGTTAAAAAAAGTAACAACTGATGGAGATGACCATGAAGAACATGCAATAAGTTTCATTGACGGGTACAAGAATAGGCCTTTTCCATGGAAAGTGTGTCTCTTATTAATGCTGCTAGATCTTGGACATATAATTCAAGGAGAAAACAGGATAACAAGTGGGAGGTTAGGAGTTTGGCAGCTATTGTGAGAGTGTTCCTGAGGTTTTCTTGTGTCCCTTCATGGGAATCTCATAAATGGGTTAATTTTTGTTGGTTAGAGTTGTTGCTTTACAAGCCATTTCAGGATATAGAGAGAGATATCAAACTTGATTCTGATTCAATAATTTCAAATTGGGAATCGTTCCGTTATAATCCATGGCATGTCGAAAGGAGGATTGCAGTAGAAGACGTTGAAAATAATAGTTATTCTAAAGAGGAAATTAATCAACATGGTCAACAGAATGCAATAGAACATGATTGGGAAATCATGTGTAGGCTTTATCATGGTCAAATTTTGCAAGTGACGAAAATAGATATTTTGGGAAGGAGAGATATTGTGAGACAAGCATCGTGGAATGATGAATATTGAGGTGAAGAATACACAAGTAAAGTGATAAACATCATAAGCAACATGAAAGAAAATGGGGTTGGTTATAGGCGATGAATTAGCCCCAAATTTCAAGTACGACGCCTTGGGTGTTAAACAAAAAAAAAGCATTTGATATAATAATGACACATTATAATCAATGTCGAAATAACATTCCATTGCTCATGATAGTTCAAGGAACAATAAGAACAAGAAAATCCTATTTGATTGGTGTAATTCGTCAGACACTTTTTGATGGATCATTCCCATAATGTTCTCCTCTTCTACTGCTTGCACTAACAGGAGTTGCAGCTTTTAATATTGACGCCTTAATGATCCATTCACAACTTTGAATCCCTATTATAGATTTTGCAGAATTGGAAGGAACGAGACTTGTAACATTCCAACAAGAGATCTGCCACATAAAATATGTATTGATTGATGAAATGACATTCATTGGACAAAGTTTGCTAGAAAATGTGTACTGCCGACTTCGTCAAGCATTCCCTGAAAGTGCAGACATGAGTTTTGGTGGTGTTTCTATGGTTTTGGTAGGAGATTTGGGGCAACTTCCTCCTATTACCGATAAACCACCATATGATAGTAATAGACGGGCAAAGCTGTTATGGAAAGCATTTGGAACAATTGTTACATTGGATAAGGTATTTAGGCAAGGAGGAGAAAATGAAGACCAAAAACGTTTTCGACAACTTCTAGAAAATCTCAGAGATGCGAATCCGACACTAGATGATTGGATGTTGTTAATGAGTAGAACAAGTTCTGCATTAGACAAAAATAGCAACGAAGAATTCTATAATATTATTCACTTGATTACGATAAAGATTAACGTGAATAACCACAACAACAAAAATTGCATTCATTAAAAAGACCTATCACATGTAGCATTGCAACTAGAACAAGTACCACCAACACACTAGCAGGAGGTTTGAATGACGAACTTGATTTAGAATTATTAATTTCTAATGATACAAGGGTTATGATAACATCCAATCTTTGGATAGAAGCAGGTCTTATAAATGGAGCTCTAGGATATATTCGAAGCATAGTATATGCACCTCGTAATGGTCCACCAAACCTGCCAACGTATGTAATGGTTGAATTTGATTGTTACTTTGGAATACCATTTGAAGATAGAACTCCTTGTACCATCGAATTACACCAATACAGATGGGACACACACACCAATTACCCTTACGGTTGGCATGGGCATTGATGATACATAAATCGCAAGGTTTGACTCTTTCCAAGGCTACGAGTTGATATTGAAGAAAGAGAGACAGTGGGGTTAACATTTGTGGCTATCTCTCGAGTGCAATCATTGCAGAGTCTAAAAATATCTCCGCCATTTTCATATGAGCGCTATGCAAAGATGAAGAATGGAAAACTACTTTCGAAACGAAAGGCTGAGGAAAAAAGACTTATGTCCTTGGAATATAAATAATGTACCATGTGTAACACACATTTCATTCTATGAATTTGTCATTACATGTGATGTACATTACGCATTTCAATTCATATGAAAAAATATTGTATTTTTTTAACTTGATAATACGGTTACTAATAAAATCCATAAGAACTTTGTGTATTATAGACCTTCCTTTTTTTGCTCATACTCATTCTCTTAAGAGATATGGTTACTCCTTTAAATGCATTTATGATGTTCCTTGTAAGATATTTGATTTTATTCATGCACGAACAAAATTCCCCCTTATTTTCCGTACTTTATTTTAGGTATTATTTTTTATGACTCAGAGTTGCTACTAGCATACCTTATTTATATATTATATAAATATATAGGTGCCTTGTGAACTTCACCTCTCGGCATATTTTACATATCATGTTTTGGTTTATGTTTCGTGTATGTAAAATATGCTAAGAGGTGAAGTTCAAAGCACCTATATATTTATATAATATAAAATATATGTAATATATACCTCTCAAAGCATATATTACATATATTTATATAAATATAGGTATGCTAGTTAGATTCCATCCTAAGAAGTTTAAAGATAACAATTCTTATACAAAAATAAGAAAATTAAATTGCTTCCCATGTTATGATGTGTTTGTTTTCTTTTATTCATAATTTATTATTTCTATGCCTGGATTGAGTTTAGTGGCCATGTGGCATATGAATTCTGTGGAGTTTTTTTTTTAATAAAGATATTGTTTACTAGCAAACATTTAATTTTTTTCTAGAAAACTATGATTGTAAAAATACAAATGAACTAGTTTTAACTATAGATGGTGAAATGTTTAGATTTGACATTATATAGACATTCTAAAATAGGGATTTGTAAAATTTGAATGAAGTTATAAATTATATAGAACAAAAGGTTTGGAGGTAGGTATGGGAAACATGTTTGTATGCGTTTATCTCAAATTTATTACATAGAATCATTTTATCAAAGATTTCATGTTGATTAATAATAACTCTATCATTTTATATTCACTATGGTTGACTTTGCTTTAGAGGTGCCATTATATTTAGTTTAAAAAATAAAAGAAAATATTAGGTTCCAATCTCCATTAAATAATAAAAAAATTATTATAAATTTTTGGTAGATTTTCTACAAAAGAAGAAAAACTTCCATGAATATTAAATTCAAGATAAGCTAATTTTATTGTTGATATTTAGACTATTACACTCCACCTGTCCCCTCCACCCGACCAACATAACCTCCTTCGCCGTCATTTTGATTTGTAAACTACTATTACAACTAGCAATCGCATGTGAGGGGTGCGATGATAATGCCAAAAGAAAGGTAGGGGAAGAAGGAGAAGGAAGTAGAAAAGAAGAAAACACTTGAGAGAAAGGAAAAAAGAAATGAAAAGGGAGAAGGAAACGGAGGAGGAGGGAAAGAAAAGTGGTAAAATTGGTGGAAAGAGGAGAGTGTTTTAAAAAATAATAATTCGTAAATGCAAGTAAAGGTAGGAGTAAAAAAAAAAAGAAGTGGAGGAAATATAAACGAAAGGAATATCAATTGTAATGTAATGAATATTTGAGTAGAAGACTATATAGATTGGTGGGGAAATGGCCAAAATAAGAAAATGTTAAAATAAAACAAAAGCATCATGTTTATGAATGATAAATATAAAAGAATAACAGGGAGCTAAGTCAAAAGTTTTAGTTATATTAGATTGGTTAGTAGTATAGTGCTAAAAAAATCGAACACTTAAGCTAAGGAACATACTTATAATATTGCGATGAAAGTAGTTGCAGACATTTAAAAATCCTGGAAAAAAGGGAAATGGATACAAAATGTACGTGATATGTACATGCGTTGTTGCTTCTAAAGAAGTTCTTGCACCAATGGAACTAGAAGATTGAGAAAGGTGGAAGAGGCAAAGGAGTTAAGATGAGCATTGGGTGAGGTGTGGGAGAGAAGATGGAAGGGAGTGAAGGTGAGATTCCTCTTTTAGCCTGGACTGCAGAAGGGGAGTGGAGGACATGC
The DNA here is from genome assembly GCA_018340775.1 of Taxus wallichiana var. yunnanensis. Classification (NCBI taxonomy): domain Eukaryota; kingdom Viridiplantae; phylum Streptophyta; class Pinopsida; order Cupressales; family Taxaceae; genus Taxus; species Taxus wallichiana. Next base: position 727,364,856 of record CM031243.1, on the reverse strand, counting down.
GAGAGTAGTAGGAGAAAGAGAATGCTGGAGAAATACGAAGGGAAGAAAGAGATGGAACTCTTGACATAGCAGTGAATGTTAGGCCTTGTCTTTCAGTTCCACCAATGTCTATTGTAGCATGTGTTAATGTAAGTCCTTGAGACTTTGGATAGAAAAAGCCCATGCCATTTTGAGCGGTAGTTGTCTATGACCTCCTCTAGAAATGGGAGGAATAGGAACATGCAAGGGGTTGTTTGAATCCCAGGGTGGTCCTGTGTAATGATCAAACTTGATGATGACAAAAAGAGGTAGAGCTGGAGGTGCGGAGGATTCCTCATAGAATATGTTGATGATAGAACCAGTAGCGTCGTTGACAAGACCTTTGTCAACCCACAAGTTTGTGGAAAGCATTAATTTCTGGTTGATGCAGAGAAGAACCTTGGGCTTCAATTGATCGTCTTCGGTATCACCTGATGTAGAATGTCTGGTACGTTTGGCAATTGATCTGGCAATAGGAGAGTTAAGGGATTTCAACATAATAAGGTTGTGTGAATTGACAAGGTCATTTTGAGTGAAACGATGAGGGGCATCTTTAAAATAAATGTTTTCTTGTTTGGAAAGGGAGGAAATAGATCTTGACATAAGAGCTTCCCAGTCCTGTAGTAGAGGTATTACGTTACGAATGTTAAGTAGCAAGTTTCAGAATGATGCGTGTGTTGGATCAGAGCCTTGTTGTTAGAAGATTGAATGAAGGCAGACGGATATGTTGAATTCTTGCCAAACGGTAGCTCCGTAAGACTTGCTGGCATAAAGAGGAATGTCCATAACTGGAGGAAGTTGACCGAGGTCTCCAACAAGGATCATAGATCTGCCTCTAAATGTAGAATTCTTGAAGTGTGGGAAAGCCTCCCTAAGACGGTAGTCAATTTTGGAAAGCAACTTTGGCCCGACGAAACTCATTTCATCAATTAGAATGTATTTGGTGTGTTTGAGGGAGTCTTGAAGAGACGATAAATCTTGGCCCTCTAAGGGTTTGAGTTCTTTAATGGGAATCCAGAAGGCTTGCGTGTATTGTCGAAGATGAAATGTTGAAAGTAGAAACCCCTATTGGGGCGAGTAGAAGGAGAGGAGAAAGGCCTTGGTTGGATGAAGAGGCAAATGAAGACTTTAAAATGTTAATGAGGAATGAATTTCCAGTACCAACAGTCCCTTGTATAATAAGTCTCAGTGGAGGAAGGTTGGATTTGTGAGCGAAGTGTTGAATAATTATGTTGAAAACTTGTTGTTCTCGAGATAAACCTGAAGCTGGAGGGTGGAATCTGTCCACGAGGGAAGTTGAAATATGCTCTACCTTTTTGTCTTCGATGAAACTGTCCCCAAGAGACTTTAGAGCAACAGGAACTCGATGTGCACTCCAATTGTGAAGGGTGTCAAATTCACGAAGGCCCAACATTTTCAAGTTGTCTAGGAATGAAGTGTTCCCGGGCGGAATTGACCCAAAAGTTGCCAATCATATAGTTGTTGAACAGGAAGGGGGCTTGCCCTCAGATTCATTATCACTGTCGGAGGTGGGTGACAGATTTGATTCACGCCATGTAATATGCTAGGGCTGATAATTATATGTGAACAAGCTCCATGTAGAAATGGTTTCTTGAGGTGTTTAACCAATATCAGTAGAAATGTTGCGGAAAGGTTTGTATAAAAGGAGTTCTGACCAACAGAAAAGATCAAAAGAGGGGGAATCCTTAGATGGAATGCATTGAAACTTGGGGAACACTCAAACAATAGCTGGTATGGTACGACTCTTCCATCTATTGTGTTTACGGTATTTGTTGTAACTCCAATCACACGCAACTTCAATAAGTGGAAGGCTTTCCATGTTTGAAGGTCGGACCCTGTATGCATCTAAAAGGAGGGATGTTTCTGCATCCTCACACTCTACTTCAACCAATTTTCTTAAGATTTTTTTCCTACATTGAGCGACACAAAAGTGCGACTGCACATTACAAGTGGCAATTTGAGGAGCATGTGGCATGTTTCTTGTGCTAATGTCATGTTCAACCACACTCTCAGTTAACATTTTTTTATGGCCAAATGTGCTGGAAGATCAGGATCTAAACCTCTCGATAATCTAGAAAGCATTTGGTGGTATGTTTCTGACCTTTGCTCCACTTTGGAAGCATACTTAGCAATGTATTTGAGGAAAACATGGCGAGAGAGTACAGGTTGACAATCGATATTGGCTCTCCATATGGATAACATTGCTGGATTGTGTGTGTTCAATCTATCATCATTCCTTGAAGGGAGGTATTTAACTGAAGCAGTCTCATCAACAAACAAAAGATAAGTGGCTCTATTCTCCCAAGGTGCGTTGTATCGACATTGGAGGCGGTTTTTTTTTCGGAGGCAAGTATTCTTGGAACACTTTGTGTGTCGCTGAACTCAATTTATCAACTCCTCTAAATCCTGTAGCAGGGAAACTGCAAGGACTTGAGATGAAACTAAAAGGCAAGGGTCATCCTAGATATTCTTGTGAACAAATTTTGAGTGGATGGAAGGAGGGCGCATATTCCATGCAGATATGTAGGTATCAAAGTATTTTCTTGATTTGTCCATAGATTCATTATTTGACCAGTCGATGCGATAAATGTCGGGAGCATCTTCAAGCCATAGGAAACCATGAACATGTGCTGAACCTCTATGTTGCCATTCATACCTGCGATAAAGGAAGGTTAATCTTTATGTATTTAAGTAAAAGAAAAGTAGAGAGCAATGAAGAAATTTACTTGTACCAGTAGTCTTTGGCTCGAAGATGTTTTTGTAACACTTCTTCATGGAATATTGTGAATCTTTGATGTAAGTAAGCAGTGACATGATGAGGGTGGATAACAATGTTCTTGGTCCTCCATTGTTGCACCACACGGGCTTCAGTAGGAGAAAATCCTGGCATGATGTTATGTAGGTCTGGCCATTTTGTGTCTGTTGCACTAAGAGTGAAGAAGAGTGTAGGCGCCCCCAATTGCTCAATCATGTCCGAGACCTCCCCTCTGCTCTTTGACCAAAATGTTTGTGTCCCCATGGGTTGGTTCCGAATCTCATTAAACTTTATGGAAGGAAATCATCATGGAAATCATGTAGGCATTGCCATAGTTGGCCTATAGTAGGTGGACACCATGTTCAAGGTTCAACCTCATGAAAACTACTGCAAGCTGTAGATTGGCTCCTATGTCTCATAATAAGGTTAAGCAAAAAATACTGGAACCTGGGGTGCGAGCCAAAATGATCATCATGGTAGCACATTAGGTGGAGGGCATATTCATGCATTTGAACATCCTTCATGCGTGGTTGTTTAAACAATGTTGCACCAGTTGGAAACAAAGTTGGAAAAGCCATTGAGAAAAGGCCCTCGTGGTGTATTCATTAATTGGCGAATTTCTGACTTCAAGCCAAGCTAAGGTGTAAGGTGCAGCTTGGCCATTTGAAAGGTACTGTTTGATTAACTCCTCTTCAGTGCCAGTGTTTGGGTGTGAAGGAACAAAAGATGATGTCTCCTCGGGATACTTGCAGGGGTTGGAATGAGGGTTATCATTATCTTACGCTTCAGAGAAGTGAGAGGTTGGAAGGTCTATAGGAATAGAGTTAAGGGAGGAAGATATGTTTGTCGGTTCCGACGGGAGAGAGGAAAGAGCCTCAGTGTCAATAAGAACATCCTTATAGTAGGGGTTATGGATAATTTTATATTGAAGCACTTCCCAAACACGGGACCTGCTAACATAGAAGTCGTACTTTGTTTGTTGAATTCCAATTTTTTGAATCAATAAGAGATCCAAATCTACTAGTCGATGAGGAAGGTATTTGGCAATGGAAGACATGTTTTGTGGGAAACTTATTGTGTGACCTGAATATTTATATTGTGTCCCACGCATTTGTGTGACTTGCAAAACAAGATTAATGCGAGCAATCAAAATTTCTTTGACCTGGGTTAAAGATTTGAGAACGACAAGTTGAATGCTAGGATCCATATTGTTCCAAGAGGAGAAGCGGTGTCCATTTCTTTTGGACTTACACCTAATGCATGTGTGTTTGCCTTCATGGAAAGTAGTATGTATGCTTGGGTAGTTCTCAAGACAAAAAGAGCAGGTGTGGATGTGCGACAAAAGATCCACTCTTTGGCGGAATTTGCACTGGGCATCTGCCCAAGAAGGTACTACATAGATTGTTCTATGGAGCGGCATGGGGAGGGTGGAATCTTGGGTGTGACTATCGTGATGAGTTTGGGAGGAAGGGGATGGAAGATCGGAAGAATGTGAAAGAGGCATTCCAGTAAGAGAAGGATAAGCAATCGAACTTGTTACTGGCTGATGGTGTAGATGAAATGGGAAGGGTGAATGATTGCAAGGAGCAATGTATTGGGATGAAGCAGATGGAGGGTAGTGTAGTGATGGAGAGGGTTATAGTTTGATGTTGCAGGCATGATGAAGACAAGGTCTGATACAAGTGGTGTGGTTAATGCAAAGAGGAAAAGGATAATTGTGCGGTGTGGAGGGGAAAGTAGCAGGGGAAGACATGAAAGTGGGGCGACCAGTAGTTTGGAAAGGGGCAGAAGTTGTAGGCATCTGTTGGATTTGGTGATAGCACTCGCGTCAGGAAGCATTGATTTCTTCTTTGTGCAAGGCATAAATATCTCTCCTTCTTTTTTGTTGCTCCGGGGTAGGCATTGTGCATAAAACAACCTACGAAAATCACAAAAAAAAGGTGGCATAAGAGAAGATTAAAAGAGTGCTAAATTATGTATGTGGATAAGGGGAAATGAATGCGAAAACCATTTGTAAATGCTTATCTTGCTATAAATGTTTTATATTTTGGTAGCTAAAGGCAATAAAACAAAAGCAAAATGATTTGTTGTTGCATATATTTTTAAGGAACTAAAGGAAGAAATACAAGAGTGTGTATGGAGATTTTGATTAGGAAAAAACATAGAGATATGGCTTCATTTTTTTTTTTACATAGGTATTAAGAAGGAACAAGGTAGAAAGAAGAAAAAAATTCGTGTGAAATATAGACAAACATTAAAGAAATGAATAAAGTGTTCCATAATGTTAGCAAAAGCATATATACACACACACACACACACACACACACACACATACACACACACACACACACACACACTAGACCATACATTTTTTCAATTACAAAAAGGTTTCTTTGCGATATAGATGCGCATGTAAACCAATACTAACAACCATTAAATGGAAAATTTGGAGAGTTATAGTCCATTATAACATGCGGACAAAAGCATATTACATATGTATCTGCGGACAAAAGCATATTATAGAGGAGATATGAGCAAATAATGAAAAAACTAAAATATAGCAAAGTGTTATGGTGCACAAGAAAGACAAAGTCAAGAAATGACTTTCAATTCGTCCAATTTAAGGGAATCAAGTATGACACATTTCAGATGTGTATTTCCACGGAAAGTTTCTTTTTTCACGGATAGAGTGAATTTGTATTCATGGCCAATTATCTAGTTTGCAATCTCCGTTGTAGCCTTGTTGTCTATGCACAATAGTTGGAGGTCTGTTGCCGCGACACCCATGATTTCTTCAGCAGCTGTGTCAAATGTTGTAACCGATTGTAGCTCTCTTGAGTCATCTTGCAAGTTTATACGGAGAGCATACCTATAATCGCATTAATGAACATGAGACTTACAACTTGCACAAAACTACGAGCCATTGTTTACTAGTTTCACTTTCTTTCGGCAATGCTTGTCACCGTTTGCAAGGGGGCAAGCCATGTAGTAGAAGTTATCCATTGCAATGTCTACAATTATAGCTTTAAGCATAGCCCATTCATTGCTCTCTGCATTGCCCATTTGAAGTATTTATGCAATTGTTGCCACTAGGTTTTAAGCTTTGAGGAGGACCTAGAAATTTGTTCGTTACAGAGGGAGTTTCAACAGTGTAATTTTCAGAGGCAACCCAGTCGTGCAGTGTTTTAGTTTCAGGAATCTGAGGATCAACAAACCATTTTGTGTTGGAGATAGTGTCTATGGAAGTGTCATTGAAACTTGAAACATGTGTTGCCTTTAAAGCCAATACTAGGAGTTTTGGAATAGAAAGAACTTCCTCAAGTTCTTGAGCAAGATGATGTAAATGCTGGCCCCATAAATTTACAGTAACACTAAATCCTGACATGTCCTTCAATTGCAAGCTTCTTCGTTTAGTTTCACTATTATCTCACTGCGGATAGTGGAGCAAGGAGAGATTGCTAAAACAATTCCAATAACATCAATGAAGGAACCAACAGGTTTTGCAGGTATATCTTTGATTCTTGTGAAGTGAAAGTTATGCAAAGGTATTGTGGCATTATTGACAAGCAACGAAGAGATAGTGGAAGAAGCTTGTAGAAATATCTCAAATTCGTTGTTAAGGTGGTTGTAACCTGGTTTTGCATTCCCTATCCTTCCATTTGCGATGGTGTATAAGTTTCCAACCTCAATTTGTCCAAAAAACATTGTTGCAATTTCGTTGAAGCATGTAACACGTATTTTCCCACCTTCACAATCCACAAAATCAAAGCCAAAATATGAGCCGGAGCCATTTGCATTAGCATATTCCCTTAGTGTTGTTTTCCCAAGGGCACGACCTTCAACAAACCATGTACGCATGGTTGTATTCAGTGCACTTATTTTTAGAGGCATTCTTGAACTGTTAGGGAGGCCAATTTTCTTTTGGGGAGGTGTTTGCGGGACCAAACTTCCGTCGGCTCCATGATTTGTATCAGGATTTGATTGCTTTCCATGAATGACACGGGCAGGAAGAGGAGTGGGAGAACTAATTTATGGATGTGTTTCTATCACAATTTCTAGTTCGGAGACAAGAATAGTCCTGCAAAGGATGAAAATGAAAAGGGACAAAAATTTAGTGAATATACATGAAATGAAAGCGGAGCATACATGCACAAAGGAAAATAGATGCTTACAATTCATGTTTTATCATTCTGCCAAGGCTTTTGCGCAGGCGGACAATGGTTCCATCTTTTAACCGGGCATCTGAAATTTGGCTTGCAAATTTTGAGGGCAAAAGAGCTATTTGAAAGTGCACACCATCGGAGAGATGCACGTGATGTTGGAGCTTAGTGTTCAACGTAGATTGAAGGGGACAAATGTTGAGAAGTTGGACTATTGGTTCGGCATCTGTACTACCCTCAATCAACATAGAGATGCCACCATATGTCAAAGGTGCAGCCATGACGAAGATTGTTTTTAACAAAATGCGCGTCTGCACACGAGCTAAACCGCATCACAATATCTATAAATTTTGCGGAAAGCAAAATAAAAACAAACCTTAACGTTTACATTTATCCAAGCAAAACAAATACCCACTTTGACAGGTTGCGTGCAATGAGAAAAGAAAGTATATACGAGATCAAAAGGTATATATAGATCAATAATTTTATAAATGATATAGTGTCATTATTTTTTTAAAAAAACTGCAATTTGCGGGACATATTGCATTATTTCGGTATCATTCTATTGTTTTTCAGAAAAGGGATATAGATCTTAGCCATTCAGAGTATAGGACGAATCTCAAATACATTCTGTTGCTTGCTGAGTATTCCCCCTGTCAGTTTGTTTGATGTAATAAACAGGGCATCATTCTAGTAATTTTTTGGCCAAACAATAAATGTAGTTTTTATCTCAGTGGGGATTGCACCATTGATTGTTCTATTTAAAATATTATTCATACGAAAAGTATAATTTCATTTCTTTTAGTGTTTTACCCTCTGTTCTTGATGGTAAGTAAATAGTGATATATTAGAGGCCACTCCACCAAAAAGTAAAAAACAGAATAAAATCAGAAGGTTAACTAAATTGACCACCTATAAAACTAAAACTAGAAAACCTTAAATCCATTTAATTCAAATCCCAAATACAATTCAAAAAAATATAGAAAATGGACTGAAACAGAGTAACTGTTTGGAATCACTTTATTCTTGTACCCACTTACTCTCTGATTTTGTTCAGATTGCAGTTTTCTTTTTTACTTTAATTAGTCGTTTTATTTGAATTTATGTTTCTATCCGATACAACTGAAATGTGTTAAGTGTGTTATTTTGACTCTTGGTGTGTGGTAATCGTTGAAATATATTATTTTAGTTCATAATCGTGTCTTGCCCAAACATAAAATGGCGAATTCAACCACAAGTGAAAGAGAATGCTAAGTCAAATAAAAGTAATGTTAAAAGAGATTGTATAATAAACAGCAGCAATTTTGCTCTATCCCTACCATCGTTTTCTCTGACTGTCATAGTTGAACCGTATGGTGTTTTTGTCCATTTACAGGTACTTAGAACTCATTGGAGAGTCAAAAAAATTTACAAGATTGTGGGGTCTTACAGGCGTCCTGTAGAAATTTCCTTTTGGATCATAATAGTGTTTATTTAATTTCTGTGCAGAGTTTTGGTATGTCTGTTTGCTGTTCAAATTTCAGATTTCAGTCTTCATAGAACAAAAATGAAAATACAGATTATTACATTTCAGTCCAGATTTAATCCAGTTTAATATTTTATTTCATTTTGGATTATAGCAGTGGCATCACTCAGCCTTCAGAACATCAGCAGTACAAATCTCAGGTGAAATACAACACACCCACGTCTTAACATTCCGGCAGACAAACAATTTACCCAATAGAACTCTCGAGACCAAAATCCGTGAATTGACATAAACTCAGAACCATCAAAATATTAGATATCCACTCGAATCGCAATGCCTAACTACTGCATACCCACTTCTTAAAATTATAACAAGTAAATTCACCCTAGTAAGCATCAATGCACAGTGAAAAACTTCTAAAAACATTGAAGCAAGTCTCAAACTTCAGCGAGCAAGAGCTATCAAAAACATAACATACTGTTATTTCGATCGAGTAACTGAAAGAGAACATAGTAGATGTTTGTACCATATAGCTACCTAAATTACACTTATGTACATAAGTTTAACAGAGCACGCCCTTAAAGTTTTTCATTTTTTCTTGGCTTCTCGTTTTTTTCCCTTGGTGACATTAGCAATTTTTTTGCGCCATGTGATTTTTTCCCTCCAGCATGTATTGTCTTTGCAGTTACACCCATCTTTTTCAGTTTGTGATTAGGTTCGTATTTCACAGCATCTTCGGGGCGATCATAAACAAGCCCAGACCGCCTCGAGTTGAAGCCCGTCGTACGGAACTTGGAAAGATAAAGAGGATAGAAAGGATACAAGTGGAGATGCACTCTAACCAAATCAGCGATCAAAGGTTTTGCTGGCTTCGGTTGCCTGCAATGGCGCACATTAACAACAAACTTTTACCCGTTGAAAGAATCTTCCCGCTCCAAGTGCGGAGTTGTGATTGTCACACCGTGCAAAGGAACAACAATTGTATTACGAGTCTTCATTGTTGCGAATTCACAAGCAACCAAAAACAATGAAAACGAAAAACACAAAATACATAGATGCTATATGAACCTTGGTAAGTTCTACTCTAGAAATGGAAATTAAACACATTGTTTCTGGTTGCAGAGCACAAACAAGGAATCAAAGACAAATATTTGGGTGTTGTTTGTTTTGGTAGGCAGCTTTAAAAGCCTTGCCAATGGGCAGTCTAACACCCAACAAAGGGTGTTTCGATGAGGCCTCCTAGGGGCAAAAACCCCTCAGCACACACTGAATCCTGCCAATGGCGAAGGCACTTGCCCCTCTATGTCGTGGTTGAAGACCGAAAGCAGAAAATAGTTTTCTTTATGCAACACATACAACAATAACATATTTTAAGATAGACAACTTCAACCACATTATTAAGAATCTATGAAAATGTAAATGAGAAATAATGAAAAAAACAAAACATATTCAATAACCTATTCTCTACACGATTTGTTATGGAATTGTCCATGCCACAAAGAAAAATAGTGTATACATAGCCTTTAAAAAAGCATTTGCATACTAATTGAAATTCAATACTCATACATTGCATACTTATTGAAATTTAATACCCATACAACTTGAAATCTTTCACAGAACATGAAAATAAATTTCCAATACTTTGAGAAATGAGACTTGACTTTGTATTAATTCATCTACTATGGAAGTAAGCTATAGATGATCTAAAGATGCGGGAACGAATAGAATTGCAAGGACCCCTGTAAAAAGAGTGAGGGATACACACAAAACTGATATCAAAAACATTTACAAGCAAAGTTCAAATAGACCCAAGAAACATAAACAATCGATATTTGCAACGCACATATTCCCAATGATGAAAATGGGAAATAATTTTCCTGTTTCCAGTAACTTCACTCAGAAAGTTACCTTCTGCCACTAGGAACACATTAGAAAACTATTATAATAATTCAAAAATATCAAGATTCCGCACTTCCTTACTTTCATTTTCGAAGAGTTGAGACTAAATATCTATTTGGTGATTTCCCACCTTGTAAGAAAAAACTTATTAACCCTGTTAGAGGTGTAAGAGCGTCAAGGTAGCACACTTACTTGTTTTCATCTTTCATTCAATTTAAAGCAAGGGGAGTTATAATAAGAAATCAGTTTCAACATTTCCGCGAGAATTGTGCAAAATAACAAAAACATTGATTTTGAAGATATTTCTACTGACAGATAGCATTATGATAGCAAACCTAGTTAAATCCAAAATAAAAGCCTTTACTCATCATTATGGTCACCTTGCAATAATCATCTGGTAAGCAATGAAGATTGGGAAGGGACTTTAGCGCAGAAATGCTCAAAACATATTTGTTTTAGGACTCCTGAATGATAACTTATCATTCAATTTGTTTAATCCATCATATTCGACCCTTTACAATTCCCTTAAGATCATAGTGGATGGGTTCAAGTTTGTTAAGCAATCATGAAACAATTTGGTAAGAAACTTCAATATGCTCCTTCCTTGGTATGGAAAGAGAAGATCAAGAAATTAATGGGAAATCATATCTTGGATCAAAGACAAAATCAAGAATCTGACAACAAAATAGGAAATATTGGATAAATCCAATATATCTTTACAGCTTAGGAATTTGAAGAAAGTCACCAGAAGTGAGAATCCAGGATTACATGGTTGAAAATCAGGGATAAGAAAACAATATTTTTGTACCATGGCTAATTATCAGAGAATCAAAAATAAAATTCTAAAGTTATCAAAGCGGATGGCACTGGGATCTCCCAATATGAAGAAGTAAAAAGATATTCCACTCCATTTTAGAAGCTCATGCCTAAAGTTCATGTAAATAGGGAACAAACTCAAAATGAAACTAAAAATGTTAGAAACATTCACAACTTATCATGCACAAGGATAATGAATTCCTTTGCAAGCACATCTCAACAAAGAGACATAAAATGCCTGTCCTGAATGAAATATTGATAAACCTCATCAAGAATTACGGAATGTGGCGAAGATTCTTCTGAAAATCGTCAAAGAATCCATAACTGCTACCATCGTAGGGGCCACCATAAACTCCAGTTTCCTAGCTTTGGTACCCAAGGAAACCAATGCCTCTCTACCTTTGCCAAGTCAGACTCATCTCATTATGCAGTTCTTCATACAAAATCACTACAATGATCATGGCGAATTGGCTGAAAATTTGAATGTAGAGCTTATTTCAGAGGAACTAGGAGATTATGTCCTTGGAAACTACATTGGAAACAACATTCCATATCAGTAAGCTTTCTTCTATATACGAATGAATAGGGTTTCATAGAATATTCATATTCATTATCCAAAGGAGATTACACAAACTTGTGAGAGTAGCTATTATTATAAAAAAACACTTGAAATCTGGTCAACGGACACAAGATACCATATCTAATGTAGAGCTTATTTCAGAGGAACTAGGAGGCTTTGTCCTTGGGAAGCACATTGGAAAACAACATACCATATTAGTAAGCTTACTTCTATATATGGAGGAATAGGGTTTCACAGAACAACATTCGGGTTTTTATTCATTATCCAAAGGAGATTACACAAACTTGTGAGAGCAACTATTATGATTAAAAAATCTCTTGAAATTGTCAATGGACACAAGATCAGAATAAAGAGAAAAAATCCTCTCTAAGCAACTCTCGTAAGCTTCCCTCCTCCGCATAATATCAAAAATTCAATGAGTGAAAATGGAGTCACATATCTTCCTAACTCAACAAAATGAAGGAAATCAATCCCAACATGTAAAACTGAGGCTGACTTTGCTAGCTTGCACTCCTCTACAAGTAGTAATCAAGTTTTTGCCAACCATTTCAGGCAATGAAAATCATGTTTGGGAGCTTCCCTACAATGCAAGTGACTATACGGTTAGGCTTCTAATATCTATTGCTAAGCTTCTTGACACAACAACCTCAACTTTACATATCGTGTCATGAACAAGCTTTCAGGGCCCCACTATGTTAAAGCCTTTGCCAATCCACTGAAGTAACTTTGAACCACCTTATCCTCACTTTCCAAGCCACTATGGATTGCAGGAAGTTTAGTCTGAATTTATGCAGACCCGATTTGAAGCCCCTAATTTGTGAATCATGGGATATCTCTTGCAATTGTTGCTTCTTGCTTAAAAAGAAAGTCATGTTAAGGAGTTTGTGGGTGTTTAAACCGAAATATGCATAGAGCATAAAGTCTCAACCACCAGGCATGGAAGGAAAGATCAGATCCCTACTTGTAGAAAGTATCAAAGGGTTTCTCCCAAAATATGCATAGAGCGTAAAGTCCATACGATCAAAGCCCTACTTGTAGAGAGTATCAAAGGGTTTCTCCAAAAAAATTCATAGAGAGTAAAATCTTTACCACCAGGTTTAAAATGAAGATAAAAGCGTACTTGTAGAGAGCATCAACAAGAATAAACTTCCTTGATTATTGTGGGTGTTGTAGCAGGATTTCAGAGATGGATAATCTTCAGCAAGCATAAATTTGAATACTGGACAGCAGGACCTTTGATGCTTGGACACTGGAGTAAATCACTTAGTGTCTCTTCTATTACGAACATTTCCGTCTAACACTAAAAGACACTATTTCCTTCTTTAATGGTGTCACAAAATATCACCCACGAAGAGCTGGGCTAGAGGGCCATTTAGAAAATTGGATGGAACAGCCAGGCTTAAATTTAAATGTGGCCATAACGAGACCACCAACAAGATTGCAAAGATGAGTTTCATTTTATCAGGGTGATTAATTAGCAATCAAAGAAAGCCTAAAAACAATCACATGCATTGGAACTCTACTCTTGTTGTTAACTCTTAGATGGCAGCGTGGAACCTAAAAATACCTATCTAGGGAGGGGGTTTAGCAAGATTAGAGGTCTTCATTGGCACCTCATGGTGGAATTTTTCAAGTATGTAAATCCTTTGATAAAACAGACAATACCTTAGCCGATAATGGGAAAAACAGGGGTGTTATGATTTAATAAACCAAAAATCCCACCACGAATTTGAGGAAATATGTGTGGTACTTGGTTTGTTTACTTACACCAGGCTATTACAGTAGACACTTGGAGTTGCAGATAAACTCAAGGATTGCATCCATCATAGTGAAATTCAATACTCGTGGAGGCAAGGGAGAGATCATGGCTGATACAAACATTTGCTGCCCTCCTATGTCAATTTGAGGTGGAATTATCACGGAATGTAGTATATCCTACCAAGAATTTTGTGGGGAGAATTGACACCCAGAAGGAACTATTAAGAAAAATTTGGAGGCCACAAGTTCCAACATACAACACCTGCAATCTAAAGTTTGAAGCCGCAAATAGCAATTTGTAGAACTAAGTTTGGACTTAAAGGAAAGCAAAAGGCCTAAAATCAATTAAAATGGGTATTTGATAATAGATCCAGGGCTAATGGTTCTACTTCTAAGGCTATGAGAAATGCCTCATGTTCAGGTTCCTATGGAAGACTATAAGAGAGAAGAATCTACAGGTGAGAACAAGGTTCAAGCTGCTGAGGTAGATAGATGAATCCTTCTTTCCAACATAAGGAAAACAATGAATTAAAAGGGTCACTATCTGTTTTTGTTTCTTATTTATAGTATTATTATAACAGGAATGCTACGGGAACAAACCTAGAAAGGTCCTTCTGATAATTTTTTTTAACACACAAAACTGATATCAGAAACATTTACAAGCAAATTTCAAATAGACCCAAGAAACATAAACAATCGAAATCCAGTCATTGTACAATTTAAAGAGGAAGAAGATGAATTTTTTTTTACCATTTTCTTTAAATCTCAGTTGCACTGCTTGATGGCTTCCCCCACTCCCTCAGTCTCCAACCTCTACCACACTTAGCAGGAAAAGTGAAAGGGAATTTTTAGCTACAATAATCGATGCCCCCAGATAAGAACAAAACACAACGGTTGTTACAAACCCTTCCCGGAGCCCTAAGCAAGGCATTTTTATTTTTGCTTCGCTGAACCGTACTATCTTCTGAGGAGGTAGCCATGCTTCCCCTTTCTTGCTGACGTCAGAGGCATGTCCACCTCCACTCACGACTCCCACAACTGTACTCCATTTCTGACTCCGAGAATGGCTCCCCCTCCTTCGAACATGACGCAGGGTTCTCTATTTTCCAAGCATTCCATCACTTCTCTGTCAGGAGATTTACCAAATTCTATCCGCCAAATCAACGGCTCCTAAACGTCCATCCATTATTGACTGCTCCATCCTTGCCATCGCAATATCCTTCGGTGTCAGTAGGTTAGGGGCTTTCCCCAAGAGTTCATGCCTTTCGGCGTAATTATAAAAAAGAGGATAAAAGATTAAAAAAATTCCGTGCTTCTGGATTTGTAATCTGAAATTTTAAAGCAGTTCGGGATGAGAGGAAATCCATCTATTCAAGCAAGAACCAAAGTAAATTAATGTTGCATATCAGTAGAAAAAAAAGAAGCTCGCTCCTATTTCTAGTTTCTATATATAATACGATCGTTGTAAATTGTAGATAGGAACTGAGATATTTTATATCTCGGCTAATAAATTAGTAATTAGCTTTGTTCGGTGGATGGCTCATACTATTTCCATCAATGATATATAATATCGCTGGAAATCATATCAATCCCATTTCAACTAAAGGATTATTATCCCGAGGACATAGGCACTATTTTTAAGCTTAACCATCTCGAGTTCGAAAGAATAATCAAATTGAAGAAATTAGGAATAAACAAAGACTTTAAAGTTTCGTTACCAAAAAAATTAGCAACTCATGCAGGCAAGGACCTTAGTCTATCTCCCCTCAACTAGTTGAGAAGCGACTTAGTGGTGATCCGACGAAGGACACAACCAACACAATTCTAATATTTACAGTCCTTGCTAGACTTTGGAGCTGTGGCCTTGCTTTTGGTTAAAGAAATGTGGGTGTAGAAGAATACAAGTGACAAATTCAAATTGGTAGGGTCAAATTATATATATGCAGTTACTTGTTTAAATTTTTTTGCAAACTATTGCAATTTGCAGAGCTGATTGCCTAGGCCCACCTGCTTTAAAAAAAAAAATTATGGTGCCCCTCCCATTGTGCACCTTAGGAAACTACCTATGTTTCTTAGGATATGGAACGCCTTCGGGTGAATTATAATTAATTTATAAAAATGATCCCGTGTTTCATTCGTATTAAGTCCATTATACACTTTCAACAAGTTGTGATGGGGACACCTTGATTAATACAATATATAGAGTATTATATTTTAAGGGTGTAATAGCATATCATGTTTGATTAATAAATTAATTACCTTCTCCAATTGTATACCAAAGATTCAAATTGAAAATTAATTCTTAACCATTATTACCAACTTATGATTCCCAAAGTTTATTTAATGAGGTGATGAGTCTAATTATGTTCATAATTTTTGTTAAATTTTAAAGTTGTTGAACTAGTTATCATATGGTATCAAAATAATAATCTCATTCCTTACTTTGTTGTATCCCCTTTGAAATCATCTGCAAACCTAGACCAATCACAATTTAGAAAATAGTGGTATTTTTGTCTCGGGTATCTTATTAAAGAATCTTATTAAAGGATATTTTTAATTTATTTTTAAGGCTCCTCGTAAGTCTAATTTCTTCTCATTAAATTGAGCTGCAAGTTTTACGTAATGTACTATCCTTGTTCTTTTTGTAGGACTCTATATTTCAAATTCTCGAACCACATTTCCTTCAAAATATGCTTGGGTCGAATTTTGAGGTCTTTCAATTCATCTATAGTATTATATAACAAAGATTGTCAAATCTATTGATCTATTTATTTTCTGGAAGCTAGGTAATTCTATTCTAATCTCCCAAACACGAGAATCTTAGTTGAGGTTAGACTTGTTAAGGACTTAAGGAACACATCGACATCAAGTGGGATATACTCATTTTTCCCAAAATGTTACTAACATTAACCTACCAAACACTTGTTTCAGATGTCAAACCCCAACTAACCATAGAGTATTTGAGTGTCCACTTTTGGCCTATTCTAAGCCATCCTAAGGACCATCACATGTAATGATAATTTCAAAGTCAATTTTGTATGCGACCAATAAATTTTTATGATTAACAAAATGATTTCATTGGTAACAAAATTATTGTTCATATGTTTCCCTTGACCCTACTTCTTAACTCCCTAGTTTATCAAGAATATTTTCATTTATTGTTATATAAAATCTTTACTTGAATGTTTAAGCTAGAAGTCTAAATATAAATCCTTTCAAGAATTCAACCATAAATTAAGATTGTATACATAAGCCAAACATCTATTTTAGAGTTAACTCACAAATGTATCTTTGTGTTTTTTATGCCCAAAAATACTAGAATTTTGTCTATGAACATATTTTGAAAATTAGTTAATTGTATCAATGAAATAACTTCATCAATATATTAGACCTTAGGTCATGCATCGAAAGTGCTCCATATGAAATAGTAGCTCTAATAATAATACGTGATGTTATTATTTATTATTACTTGACCTCTTTAAATTACTTGTGGGTGCTAAAAAATTATTTATGATTGGTCATATCTCACTAGTGCATGTCAATTTTCAAAGACTATGACCTAAAAAATGAGAAATAAGGATAGAAGATCTAAATCCAGATAAAGATAATACATTGGGTGCTTTAAATAAATTGAGAAATATTCAAGAAAGAGAGTTTTAGCTAGGTGAGACCATATTTTTTATATTATATGAAATTAGTTAACATAAAAATCTAAAATAATCATTATATATAATTTAATAATATCACCAAAAATTCATTGTCTCGGGGCTTGTCTCACTTGGCCTCGATCATCACTTTTGTAGTGCCCACTTCCCTTTGACACCTTTTTTATTATTGATTTCGATACTATCGACTACACTTATGGATATATTATAGCTTATTGATTTAGCATGTTACTAGATGTTAGACGTATTGAACTATTGTTGATTCGATTCGTATATGATGCATATGGACCATTAGAGACATTTGATGTTGATATTGATATATTGTTGACATGGTTATTTATCTATATTTCTGACATGTGATATATTTAGTCATATTGAGTAGACCTTTGATAATTGGATTAATGTTGTGATCGTTTTGACATGGATGAAATGTGGAATAGAAATGTGCTAGAAATTGTAAGTGATATCGTATTTGCATAGATGATATTAATTCATATATAGTTGATTTTAGATTTATATCACATATTTTGGCATGGATGTTTTAATGTGGCCACGAGGCTGAAGGAGGTATTCTATGTTTTGCAAGTATATTATATTCACAACAACATCGGGGGGATTGAAGACCAACCACATCAGAATTCGAGAAGAATTCAACTAGGGTCACCATGGCAACATGTAATTATGTGTGTGTTAGAATTATTGGGCTAGGGGAAAATTGTGACCAAGGGGTCATGTGTTGTTTTGTTTTAAATTCCCTTTTTAATAATTTTAGTATGTTTTTTCTTTTAGTAATGAAATTTTCTTGTTTTATTATTTAGATTTTTGGATATATGTTTACCCCTGCATTATTCATGAGTTGTAGTGTCTTAATTAAGATAATTTAAATTTATCCTAAACTAATTAAAGATGTGACCAAAAAGGAGTTCATTTATTAGACTTGATTTACTCTTGGATTTTGTGTTGAGTGTTGTATGCTTGAGTCTTGAGTGTAGCACACTCTACCCTTCATGGGAAACTCGAATTCGGCCTTAGAGGCCACATTTGGAAGCTTTTGGGACAAGTCAAACTTGTCCCACACCTCTTAAATGTCTATGCCAACCCTACCTATGGGTTGGGGGGTCAAATTTAGGCTCTATTAGGGGTTTTGGGAAGATAAAAAGGTGAAATGTTAATTGTACTTTCTTTCAAATATTTAATTTTGTCCTTTGGGGGAGTGGGCTTAGATGGAGTGTGTAAGGTTCTTGTCATTCTTCCAACCACTTATTAATTGTGCATTGGAATATGAGGTTGACCAAGTGATGTGGAGTGGAGAGGAAATGTGTTGGCATCCTACTTGGAGCCACATCCTCCTCCTCTCTCCTTTCTGTATTTATGGAATTTATTTTGCTTGTTTGGGGTTACTTGATCATTTTAGTCTCTTGAAGTTTTGGAGAGTGAGAGGATTTTGGGAGAGCTTGTGGATTGTTGGATCTTGTGGATGCTTGCTTGGTTTTGGAGGAGCTTGGAACTTCATACTTGGGACAAGCTCTACCATGGAGAGGTAGGATCTTCACCTTGGTTTAAATTAAGTTATTTTAAATTTGTGTTCATATGTTTGTGTTGTGTGTTGTTTTCCCTTTGGAATATTGTTGGGTATGGGTAGATTTCCTAAGTTTGGAGTGGGAGGAGACTATGGGGAGTTTTCTTGTAGGGAGGCATAAGATTTTGCTTTCTTGTGGAGGGAGTTTGGGTTGGGTGCCCCACCTAGTATGAGGAATGCTTGCATTTATTCTTGTTTATTGTTATGAGGGAGGCATAAGAGTATATGGAGGTATAAGAGGTACTTGAGGGAGGCATAAGAGTTCGTTGGAGATTTGTGATATACATTGGAGGATTTTAGGTGGGCACCCATTCCCATTTGGAGACATAAGTGGCCTCCCCATAAGTCTTGCTCTTTTGGCTTTCTTGATAAGCCTTGTATTATTATTGTTTTGTTGTTCCTTTTGCTTGTGTTGTTGTTGTATTTGAATGTGAATGGAATGGATTTGAAACTATTTTTGTAATGCATTGTGGAATCTTGTAGTTGTCATGAGTTGAAATCTTCTCCCATTGTAATGTGGTTGGGGCTCGGGGGCTAATGGAGAGGATGACTTCTCCTCTCCATTGGAAATCTTGGTTGGGTGGAGAGCATTGCCTCTCCCCTTATTTTGTTGTGAATCGAACAAATCTTGGAGAGCCATCTTGTTGGAGTTGTGGAACTTGGAGTCTTATTGGTGGCTTGTGAAACTTCCTCAGATTTTTACCCACTTAGAGTGGAGGAACTTGTAATAATGTATTTCATTCCTTTATTTACATTTGTATGACTTCCCACATCAAGTGGAGAATATTGTATTGATCTTGTGAAGAAAGAAATTGCATCTTATTGTTGGCTATGGAAGTGTATTATATATTGAAAAGAAAGAAGAAATAATTATGTGTATTAGTTGTGAAATGGAAAAGAAAGTTTACTTTCATTGTAGAGTTGTTTTTATTGTAAATATGTAATAAGGAAAAAGAAATGACCAAAATGGATATATAGTGTAAAAGTTAATTGGAAGTTACAATGTGAAAATGAGAGTTGCATTCAAATAGTTGGGTTGTTGTAATAGGAAAGAAGGAAAAAAACTAGAAATAAAAGTAGTAGGAAGTTGAACTTGTATGCAAAATAACAATGCATGGAAAAAATAAAGTTACTTTAGCTATTTGAATGAATGTACATTGTATTGAAATGAAAAGGAAAACAAGTTAGATTATATTGTATTTAGAAATGTTGATTTTATAGCAAGGAAATGAGAAAGTAATGAAATAGATTGTAACGACCCAAAAATTCACGCACAAACAACACAGTAAAAGACAGGATTTTTTTTTGACTTGCTTGAAGATAATACGACACTACACAAGTTCTCTAGGGAATACAATCAACTAAAGACATGCGTTCCACAACACGGACCCACACTGGTTACGGATAAACATGAGGCACACACTTAGGACACAATGGTTCATCTAAAGTATGCAATTTTACAACAAGGTTTTCCCACATAAAAGGTTTCTTTAGAATCATGTTTTAGCTGTAAGTGCTTTTACATTCTTTACTTTTCCCAGAGAAATCATGATAGGAGAATCTGAAGTTCATGTCTCCTTTGAAGAATTTTCTCCTACCTTGTTAATGTTAATATACAGTGTAAACCAATTATTGGATGGCAAGAGGTTACTTCATTTACTTGATTAACTTATTCATTTGTGAGGAGGCAGTTAATTTCTCAAGGCTCTTAACTTCATCAATCTATTTTCGACGTTGTGCTTTTGAACATATATGTTTCATCTTTTCAAGTGGTCAATTTTATTTTATTTTATTTTATTCCAGTACATGACTATCTAAATATTGGATTCATCATTAAGATCTTATTAGTTGTTAATAAGATTTCATTGGGGTCAAGAGTCTAACCAGAATTATTAAAGGTTTCACTTGGGCTTCACTTGAAGAGATAGACATAAGTATACTGTTTACATTTTCAACGGGTAAGATAGATCGAAGAGTTTCTTAATCAAGTTCCTTCTATTTATTATAATTTTATTATCTTCCAAGATTTAATCATTGATTTCACCTTAAGACCGTTCTAAGGACTCACCACAATAAGAGATTGTTGATTAGTTTACGTGGGATCACAAGGTATATTTGTTTCTCTTGTTTTTTTTTTTTGCTAGGTTCAAAACATAGTCCTCTACCAAACGACACATGACCAAAGGTAACCAAAGTGATGTAAGTTGATTCAAGTTTAGATAATTATAATTAGGTTGACAATTCAAGGATAAATCATATTACGAAAAGTGAAAATTCAACAAAGGATACGCATGTCGAAACAAGTTCATTTAATCTTATTGATAATATTTCTCAAATTGACTTTCAAAACGATAACAACCTACATGAGAACAATACAAAATTATAACGCAATGCCTTCTAAATAGTCTCCACAATTTCCATACCAATGTTTTAAAGCAAAAGAAAAACATTCGTACAAACAATGAGTTCTAAGAAGGTGGAATCCACTTTCTACACGTGTTTCTTTTTCTCTCTCTTTTTTTTTCTTTTCTACTTAGGAAATCCTCTGCACATTTGTTAGCACATGTCGTTCGCAGAAGCCAAAGCACGATAAAAGCTATAACATTAAGACAATATGTTGTTATCTAACTATTTCAAGGAAGAAAAGCACCGTTGATGATGAAAAATAATCCAAGAGTCTAAACAAGAGCAATTAAAGAGTTGTCCAAAAGCATAAAACGTCAGAATAAAAAGGGAGGCACTAACTCTATTTAATTATCATTTTCTCATAGGAGAAGTTAACAAACAACATGGTGAATTCCACCCATATCACAATAATGACCATCATTTTAACAAGATAATATTTCGAAACAAAAACAATTACAAGAAGAGAATTAATTTCAAACGTGATCTGTCCCTATTTGTTTAAGTTAGTTCACCAAGCCAAGGATTCACTATGCCACTGGAAGATCCCGAACAATCAATCGACATGAGAATATCTAAACCAACATGACTTATTAATATTAAGATGATGTGCCTATAACAGTTAATTTTATGTCAGCACAGAATAAATAAATTGGAAGGAAAAGGGATGAAACGCACAAATGACCCCGTATGGGCCACATCCTATCCTAACAATCCTTCTATTAAACTTTCTTCTAATCAAGAGAATGTCTTAAGAAAAAGGACAAACTTGACAAGACCAAACATAACCATTATAAATCTTACAGGAGGGTTACTCAATCATTCCCAAGAACACAACACAGGATACATAGCTTCCAAAGGATCTGTCGTCAACAACAAGTTGACTTTAACCTTTCTGGTCAACATGTAACCATTCTACTACAATGACAGCAAGGAGGTCGTATCACAACGAGCATCACAAAAACCAGTCAACCAATGAGTTTCCAAACACACCAACCTCTAAGTCACAGGAGAATGAAATTTAAACATCTTTATGGAGCAAAACGTAGGGTAATTTCTTACGCATAAAACCAACATCCCAATTTTAAGATTTGAAAACTTCCTCAATAATGATCCAGTAGATCTCGTATCCTCCAACATGTGTGAAACAAAATCAAGGTACGAAAAAGAGTATTTCCTCTGACATTTTAAGCTATCCAAAAGAAATGTGAGTAACGTCTAAAGAAGACATTCCATAGGATCAGCTACATTCCTCAAAACAAACAACAGTCACCAAGGGAGAGAAGGTGAATTCCAAAGAAAACAATCTCCAAATGGTGAACACGAATTGATATCAAATTATGAAGATCAACCATGATGCTTGAAGAATAAAGGTATTTCTTCGAGCGATTTTTAAAAAAAATAACAAAAGCAACTAACCTAGTTGAGAGTAATATCAACTTGGCTCAATTCAAAGATCAGTCAATCTAAGCACACACTAAGCCAACCGAAAAGGGTTACTAGAACCTAAAACAACTAAAAGAAAAGGATAGAGACAAGAATAGCATCATTTACCTATACACGTGCACTCGCGATACTCAATCACTATTTCGCAAATACCCAACATAAACCAGAACTACAGATCTCGAACCAAAACAAGAATAAGAACAAAACAGGGACTATAAGGTTGAGTCCAACGACAATGTTGGATAAAACATTCAAATCGTGAGACCAACACAAAGAACTCGGGAATTTTCATTACAGGACCCCCACCTCTTTTGTTTTATTAGTCTTAAGAACAAAGTTCACCCAACTAATATTTATTAAAACCCAGAAAACAATATAAAGGCTTGACCAAAGTGCAATCATTTCTAACGCCAAAAAAAAATACAAAAGAGCAAGGGAAGTGGAAACCAAACAGCATACCATCACACGAGACATTTATATGAAGATTAGAGTTATTTAATGAATCAGTTAAATAACAACATAAGAATCAATGGTATAGAGAATATCGTGCCTGATTAAGCTCCCCATGATCAAAATCAAGATGGACGGGGCTGCAGCAATGCAACCCAAGCCTAATTCCATTTTCTTCAAGCTCGTTGGGCACCCAAACATCGAACATCTTCACGTTGGCACAGGTAGGAGTTCACGGCTAGGGTGGGTGGTCTAAAATACTTGCCATCATCCTCCCAACACCGCTCCAAGATTAGCCCTAGAACTTACGTGAGGCCCCATTTTTGGCAATTGAACTTGATCCTTCGTCATTCATCCAAACACCTCCACCATCTCCATATGCATCTGATTGTTTCTAATTTGGACCTCCTAACCTTGGTGCTCTCATATTAGGAGCAGCCCTAGTCTGAGACAAAGCAAAAGAAGATGGCTTTATAACCAAAAACAATCTCTTGGTACAGACTCCATATCCATAAAATAGTCCCTAGACTTAGCATCCTCACCTTTTCCCTGCATCCCATAACCTGCAATCATGGTTGTCCATGAGAATACATCACTTTTAGGCATTTGATCAAATACTCGGCGTGCAACTCTAAAATTCCCACATTTGCAATACATGTCTATAAGGGCATTCATTACTATAATAAACAAATCAAAACCACTTCTTAGTATGAAGATGTGGATCTCCTTCCCCTGATGCACATTCGACAGGTGAGAAATTACTGGAAGAAGCGATTGAAAGGTAATATTGTTGGGTTTCGTGTCAGCCAGATGCATTTGTTGAAATAGATCTAAACTTTCCTCATAATGTCCACTCTGTGCATACCCTGCAATCATTGTATTCCATGACACTATTGTTTTCTCAGTACATGTTCTGAATCTGAAAAATATCCTGCTACCTTCATCTCCCAAGACATTTTCTCCAACATTGCATAGATCTCCTGTGCCTGTGGGTGCGATCTGTCACCTACACAAAAAGCATGCACCTTTTTATTGCCTTTAATCCAACTACACCAAGTTTCTTTTTAATTCCTCTATCCTTCATCGATCTCCTAATAAGTTCTCTTGCAAAGCAAACTGTGCTTCATGAATATTCTGATATGAAACAGATCCACCTCTATGAGATCCTCTTCCATGAGTTACATCGTAGAACAAGCAAGGTCTCAGTAGAGAATCTCTGTAATAAATTTCATCGGGTCTCCTAGTAACACTCTCACTGTCACTTAATCGATTTTGATAAAAATATCTTGAAGGAGAATCCCGAATTTGAGGATGCAGTCGAAACAGAATAGATAACAGCATAGTTGGACAACCTGCTACACTAGCTAGTAGCTTCAAGGCAGCGCCTTTCAAAAAAAAATTCTGAGACAACAGGATAAAACCCAAGATATGGAAACACTTTGTCTGACAGCACCAGAAACAGCAATGGGCGAAAAGAACAGGTTGAGCAGGGAAGGAAAACGGCACTGGTAAAGAAGAAAACAACCGACTTAAAAAACAAGACCTTCGAGGCATGTACAAGCCTCTTTTTCCCAAAACAAACCCAGTTAACGATGGCCCAGGCGCATTTGCCACAAAACTATGAAACTTCCCTGCCACAAGCAACCAGAAAGCCTACACGCACACGCTGAAACAGGCCGTATGCCCAACAGACAGGCGCCTCCTTGTTTTCACCTTACAGGGCACATCTTTAAAACCTTAGGTAGGCCACATCCACACTGAAACTCCAAAAAATGACAGGAGAGTCCTTAACCTCCCACTCTGCACCATTGGCTTGCGAACGGCAAACAAATTTTGCTTCAAATCCCACTGTTTGCACGCTGAATCCGCGGCTTGCAAGCAAACCCCAAATGCATCCCAAAAAGGAAAAACATGTCAGAAAGACCCCATCCAGTACGCATTGAAAAAAAAATTAAATGAGGTCAGACATTTCAACCACTGCCAGCTAATACATAAATTTTGTAAAGTTGGGCAAGAAAGGAAGTGGCGTCCAGCAGAGGTAAGAAGCGATAGGAGAAGGCCACGCAACACAAAGATCAGGACATTGCCAAGTTGGTGAGGGGTGGTAGGTGGAAGGAGCATTAAGTTTTTTTAATTCATGGCTTCCATAAAAACATGCGCCACCACAAACCTTCCTTAGCTTCTACGAAAACAATATATATATATATTTTTAAGCCTTTGCATATTATTTTGTTTTATTTTAAAAGAATGTTATTTGAACTTTTAGCAAACGCTACAACGAAGACTAAAAAACAAAACAAATCGCCCATGATAATCAGAAGAAAATAAGACGGTCCCCACAAGGCATTACAAAATTCCGTTAGACAAAGGTAAATGCACTAGCGAACAAAAGAAAAAAAAACAAGGTGGTATAACGGAATGGAAGGAGTCTGCATTGAACGAGGCATTACACTCTCCCCCCCTTAAGAAAAGCATCATCCTCGATGCGCCATAACACAGCGGAAAAGAAATGGTTCGCAACCAAGAACAAGTAAAGGAGAAATTACACCCTATGGTTAAAATTTTAGCTGATTAAAGCACGGTCACAAAGTAGCCTTAGGAACATTTGGTAGAAATTTTAACTTTCGAGGTTATGTGAAGATTGGCAGTTCCCTCTTGTTTGTTATTTCATTAGTCTCTTTCCATTAACATTATTCTTAGTTTAATTCCTTTAAAATTTCATTGTTGAGGAGTTTTGGTTTATTCCTTATTGTGGGTGCCCAACATGAACTGCTAACACAACACCTATCGGAGTTCACAAGACACTCTGATTCACAAGCACACAAGTATATACTTCAAGATTGTATTACACCACAAAAGGTTACCCAAATACGGAATAGAATAGGCACATCCACATAACATAGTACTCGTCACACATCATCAATGACATATTAAAATTCTTAACCAAAAAAGTACTACAATCCACCAGACATTTCCTCAATTTGCATCAATGAAAAATTCACATAACACCAAACCATGCTACAGGTACAAAGTGTCCACAAGGGAATCAATGACATAACCACAACATCACAACACATATCCATCGACATGAGTAACACATATATCAAAAAACCAATACCAAAACATCACAATAACTCAACATATATCCTGAAACATCAACCATACAGACAAATATCATAAGCCTCCCTCAAGTCTCTTATGCCTCCCTCAAACTCTTATGCCTCCCTCAAGTCTCTTATGCCTCCCTCAAACTCTTATGCCTCCCTCAAGTCTCTTATGCCTCCCTCAAGGAGGCTGGTTGACCCTATGGTCCAAGACACATAGAGTTCGAACACTCCTAACCCAAGTGACATAATAACGCGTGGTTCAACAACCCGCTAGTTATCTGTAACTCCTTGGGGCGTACCCCCATACAATGAAGCGGGTCCATAGGTCCAACCATTTCATGGTGCATCCCATGACCCTATTCCACACATCACGACAATAGAACCAGCACAACAATCCAATCAAGGTGCCAAGTGGCAAAGTACAAGCCTTGGGCAAGGCGGTAAAAATTCCAAATTTAAAAGAAGACCCAAAATCAAGAAAAATAAATGGCCAAATAGCCATAGTTAGTATCATAATCCCCATGTTAGTGCCACAAACCAAGGAAATGCCCAAAATTGTAAAGCATGGCAATCAAGAAAAGTTGCTGGTCCTTACAAAATAAAGTAAAAAGCTCAATTTACAAATAAAATCAACTTATAATAATGTCACATCACGATAAGCGTGTGGCCTTATCTGGCCACCAAGGGGTACTCAACGAGTTGCTAGCACTCGGAACATCGAGCCTCAGCTCGTAAAATACATATCAATAATACAACTGTCATCACCTCTATCTGAATCATCCCACCACCACTTCGACAAGGCTGAACATAGTCATAGTTGCACTTAGGTTGCATACATACAACCACATAGGGAGAGAGGAAGGATCACAGGTTGTCTACTAAACCGAGTTTCGGCTCAAGTTATTGACCCATGGTACACCATTCCTCACTCTCAACATACACTTCTACCGATTTCCCTCAGGGTCGGTTAGCGTAAGGTTCACAACATAACATACAACAACATCACTAACATAACGGTGGCACACACATAACTACCATAACGTCTTACATATGGTACATATACAGGGTAGATCACGATCATACATTCACCGGGTGTGTCACACCACTTTACCACATTCTGCACTCAAAGCGCAATCACCATACAATAGGGTTCATACACTCACCGTATGACCCCAAATCACAACATGAAGCATTACATATTTGCACAAATCATACATACGATGAACATAGTACATCTCAACATAACATCCATTGCTACATAACCAGGTGGTACACACATTTCTTCAAAACATGGTAAAAACATCATGATACAACTCATTTCTTTTAACATCAAACTAGTCATACAACACATTGATACACCCACATATCACAATATGCCACAATGCTCCAACACTACGTCATCCACATTATAATTCTTTTCACAC
The DNA here is from genome assembly GCA_018340775.1 of Taxus wallichiana var. yunnanensis. Lineage (NCBI taxonomy): Eukaryota > Viridiplantae > Streptophyta > Pinopsida > Cupressales > Taxaceae > Taxus > Taxus wallichiana. The sequence goes on along the minus strand of CM031243.1, from coordinate 727,337,310 downwards.
ATCACGAATGGTAATTCACAAGTGAACTCTTCCTAGAATCCACAAGAAGGAGAGAGAATACTCCCATCCCCAACATATCAACATGATGACAAACACGCACTAAGTGACATACACATCACGTGCGTTCACAATATCACAATTACGACAATAATCACATCACGTTTAAAGCACATTACTCTTCCAATATCTACCACCATCATGCCTCATCATCATCATCATGTAACACCACCACCATCAAGTAACATCACCATACAACACCAATCCGGCCCATAGGTTCGAGAGCATGAACCTATGCTCTGATACCAAGTGTAACGACCCAAAAATTCACGCACAAACAACACAGTAAAAGACAGGATATTTTTTTGACTTGCTTGAAGATAATACGACACTACACAATTTCTCTAGGGAATACAATCAACTAAAGACATGCGTTCCACAACACGGACCCACACAGGTTACGAGATAAACATGAGGCACACACTTAGGACACAATGGTTCATCTAAAGTATGCAATTTTACAACAAGGTTTTCCCATAGAAGGTTTCTTTAGAATCATGTTTTAGCTGTAAGTGCTTTTACATTCTTTACTTTTCCCAGAGAAATCATGATAGGAGAATCTGAAGTTCATGTCTCCTTTGAAGAATTTTCTCCTACCTTGTTAATGTTAATATACAGTGTAAACCAATTATTGGATGGCAAGAGGTTACTTCATTTACTTGATTAACTTATTCATTTGTGAGGAGGTAGTTAATTTCTCAAGGATCTTAACTTCATCAATCTGTTTTCGACATTGTGCTTTTGAACATATATGTTTCATCTTTTCAAGCGGTCAATTTTATTTTATTTTATTTTATTCCAGTGTACATGACTGTCTAAATATTGGATTCATCATTAAGATCTTATTAGTTGTTAATAAGATTTCATTGGGAGTCAAAGTCTAACGAGAATTATTAAAGGTTTCACTTGGGCTTCACTTGAAGAGATAGACATAAGTATATTGTTTACATTTTCAACGGGTAAGATAGATCGAAGAGTTTCTTAATCAAGTTCCTTCTATTTATTATAATTTTATTATCTTCCAAGATTAATCATTGATTTCACCTTAAGACCATTCTAAGGACTCACCACAATAAGAGATTGTTAATTAGTTTACGTGGGATCACAAGGTATATTTGTTTCTCTTGTTTTTTCTTTGCTAGGTTCAAAACATAGTCCTCTACCAAGCGACACATGACCAAAGGTAACCAAAGTGATGTAAGTTGATTCAAGTTTAGATAATTATAATTAGGTTGACAATTCAAGGATAAATCATATTACGAAAAGTGAAAATTCAACAAAGGATACGCATGTCGAAACAAGTTCATTTAATCTTATTGACAATAATATTTCTCAAATTGACTTTCAAACGATAACAACCTACATGAGAACAATACAAAATTATAACGCAATGCCTTCTAAATATTCTCCACAATTTCCACACCAATGTTTTAAAGCAAAAGAAAAACATTCGTACAACAACGATTCCTAAGAAGGTGGAATCCACTTTCTACACGTGTTTCTTTTTCTCTCTCTTTTTTTCTTTTCTACTCAAGAAATCCTCCTGCACATTTATTAGCACATGTCGGTTCGCAAGAATCGAGCACGATAAAAGATATAACATTAAGACAATATGTTGTTATATAAGCTGTTTCAAGGAAGAAAAGCACTATTGATGATGAAAAATAATCCAAGAGTCTAAACAAGAGCAATTAAAGAGTTGTCCAAAAGCATAAAACGTCGAGAATAAAAAGGAGGCACTAACTCTATTTAATTATCATTTTCTCATAGGAGAAGTCAACAAACAAAGACATGGTGAATTCCACCCATATCACAATAATGACCATCATTTTAACAAGATAATATTTGAAACAAAAGCAATTACAAGAAGAGAATTAATTTCAAACATGATCTATCCCTATTTGTTTAAGTTAGTTCACCAAGCCAAGGATTCACTATGCCCTTTGGAAGATCCGAACAATCAATCGACATGAGAATATCTAAACCAACATGACTTATTAATATTAAGATGATGTGCCTATAATAATTAATTTTATGTCAGTACAGAATAAATAAATTGGAAGGAAAAGGGATGAAATGCACAAATGACCCCGTATGGGCCACATCCTATCCTAACAATCCTTCTATTAAACTTTCTTCTAATCAAGAGAATGTCTTAAGAAAAAGGACAAACTTGAAAAGACCAAACATAACCATTATAAATCTTACAGGAGGGTTACTCAATCATTCCCAAGAACACAACATAGGATACATAGCTTCAAAGGATGCATGCGTCAACAACAAGTTGACTTTAACCTTTCTTGTCAACATGTAACCATTCTACTACAATGACATCAAGGAGGTCATATCACAACGAGCATCACAAAAACTAGTCAACCAATGAGTTTTCAAACACACCAACCTCTAAGTCACAGGAGAATGAAATTTAAACATCTTTACGGAGCAAAACGTAGGGTAATTTCTTACGCATAAAACCAACATCCCAATTTTAAGATTTGAAAACTTCCTCAATAATGATCCAGTAGATCTCGTATCCTCCAAGATGTGTGAAACAAAATCAAGGTATGAAAAAGAGTATTTCCTCTGACATTTTAAGCTATCCAAAAGAAATGTGAGTAACGTCTAAAGAAGACATTCCATAGGATCAGCTACATTCCTAAAAAAACAACTTGATCAGCAAGGGAGAGAAGATGAATTCAAAAGAAAACAATCTCCAAATGGTGAACACGAATTGATATCAATTATGAAGATCAACCATGACGCTTGAAGAATAAAGGTATTTCTTCGAGCGATTTTAAAAAAAATAACAAAAGCAACTAACCTAGTTGAGAGTAATATCAACTTGGCTCAATTCAAAGATCAGTCAAGCTAAGCACACACTAAGCCAATCGAAAAGGGTTACTAGAACCTAAAACAACTAAAAGAAAAGGATAGAGACAGGAATAGCATCATTTACCTATACACAGTGCACTCGCAGTACTCAATCACTATTTCGCAAATACCCAACATAAACCAGAACTATAGATCTCAAACCAAAACAAGAATAAGAACAAAACAGGGACTATAAGGTTGAGTCCAACGACAATGTTGGATAAAATATTCAAATCGTGAGACCAACACAAAGAACTCGGGAATTGCAAGTTATATGATGCAAACCATGTTAATTTCAAATCTTGGTGGTGGCTGTAGGATCTGTGAGGGTGGAGGTTGTGGTTGTTGAGTGGGTGGTATGGGAATGGGTGTCGGTGAAGCAGTGTCCTCATCGAGAAGGTCGTCGTCGTTAAAGTTGGCTTCACGGAGGACACTGACTAGATAAGGATGGTACATCGTGTTCAGTACACAATGGTATGTGTAAATTTTGGTGTCATCAAACCCTTTTGGCTTGGGTTTGAGGGGGTCGTAAGGTCGAGTGGCGGTAATGTGACGACATAAGTCTCAAGGAGGTTGGTTAAAATTTTGGCATAAGACCTTCTTTAGTGGATCGTAATGGGAAGTGAATGTCATTTTGGGTATAGGTGCGGTTGATTGTTGAGGAATGGTCTTTGGAAGAGGAGGAGCAGATCGAGCTATGGTTTTGGTTGTTTGCGTGGTTTTGAATGTCGGTAATGTTTGTTTAGGTGTGGGTATAGTGGATGAATGGGCGGGAGGGTGTATGGTTGTTCTAATTATCTTATTGTGGGGTAGTGAAGTTTTGTTTTGGGTTGCACCTTCTTGGGTAAAGGTGATATGGTTGTACGAGGTTGAGAAGGAAAGGTAGATGGAGGAAGAGGATGAGTTACCCATGGGGATAATGGGGGTGCTATAAAGGTAGAGGATGCGGGTTGTGCAGGAGGTGTAAGGGAAAGAGATTGAAGTGTAGTGGGTAGTGAAGGAATTGCTGAAGGTATTGGAGGTATAGGTGGTAGAAATGTTGCAAGTGTGGGTGTAAGTCATGTTGGGCATCTGAGTAGGTTAGAGGTTTGTGAGGAAGGAATGGGTTGTTGTGCTTTTAGTTTATTGATGGGTGAAGGTTGCTTGACCATGTTGGGAAGCTGAGGTCCTAAGACAAACAGGATAGGTGAAGGTGTTATTAGCGCAGCAGGCGTATGAGTTCTATGGGTTTGGTGCTTTTGCTTGGGTGTCGAAGTAGGTGTCGTGTTGACTTTGGAGGATGTAGCTAAATCCAGTTTGGTAGGTGGATGAGTAAGGTTGGTGGTTGGGGTGACCCCTATGGTGGTAATAGGTTTAGTCGAGGAAAATGTTGTAGGTGTGGGTTTGGGTTTAGATGTAGTTTGGGTTATGGGTAAGGGTGTATATGGAGTTATGATGGGTGTCGTGGAAGGAGTTGTGATAGAGGTGGTTGTGTTTGGTTCGATTGGTTGGAATAATTTTGGGTAGATAGTGGAAGTATCAGTAAGTGGCATCTACATCTTTGTTAAGACCAAAAGCATAAGACACCCCATAATAAGGCTCTATCCACATAATCTAAGTGATTAGAAAAATGTGAGAATGGCACGTCTGTGGGTGGAGTTGATGAGGACTTAATGGCAATTCCCATAAAATGTGTCTTAGAGATAGGAAACTAACTAGCTTCAACTTCCGTGGGTTGGAGAGCCAAAAGTAGGTCTACAAGATTTTGGGTAGCTGATGGAGAATACTCACCTAGAGGAAACGGTATCTTAACTGGGTCTATGATAGGTAGAGGAGATGATGGGAACTCCTCTATAGGTGGAGGAGATTATGGGTGCTTCTTTGTGCATGGAGGGGGTAATTGGTGCTCCTCTGTGAGTGGAGGAGGTATTGTGGGTACCGGTTCTCTAAGTGGAGAAGCCAAAGGTTAAATGGTCTCAATGTTAGTGAAAGACTCCTCCGTAGGTGATGAAGGAGATGAAAGGTGTTCCTCTGCGGGTGGAGGAGTAGGTATGGTGGATTCTAACATGGGAAGATTTTGGGCTAGGATTTCCTCTATGGAAGGAATATGGGGTAACTGGGAGGTGACAGGTACATCAATAAAAATAGCGTGAACCTCACGGGTATGGGTATCATGAGTTGAGGTCTCAGGTTTGATCAGACAAAGGGGCATGGTTGGGAAATGGTTTCTTGAAGATGTGTAGGTTTTGGTTAGCAGGTCCATTAGGATTATCCATGGTTAACTCACCTTTCTCGAGCATTTCTTGGACAATATTTTTGAAAGTGATGGAATTACCGTCACTATGACCCTTTACTTGATGATAGTTCTGAAGTCATGTTATTTATACCATGTAGGCATGGGGCAAGTAGGTCAAAACCGGTGTGTGGTTTTATAGGTGGAAGGGTGATGGCTCCGGCTTTGAGAAGATTTATAAGACAGAAGAGTAAGGTTCCCCAATTGGGGTGTATTTCCACTGTTCTCGTCTGAATTGAAAAGTCTAGACGGGTGAGAGATTATATGAGGGGGTATCCTGATTTGACGGATGGGCGGGGCCGGCCTTGAGTACCACTATGTTGGCGGTGCCCTTAGCTTTTGAATAATTGTTTTGTCGTTTGGAAGAAGAAGAGGTATCATTTGACTTGAATACCAAATTCTTATTGCATAATTGGATTTTCTTCTCTTCGATGGCGTGAATCTCTAACTTTCGTGCCATAGTGAATGCTTCATCAAATTTTTAGAAAGTTTGGACTTGCAAGGTCGGTGAGATATGTCTATCACAAGCCTGTGTGAAGAGCTCGATGAGTTCTGTTTGCATCAGTTGGAAGGTGAGTTGATTGTTTAGGCTACGCTAACGAGTGACAAAATCTGTGATAGATTCATCCTCATATTGATGCGTGGAGTATAGGTCGGTCATGGTAACCTTCTTGACAATATTGATAGAGAAATGATCCAAGAAGGCTTGGGGTACTTGATTGAATGAGAATATAGAGTGTTTAGGTAACCCACTATACCAATCTGATGCAGGTCCAGTGAGGGACATGGGAAAGGTTCTCAAGAGCAAGGCATCATCGTGAGCGATCAGATAACACCTGTGTTTGAATGAATGCAAATGTTGTTGTGGGTCTTCTTTGCTATTGAAGCAATTGAATTTAGGCATTTCTAATGCATGGGGTATGGGCGGATATGAATGGATGGGTGGATGGGCTTGTTGCAAATCTCGTCATATGTGAGAGTGTTCTTTGGAGCGGAAACCGATGCCTCAATGTCTACATCTTGTCCAACATCAATTTGATTAGGTCGTTGGTAGGTTGCGATGATTGGGGGCCTCTGTAGCATGAGAGGTTTGGTTTTGGGCATAT